>CM032382.1:1042780-1090280 GCA_019023105.1 Diglossa brunneiventris
AAAAATGTCCCATACTTCATAGTAGGAGTCTCTCCCTTCCATTCCAATGTTAAGAAGTACAATATCATTCAAGTGACTTACTAAAAGATCAGAGCCAATCTCTATACATTTTCTGCTCTAATACTGAATATTTTTGGACCTGAGAATGAAATTTAATTTTTCACCAGGAAATAGCAATATTTCTCTGCATTACTAGGTTGTTATGGTTTTTTTTGGCTTTCCTTCTTTTTCAGTCCCTGAACTGGCCTTGTAACAACTGGTGACACACTAGACTATAGTCCACGTTATGTATTGATGCAGGCAGCACTGTGCCACTCATAGCAACTCTCAGCTAGTTGCTCTGTGCTAGAAAATGAGCCTCACCCAAGTTCAAGGGGAGGCACTTTGTCAAATAATGAACAATTCATCTGCTTCAAAATGTTGGACCTTCTCCCCATCTTTCCTAGGATGGTGCAGGGAGAGGTCCAGCATTCTCATATCTGTCACAAATTCTTCCAGCTTTCACCATCACAGAGTCAAAGGATCTGTGTGTGGGAGCATGGTGTGTGGGAACTCAGCATATCAATAGCATACCAAATTTCCAGAGCTCTGTTCTTAGACTAGGAACTCTCCTGATCCTTGTTTTCTGGACAGTCCAGTGGTCTAGAAGTTCTAAAGCAAACACTTCTCCCTCTCACTCTGTTTGTCACCAGTGGAGCTCTTGCCGCAAGAGAGGAGCAGAGCTGCAGTGCAACATTTCTGCTCTGCATTTCCCAGGCTGAGTAACTAGGTCAGCATGGGAAAATCTTCCATGGAACTGATTCAGCTTAAAAGATCTGCTTATGATCTCTAGATACCTGTCCCTGCCTAGACCATCTACCGTGTTCACCATATCGCATCCTGAGAACAGTGTTTACAGTAACAGGAACTCACATATGGATTAAAACTTATTTCTCCAAACACTCCTTTCCCAAGAGCTTGCTGATTTTAGCAATCATTCTAAGAGCAGTGCTGCTCTACCGTGTCTTTGTGTTCAAGGCAATGTGGCCCTGCTGCAGGCAGTCAGGGGCAAGCAAGGCTTTTTAGAGATGATCTGCACAAACTCAGCACTAGTAGTGAAATTTCTATTATTAACACACCTATGACACTGCCCCAGCTGGAAACTATAAACATCAACTCTGAAGGAAATTTTGCTGCCACTGCGGCTCCTGCTGATGCTACTATTACTACCTCTGCTTGACAGCAGTAGCAAGACACAGCTGTGAAGAAAAGGAAGGTATGGTCAGAAAGGAAAAGAAAGCCTTTACTAACACTATCCCTGCAAAAGTGATGTCCCGGACTTCATTGAAGTGCCTGGTGTGCTGCCGTCTGCTCCATCTCCAGGAGAGGGACCATTCAGAAGAAAACAGAGCAAATGACCAATGAGATGAACCAGACAGTCATGAATTCTTGATAATTTTTTTGTTTTTCTATGATAACACTGTAGTATATGGTAGAGATAATTCATGCTATATATGTGTATAAAATATTGGTGGTTTTTTGAAATTCTATTTTTGTTAAGGATCTAATAAATCTTTGTTAAATTTTTATTATAAGTTTGGCTGCCGATTTGATCACTTATAACAACACTATGTACATCCAACATCACTTCTTTTCACTTCATTTAATTTCTTTTGCTAAAAGTTTTCTCATCTTCTGAATCAGAACTCTCTTGATTAGGGCTGCAGCTTGTGGCTACACCAGGTGAGCCACTTTAAATCCTGTCCTGTCTTTGTGCCTGTGGTGCTGGGAAACTTCTCTTTTGTACCGGTGGATTAGCCTGCCCTGCTCCAAGAACTCCATGTAGCTCCAAGGCAGTTGTTTGTTCACCTGGATATCTCTAGTTCAGTTTTCCCTCATCCTTCTACATGATGGCTGCAGCCTTTTGGCCTGCAGATACAGCCAGTGGTACCTAAAGGTTAATCAAGCAAAAGGGTGCCCTGAAGTGTTATGTCCATGTTCTCTTTCTCTCCATGAGAGTGGTGTATGAAAATAATGTGCTGTCAGGAGAAGACAGAGGCATGCCATGGGTGTTGTCCCCAGCCAGACTTTCCTGTCTATTGCTGTGCCTCTACTCACAAGACAAGGCACTTTTAGTTGTCCTGGAAACTGACATGCCTCATGTGAGCCCAGCTGGGTCACCTGCTAAATGGAAACTTCCCCTTGCCCTGAGTATTGTCTGCCAACAAACCCTGTATAGGTTTTCATGATTCTCTCTTTTTTTTTACCTGGAGTTTCTATGAAGTTCATTTAGATTTCTCTCTTCTTTATTTTTGCTGTTTCACTGTTGCTGATCTGGACACCAGGTGCAGGCATATGAATAATTAGGGGATTTTTATCACACTGAGTGATGCCTTATTCAAGAGCTGCCCAACTGGTCCTGCCATTACAAAAATTAGTATAAAAAGATACAAAGACCAAAAGGCTTATTGCAGCTGTTAGTATGGAAAAGCTGAATGACCATTTTTGGCTAAGGTTTAAATGCAAAGAAAAACATGGGTTTCCATAGAGAATCTGTAAACAGTCAGATCAGGAGACTCAGGAACAGCCCATGGAGAATAAGGAAACAGTCCAAACCAATATTTTTTTGTGGACATCTGAATATAGTTGCCTGCATGGAAGAAGACAGCAAAAGTGTTTCTTGATGGGAGAGAGGAGCCTAGGTGAGCATCTTGCAAACAGCAAACCACTTGAATCAGTGCTAGTAATCTACTTTTAGAGAGCTAAATTACGCCCTGACTTCCTGTCTCACTTGTGATCTCTAGGTGTTACTGTGCTATAAATAATAATAGCACTTCTTCTGACAAGAGAAGGAGATTGAGAAATTAACTAGGAGAAAGACTGATTTTTTTTTCATCTTACAACATATGGGTGATCAAGAAGGGGAAGAGAATGTGCTGAACTTGGAAGGATTTGTGACATTTCTTTACCTATGCAGAAGTTAGCAGTTAAAGCAGATAAAGTAAAGATTAAAGCACAATTACAGGCAAATTTGGAAAAATTTGCATAGTAACTGCCTAGCTAAATTTTGCAAGTGAGATCTATAAATCTGTCACTTTCATGAACATAAGATTCTCACAAATCATTAGCCAAAAACTGAGACACCTATCACTAATTTTCACAGAAGAAAAGAATAGTTATAAGAACAATTTAACTATCTTTCCAATCATGAAAAGCAATCCTACCTTCTCAGCTATCATTTTGTATGGCTGTGTTCACAGGCATTATAGAAACAAAAATCACTATGTCCACTAGTGATTGATATTACACAAACTTTTAAAAGATGAACAGAACAGGTTTCAATACACCCTCTCAATAAAACTCTTTGATGTTAATTTAGACAACTTTGCATAAAACTCTGAAACACCTTAGCACAAAACATCAATAGTAGTTCGACATATTTTATCGAGGAGAGAACCTCACTTCTCAAACAGGCTGTTTTACCTGCTTAGAATTTAACAACTGTAATATGATATAATAAATCTGCCAGATTCACAAGACACCCAGTATAGAACTTCATGAATTAATTTTTAGGACTTTTTTCTGCTGTAGAAACCTTAGCAACACTTTTAATGTGTTTTAATCAGTGCTCTGATGAATCCAGAACACATCTCCACCTTACTTTTTATTGCAGAGTCTATTTTATTTAAAACCACCTATGGTGCAGGACAGAAATTGCACTTACTATTCAAAAAGCTCCAGGTAGCAAAGATTGTGAAATTTCTAAAATTGCCAGTAATTATCCATTATATGTCATAGCCATCAATACTGAAATATTAAACTGATATTTTGAAAAGTATAGAGATTCATAACTTCAGATTTGTTGTACACAGAGATAGAACTTCAGATTTACACCTTTACAAAATTAGTAGAATCCAATCATTTGGATAATGTGCTTCCATTTCAGTACTTGAATTTTTTTTGTCCTATTTGCTCACATTTTGAGTTTATTATGTATAGTGCTGAATACTTGTATACCTGGAATTCTAAATGAAAGCTGAAAAAAAAATGTCATTGATGAGGTAATTGGCAGAGCAATATTAAATGTGTGCCTCTCTTTATATAGATTTTATCTTGCTTTAATTGATGGTGCTTCCTGATAAATTATTTGAACTTTTTTCCCTCACATCTTCACCATCTGTCAATAAGAGTATCAGGGCACCTTTCTGAAAGTGCATCTGTAAGAAGAAAGAATGATTCCATGGACTGGTGAACATCCAACACACGGGATTAATCCAATTTACAGATTATTTCTCTAAAATTTCCAGGAAATATTCCAACCATATTTTAGACTTTATTTATGTTTATGTTTGGGTTTTTTGCACAAGTCCAGGAAATATTCTTTTTTCCATTTTTCCTCTGAAGTTTTTCTTCAGGATTCTTTTGTAATGTAACTGCTACAGAGAGAAACAAAATAGTAAGAATTGTGTTGATGGCTTCTATGAGCACTTAAAACCAAAAACTAGGTGCTTTTTTTCACCATGGTGAAAGAAAACTAGGATTAGGTGTTACTAAACTTTCTATTTTCCTATATCTCTTCACCTTTCATTAAAAGCATTTTGGCTGAAGTAAATTCTGATATTTTATGGGAGGTTTAAGCTAGAGAAATTCTTCTATCTCATATTTGTCCTGAGGAATATAAAGGTGTGCTGTCCCCACTCATCTCTGGAAGAACAATTTTCAGACCTGTCAGTTTTGAAGTTCAGACAATACTGAGTAATCTATTTTGAGCAGTAAACCATGGAGAATAAAGTACCTCTCTGTGTATGCTTATAGATACAGAATGAAGTATTTGTAGCATGTGTTCACGAGGACTGAATTAATTTCACTCAAACCTTTAGAAGGATATTCACCTTTCAGTGTGGCTTACACACAGAAAATTTCATCTTGTAAGATGTCACATGGAAAATAAACAGCTGCAAGTAGATTTTTTTGCAGTCAAAGTAGTAGCCAGAGATTTATGCCAACTGGACTTAATCTAATGGGAAGATACCTCAAAATTTCCAGAATACGTTGATGCTGAATTAAATTAAAAACTTACTGTGGCAGGAGAAGTGTATGAACAAGTTCTTAAGGATCATGAGGCTAATAAACGTTATGGAAAGATAGATGATTTTCAGGAATAGTGAATAATCATTTAGTGTTCAGTTTTTTGTGCACATTTTGTGAGATGTGAAGTTTGTCCCCTATGGTGTTTAGCTCAGGCTTGCAAGATCAACATGTGTTTTAGTACATTTGTCCATTACCCAAGCTTTTGAAAACTCTGTTAGAGCGGCCCATTAGGGCCAAGAGCTGTGTTTTTGCTAAGTTCGACTTCTTCTTATAAAATTAGTGTTTACAATGAAAGGCATCTACCAGGGATTCTGCAAGATGTTTCCCTCCTTGGCAATATGTATAATTTTGCAGAACAACAAGTCTAGATCTTTCCAGATATTTCTTTTTAATATTTAAAAAAATATTATACACCAGGGAGCCCATTTGTGTGAAATGTACTCTCTTTCTTCTGTTTAAAATATGGAATTAGGAAATTAATTTACTTTCTCATTTTTTGTGTGTCAAATGAACAACAAGAAAAGCGACTGGAGAGCCCAGTCCTCATCAAACTGAAAGTTGTAACAGTTTCTGTCACTATCATACAGGTGAACAAAATAGAAAGCTGAAGAATATTTCCCATTTAAGCCTTGAATCTACTCTCATGTTAATTGCTGTGAATCTGAAAAAGATGAGAAATGGGATTATTAAAAAAAAGTGAGAAACAAATCAAGTCTCATGGGTTGATCCCATAGTCTGCATGAAGCCTGCTGCCATGAGAATTTTCAAAAGTTAATTCCCATCAATTCACTTCAATGTTTTCAAAATTCAGGGGTATTGGACGAGCCCTTCTGCCTTATGCACAGACAATGACAAGGAAAACCAACATCACGGCGCTATCAATAATAAGGGAAAAGAAAACAGAAGTATCCAAAGGTCAGGAAGATTTTGTCTTCAGGTCAACCTCTGTCTTACCCCCTGGCTGTTCATTCTGTCTTGTAACAGCTCTTCAGGCTTCTGGACAGCGAGTGCTGGAGTGGCTTGGGGAGTGCAGTGGGGGCTTGGGGAAGCAGTGGCAGCTGCACCCTTCTGTGTGCCGGCATTTATGTCTGCAAAGGGCTGCTAGTGGCAAACAGAGCCTGTAGGGCAGGAGAAGCAGATGGGGAGATAACATCTTGCATTGAAATTTGCTGGAGAGATTAAGCAATGTGGAGAGGCATAAAGGGGGTGTGATTTTTGCTGAAGAAAAGGAAGGGTGTGGGGAAGAGATGCACAAAAAGTAGTTATACTTCTGAAGGATTCCTACTAGTCACCATGTCAGAGAATTAAAATATGTCAAAAAAAAATAAGAAAGTTTGTTTAAAATACTTGTGAATGTTTTATGTTGTTTTTTAACACATAGGATCTTTTGCTGCCATCCCTGTCTAACTGGAAATTGATGAATGGGAAGTCAGATACTGGAACTTTTATTACAGGGACAAATTCTCTCACTTGTCTGTGTTTACAGGCTCAAATCTGAGGCTGAAAAAAACCTCCCAAGGTATTTATAATAGAAGATATCCATTATTTTCCTTATTACAGCCAGAATTCTCTCTGTCACCTACATCTATCACAGTAAATAAGACTGCTCCTTCTGCACGTTGCTCAGGGGGTCTTACTTGGAGCCCTTGCTTTGATTCCCCATATTCCTTCAACTTCCTCTCATTATATCTTCAGCTACATTAATCCGCAACATATTTAGACTTACTGCTTTTCCAAGAAAGCAGTAAGTTTATTTTCTCTAGTCACTTGAAGGTGTCCAACCATTCTAACATTTAAAATTGTGATTGGCTTTCAAAAGTTTTCAAAATCATGTTCATCTTTTGTAACAATTGGTATAAAGAACCAATTACTTCTCATGTTCTTTTTGCAGGCTTTATATTTTTTTCACACAGCTTGTACTTTGATCTGGAAAGCCACATTCAGGTCTGTGAGCCATTAAATGCAGAAAATGATTCTTGTCCTTCAAAATGGACATGATCACATAAATCATATTGTCCCTTCCCTTCCCTTCCCTTCCCTTCCCTTCCCTTCCTTCCCTTCCCTTCCCTTCCCTTCCCTTCCCTTCCCTTCCCTTCCCTTCCCTTCCCTTCCCTTCCCTTCCCTTCCCTTCCCTTCCCTTCCTTCCCTTCGCTTCCCTTCCCTTCCTTCCCTCCCTTCCCTTCCCTTCCCTTCCCTTCCCTTCCCTTCCCTTCCCTTCCCTTCCCTTCCCTTCCTTCCTCCCTTCCTTCCCTTTCCCTTCCCTTCCCTTCCCTTCCCTTCCCTTCCCTTCCCTTCCCTTCCCAACTGTCCTGAACTTTCCTTCCCTCAACCATCCCGAGCTTTCCTTTCCTCCTCCTTTCCTTTTCCCTAAGACGTAATCACTTCTGGAAGTTTTATTTTTCTCTTTGGCTTTGTAAAACTCCCCCAGAAATGTTCCAAAGCAGCACTGTAACTATGCTATAGATCCTTAATGAAAGCTGAGGATCCTCAGTAGAATAATTAATTCATTCAGAATTACACAATATTTGTAAGCTTCAGCCAGTTTTTGGGTTTTCTTACTCTTAAGTGTTTTCTTTCTCAAAGGTGTTCTTTATATACACACACATCTAATGGTTTGCTGTACCATCAAAAAGCTTGGATTTTTTTTCTATTTTCAGTTTGAATGGCTGGACTTTTAAGACCTCTTGTTTTCCACCTTTCTGGTAGATACAACCTTTACACAAAATTAAAAGGTAAAGGACATTGCCAGTACAATTGACATGTCTTCCTGAAACCAATTTTAACTAAATCAGAAACCACCACTGACACTGGAAAGGAGTCAGAAGTTGATACATGTTAAACTAAGTGCAGTCAAAAAGAAAATATGGAAGTGTAGACAAAAAAGGGAAAGAAAAATCAAAACCGCTTCACATCTCTGCATTATTATCTTGAAAAATACTGTGCTGCAAGTAGGAGAGGTATGTTTTAAAGTTTAACCAAATTTAGATCCTCCCTGCAATGTTGTTAATGCTAATTACTTGTTAAGCCATTTCTGAAAATGTTCTTAGACATCACTGTTTATTTCAAGTAATGAGAGGAGACTTATAAATAGGGATAAAAAATTATATTGTGGCATCCTTAAGCTTCTACCAGCTTTAAAATTGCATGTAGACTAATCCTGCAAGGTGTCATTCAGGGAGCTGAACAACTTGGGCTACCTTAGAAACAGGAACAAAGTTGTTTCTGGTGGATTTATTGAATCAGTGTTTCTGCTGTGACACCTAAGGGCAGGTGCCCGCGTGGGACTCCAGGGCTCTCATCCTCTGGGTGCCCTGCATGCAGCACATCACTGGGCTGCTGCTGCTGTGCTAAGACTGCAGAGGCATTGCAGTCTTGCTGCTATCGTTGGTTGTCATGGCCACAAGTAATATACAATATGAAGCACAAGGATTTGGATTTTTTTAAACACCACTTTTCTCCAGTTTCTTTTTTCCCCTTTTTCTTTTAAAGAAGATTTTGTCATGGTTATAGAAAGCAACTACATACAGTAACAGTGCATTTGTAACTTCCTCTGCTGCTTAAGGAGTGCCAGTACCTACATAGATATACAACATCCAGTGATTAAATTTGCAGGGTTGCATTTCTTTTATACATTTGCTCTTGGCATGTGTGTATTAGATTTCCTATGTGTACAATCAGATTGATTAACAAGATTGCTTGTTAATTGTCAATTTCTTCAGTGACAAACATTTTAATGACAAGTATGAAGTGGCATTTTCACTACCAGCTTCTTTGCATAACTGCTGAATGTAGAATTTGAAAGTCGTAATCCAAAATGAAAAGAAAATAAACTAAGGATAAATTAAGTTAATGAAAATTTAATTAGCTGGGAATTAAAAGTTATCCAAAATACATGTATTTATTAAAGGACTGTGATGCCTTAAGTTTTAGCTTTCATATTTTTCAGATTCTGTACTGCCTTGGTGTGTAACTCTGAACTTAACATTGTGTTAGCAAGTTCTCTTCACATTTTAGTTAAACAAAACAATCCTTTTCCAGCCTGAGAACAAAGGACACCATTCAGCCTCAGGCCCAAAAACCATAAACAATGGCAAATTGAGGAGAGCAAACCAGAAGGATGGGACTTCATAACCTGGAGGCATCATTGGACAATTAACCCCAGTATGTAAATAGACCAAAACTTATAAAAGTGTGAAAACTCATGACCAGTTGGCCATCTTGCATCCATCTTGGGTCCATCTTGGGCAGAGCCACGGCCGGGCTCTTGCACTGCCCAAGGTGTATCCTTGTAAGGCCTTTTAATAAATACCTACTTTGTTTCTTTGACTCTGTCTAGCCTTTGTTCCAGAACAGACTCTCAAGGCATCAGCTTCAGAGAAATTCGTTGTTAATGAGAATTTCTCAGAGAAGAGTTATTCTTTGGTTAATAGAAATCTATTAATTGCCTGCCTCATCCAGGCAGATGGGCTGTGTGTCGATTGCAGGTTGCATGAACGGTGTGACACATGGATGAAGTGTGTAGTATTTTATTGCACCACAAGAGGTCACACCACATTTACAAATCCATGCAGTGGAAAAATGGATAATGGCTCTATCTGCAACAAGGTGAAGTTAAATCTCATCCATTAAGCAAAAGCAAAATTGTAAAACAGCAGTAAGATTTTTTTTTCCTGTTAAAACACTCTCAGCCTGCGTTGTCTGCTGGGAGCCATATCCAAATAGCCTCTCTCCTACACTTTTCATGCTGAAGGCAGAGAAAAACATAGGCTGAGCTGTGTTACCTTCTGAATCATTACCAGCATATGATGTAACCTTGGAAGAAGGACAGGATCAGTCTCTCCTTGGCATGGAGGGTAGCACAATCAGATAATATGTGTTGCATTGGATGAGATTACAGTGATCAAATAAGCATGTTTGGCAGCTCAGTAAGAAGTATTAAAGCTGAGTTTAGCTGGACAAATTGCTCCTAGTTCAGCAAAATGATAGATGCAGAAAGATTTTATTTTGCAGACATTACAGCCTGAATTTGTAAAACAAGATCACTTCCTAAAGATACCATACAAAATTTTTAACAGAAGTTGCAGCATGATGCAGTGATGTAGTTCTTGCTGTTTTGTGTGGCAGCAATACCCCTCTGTGATTCCTGTTTGCTCTCACTAACTCTGGGTGAAGCAGAGCCAAAGAATAGAAGCAGTGTGGTGGGTGGGGAAATTAATGCAGTGCCACTCTGCAGTGCCCAGTGGCAGGGCAGGACTGAACAGCCTTGCTGCCAGGGGAAATAGGTCTGGGAAGAAGTATGAAGAAGATGGTTCTTTGTTGTCTGCCCTAAGGCAGACCTGCACAACATTGCCCGAGCAGGGAGATGGATGCTCATGCCTCACTTCTTCCACCGCTAACCCTTCCTTCTGGAGAGCTGTTGGACCACGTCACATCAAGGTTATTTCTGAGTACTTTTTCTACTTTCTAAGCTCTGTCTCTAGTGGGGAAATGATAACACCATAATTATTTGACACCAAATAGCCTATAGTTTATGTACTTTAAAACTGCCTAATTATGTGCCTAGCTTACAGTCTATATTATAACTTCAGCAGCGTCCTTAGGGTAAACAACTCTTCTTTCACTCAGGTAAACATGTAATTAGCAAAGAAGGTAACCCTGGGAATGAACTGACCAGTAGTCATTTTGGCTTGCTCCTCAGAATTTAAATTAAAATGCTATTTAATGAATTAATAATTTCTAGTTCTTGTATTTTTTTCTTCTAGGAACCCACAAAGCTTCTCAAGAAAGAATAAGTGTATTTATCTCTGTTTTATGGAGAGAAAAACAGAAGTAAAATTTAAACTGTCATAAGGAATAAACAGCCCTAAAACACAAAACCTATTTCAAACTTATAGCCTGAAACAGCTTACCAAGTTTCTCTTTTAAGTGCAGTCCTCTCTATCCTAAGAAAGGTCACACATAAATAATGTCAATTATGTTCTGTTCTACATAGTTGGTTATATCAGCTTTGACTTAAGTTTGTGTACATAAGCTGTACCCATTGCAGCACTTCAAGGAGCACGAGAGAGACTACAATTATATCTGGTTTTCTGTTTCAGTTTCCAAAGTAACTTCTCAGGACTGCAGACACTTGGACATTTGTTACTTACAGCAGAGGAATAATATTTTCTGGAAGTACTTGAAATTCAGTAAACCTTAATGTGATTGGATGAATTCAGATCTTGAATGAGTAATTTAATACCTTTACAAATTAATTTCCTCAATTACCTCACTTTTTTTTTCTCTGAAAGACATTTTATATCTTTATGGTTATTGGACGAAGGAGGATAATAGGTAAATACACAAAATAATGAGCTGCTGTGTTGACAAAATTGACACTCCTGTCGAAAGAGAATTTATTTAAAAAAAAATAAAAAAAGAAGAGAATTAATTCCTAAGGAGGAGGTAGGTCTGTTTGTTAGAGAAAAGCAAGGGATTGAAACAGATGGGAAGAGGAAGAATGTGGCACATCCTACAAGCCTTATGTCAGGGCAAGGCTGTAGAGGGAGATTGTGAATATTCCTCTCTCTGGAGAGCTTGCAAGACAAAACAGACCGATTTAAACTTAACCCTCTACTTAAACTCAAATCTCCAATACCATGGGGAGAGAGTGTCAGTGACATGACCAATATTACATAAGATTTCAGGCAAATATTGTGCCTTGTTCCCAACAGTTGTCAAGCAATTGAGATATTTTCATGAGAGTAACTGAGATGCACGGATAGGAGGCCTTGGGAGGTGTATATTGCAAGGCTGTTGTGTGAGGAGGAGAGAAACAGCATAAACAAATGAGCAGAGCAGCAGCAGCCTCACAGCAGATACCTTTCACCTCCACTGATGACCAGATCCAACATATGAAGAGTTTGCAAGCAAAAGTGAAAAAATTGAAACTAATTAGACTAATTCACTCTGAACAATTTCCCGGTGAGTATGGAGACAAAAGGACACTTGAATGCTCTCATAACAGTGGTTTCTATTCATTAATAAGCATGTCTTGACTACATGGATCATTAGAGAAAGAAATCAAGGGAGAAATGAGTGGTCTGATACCAGGACCTTCCTGACGTGCTTTGAGATCCCTTCAGCTGCAGTAAGAGCAGGGAATGTCTAGCACACTGCAGTGATTGTCCATTACCAACCTTTATTGAAACATGAAACCATTTTAAAATCTAAAATAACATCAGCATCTCATATTTGAAGAAATCTCCTCTGAAATCCAGATATGCCTAAGGTTTTTGAATGTAACCATTTCTCCAGACTATGCTGCTGATAAATTATAGATGACACACACCTACACTGTTCAGCAATAGATTTCAGCAGCTTATTCTGTGCCTATTTTTATTTTCTTTATTTCAAGGTCTACTGTTCTTTGTCACAGCTACAAATCCCTAAGTAAAAGTAACAAAGCTGAGTAGAATCTAAAATATTAGACAAGTGAAGAGAGACAGATAAAACATATCATAGAGGTAAATTAATTATTAAAGCTTAATTTTTGAAATGTTTAGAAGCACTCTGTGTAATAAATTAAAGTACTCTGTAATAAATTGTCCCTCATGGTTTACTAGAATGAGAAGTAGGATGTTTTGTCATGCAAGAATGAGTGACCTCTGAATTACCCTGGGTAATTTAAAAACCAATTTCAATCTAAATTCAGTTCTCTGATGTTGCTTAGTCCCTGATTCATGTATACAGTCCCTCAGAGGCTTAATACAACCTGTCAGCTGCATGAACTTATGCGCCTGCAAAGTGAGGACCGTGAGTTCATGTGCCTGTTTTCCGATTTACAGAGCTCTTGTGAGGTTATTTAGAGTGGGAAGTTCAATATGGTTGATGTTTCCTGTGGAAAGACTCTCTGGCAGGAAAGGAGTTCTTTAAGGACAGGATCCTATATATCCTGGCAGTAAGTTTCCCTATTTGGCCATGCAGAGTGATTGCAAATGTATAGCCATTCTGAACTATTTTAGTTCAAAGCCATTTTTACAGTTATAAGGAATTGGACATTCTGAAGATGTAATAATTGATGATACTTTTCTGCAGAAGAATATTCAGTTGCCATTTTTACAGTTATAAGGAATCGGACATTCTGAAGATGTAATAATTGATGATACTTTTCTGCAGAAGAATATTCAGTTGCCATTTTTACAGTTATAAGGAATTGGAGACATTCTGAAGATGTAATAATTGATGATACTTTTCTGCAGAAGAATATTCAGTTGCATGTTTCAGGGTTAGAGCTAATTTTCAGTTCTTTAAGAGTAGGATGAGACCAAAAGCTGTTGGAAAATTTCCACATGTCAGACATCAAAGAGCTCCATCATGCCCCAAGGTCTGAAGGATAAATACAGTTAGAAGCAAGACATTAGGCTAGCAGGACCTTTTGAGCCTGGTGTAGATAATCTAACTGATCTCAGTTACATTAGTGAGAGTACAACACCACTGACATGCACATAATTGATTTTAAAATGCATTTTTTCTCACATTGGTTGAGTGAAACACTTTGGAAGGGGCTTAGGGCTTTGCATTTGAACATGTAAATCCTCAGGCAATGATGAGTTTTGTTTGATGCTGTTTATTTTGTTTATTTATCCTCTTCTACTTAAGTGCAGACCCTGTGAAGTCTCTTGAGCTGCTGCAGATTCTTCAGAGAATAGGTGGTAAAAGAATTCTGACATGCAAAGTAATAATACCGGCATTTAAATCACATAGCTGAAATAAAAGTGCTTTGGACTATGTTTTTCAGTGTCATAAATGCAGTCTCACAGCTATGGTTTTTCCACAAAGGAGACCTCTGCATGAGCAGAAGGGTGTGAGAATGGAAATGTGACTCCAGATGCTGAGGCTGAAGCCACCTTGGTCACTGTTGGTGCTTAACTGCACGATCCCTTTGCATGGAACAGCAGCAGCACTCGTACTGCCCCAGGTGCTAGGAATTGATAACAGCTTTTAACCTACCCAGTCTAAACTTCATTTTCATTAAGCTCACATCTGAGTAAAGAAAGATCCCACAGTGAGTAGTCTTGTGTCACATACCCTGTGGCAAAAGTGTGTCTGTAGAAAAATAAAACTTCATGCTAGACACAGCAGGAAGAGAGCAATCCTAAAGAAACAGAGTGGGCAGTCTTTTTTGAGACACAGTGGGAAAGAATACTTAGCAAAACCTTTTTCAAAACCAAGACAGTATGTACATTTAGAAAACTACAGCAATTCAAATTCAAATAAAAACATCTTACTAAAGAGTTTAATTTTATTTTTTTTTAGTTTCCTTAGAATGATAACCTATCAGTAACCTATCATCACAGTTTCAAGAGGAAGAGTCTGAAGCTGAACACTTTCTTTGACATAACCAAATGCAAAAAACCGCAACTAATGAAGCCTCTTCTCCTCTGAGGATCTTACACCAAGCTGACCTAATTCCTCTAGTAACTACTTTTGTGTTTAGGTCAATAACTCTTACCTACTTTCTGGAAATTATTTATAATCTCAGCAACAAAAGCAGATATGTTTAAAGTATACTTCATATACTTAATTTATGTTTAAAGTATACTTCAATATATTCATAAATTGCTAACTTCCTTTTCTTTTACTTGAAGCACGTAAAATCTCTTTCCAGTTTGTTTTTATTAAATTAATTTTGTTATTGATAGGAACTGTGTTCCTGCATTTTGAGTTGCCTTATTTCCTGACTACTTAGCAGAAAGGAAACATACTATTCTTCTGAGAACTTCATTAAGCTTTGATTTCTTTTTTTAATTTGTACTTGTGAACTGAAACAGAGATTAATCTAGAATTAATAAAATTAATTTTTCATTGGAATGCTTTCTGGTATGATTTCTGTTAATTTAATCATAAAATATGTAACATCAGACTTTAAATCTGTATTGTTCAACAATTGTAAAGCAATTAAAAATCTCCACAGAACAAATATTACATGTAATTATAAATATTCCTTTAGAAGGCGATGTGTTTATAGAAAGATAGAAGATACTGTCTTCACAACTAATCTCAGGCATCCCAATGATCAGAGATGCTGATTTCTAATGCATTTTAAATGTGAAAACTGTAGCAAATCACATCACTGGAAATAAAAAATCTGACTCAGAACTTGCTTTTACTTCATTTTGCTACCTTTGCTTTGTCTAGCAACAATAACCCAGCCTGTAAGAAACTGATATATCCTAAGGATATATCTCCTAAGACTGGGACCCCTGTGAGTAAAACCTCTTCCAACCCAGCCCCAAACCAGTCCAGAGTGGATTTTCTAGGCCTGAAGACAGAGAGAACAGGCACAATCCTCTTCAACAGAGGCAAACAATCCAGCTCAGTTTCTCATGCTCGGGGATGGAGACAGAAGGGTCACCAATGGTTCCAAAAGCCCTACACCAGGGAGGAGTATGGTGTCATGAAACTGTACACCATGCTGCATGCGTGACATGTGCCTCCAACAGAATCAGCTGTGTCAACGCTCTGTGATCTGAGATGTGATGGCATGAAATCACAACCAGAAATCACAGAATATTCTGAGTTGGAAGGTACTGAGAAAGATCAAGTCCAGCTCTTAAGTGAATGACCCATACAGGGATCAAACACCAAATGATGCTATCTGGAAGCTGAGCGGAAAAGTGAGAACATGTCTCTCTGATGTGCTGTTCTTAACACAGGTGCATATTAGTGGGATTGCTTTTCTATTTGGCTACCTGTCTCAGCGTCCAGAATTCAGAGACAGAGCATGACTGTGTGTATGAAGATGTACCCACAACTTCTCCAGATATAGATATAGCATTTCAACATCTCATACATTTCCTGCCACACAGCAATAATTTTATGCCTTTTTAGTAACATATATATGTGGCAAGCACTGCAATGTAAGTAAAGTAATGCTTTGGTTTTACTTCAGAACTGAGTTAATTTATGATTTAATAACTTTTTAAAATCTTCCCATTTCCAAGTTAGCTCCAACCTTCAGTAGTTCTTAGGCTTTAGTAACCTGGGTGTACATCTCTGTATACCCAGTGTCTCTTTCTTTAGAGACACTGACAGTGCTGGCAAGATCCTGGGAAAAAACACAGGCACAACCAAGATTCAGGATAAGATTCTTTCTTTTATTCCATTAGGCCTGGCCCAACAGCAGGGCCTTTGTTTTCTTTGAGCAACTTCATATTCAGAAGATCTGTCTTGCTTTGACCAACACCAGCAATGACCCAGCTGACACTTCAGCAGACAAAACTGCTCTAACCACCTCCACATTCTTTTGCTTTTTACAAAGTCTTTGCTGTCAAGAACATCTGCTGCCTCTGTAGAATTTTTTGCATATTTTATTGCTGAGTTTGGCAAACAGAATACATGCAATGGATTAGGGAACAGAGATACATGCCAGAGAATTGTTTTTAAAAGAGATATTTGAGGATGTATAGCGCCTGCCCCATTATTAGCTTTTAGCAGTCAACGATTTGTATCTCAAGCTATAATTGATGACTCCTGTAAAGCTAATAATTAAAATAAGCCAAATTCACTGCTTCTAAAATTAGGTCTGTTAGACATTTAATCAGGTCTTGTACATGACCTCTGAAGGGTAAATTTATCCTCCCAAATCTTCCCTGCCACTTATTCATATTATCCATTATTTGTATTATTTATTACCAATATAAGTTAGTGACAGCTGGATATTAGATGTTGTCCCAGCCTTGAAAGACAGATGCTCTGAGGGGTGCATTTGGACTCTGTGGAGCTGAGAGTCAAAAAAGAGACAAATTGCGGGGGCAAAATTAATAAACAGTGGGAATTTAAAACATACATATGTACATGTGTATATATATGAATCAGCTAGTTCTGTGGAGGCTGCAGAACATTGTAATGCATTTTGTTTAAAGAGGTGAAAAATGGTTTAGAAATATAATTATTCTATTCCCAAGTAGGGCTGTTTTTCATTTTTGTGGTTATTGCCTTTAGTATGCTTTCAGTCCTTAGGGAAAATTGTATCTGAGCTGCTGCATTTTCATGTGTGGAAATAATGAACTAGCTTGAACATGCTGCTGGAGTAAGATTTGGTTTTAATGTGATCCTTAACATGAAAAAATCTCCAGTTCTAACTGTACCTTTAAAAGCCTTAAAATTTGCAATAAAGTAATTTGGAATTTGAAGCCACACAAAGTAGAACCAAAGAAAAAATCTATGGATTTTCCATGTACAGTTAATAAATACATAGACCGAATTGCTTTGCCTTTTTTATTTTCTCCCCCCTCTCTGTTGCCTGTGTTGGACTTTTCCTTTTCTGTGTTGGACTTTTCCTTCTGGTGCTGGCGCTGTTAACAACTTATTCTGAGCCCTAATGGTTTTTGCTTTTTTGCTTTTCTATGTGACTACATTTCTTTCTTTTATTGTCACATATTGTCACTGCTCATGTCTCTCTCTCTTTTTTTTTTTTTTTTTTTTTTTCCTTAGCTTGGACATATAACCAGAAAGAAATTACAAAAAAATTAAGACAATCACAAAGTTCTCATCATGTTCTGCTTCGATTATCCACTGCTTTAAATAATGTAGGCCAAATAGTGATCTCTTAAACCTTCAAAATAAGTCTTCAATGATGCTTTTATAGAGCACAGGTCTGGCAAATCTGGCCCATGGTAACTATGTTCTTGCTTAATGGCTATTTTAGTATAAGATCTTACTTACCCTTCCATTGACCACCAAATAAGTTTCAGTCCAGATCCATGTAAGGATATTGGTCATCTGGTTAAACACAAATCAGTCAAGACAACAGGCAGACAGAAGATTCTGAAAGTTAGCTATTCAGAAGTGCCAAGGAGAGGATAGTGTTTAATACCTCAGCTAAATACAGCCCTAAATTTACTGCATTTATGAAATGGAAGTTCACAGCCTGCAAGACTTGCACAGACTTGGATTCCTAATGAAACTCTTTGTAATAACAATTTCACAACTGAGAAGCAGAAGTTTACAGTGCTTTAAATGATCTAAAGATCATTTTTCCTTCTCCCATATAGTCTCTCTTTAGGGTTTCTACTTTCATTGTTAATCCTAATTTTCCTGTGCACTTCTTTATGATTTCTTCATAAATATAACAAAAGCATTTCCTTTTCTGGAAAGTTCAATATGTAATTGATCCTGAACACATTGTTCTGTGACTACAGAAGTTTGTGTGCAGTCATACAATACTGGAATTAAGTCATTAATTCTTTTCATGAGTGAGCGCCAGGTCACATTAATTTCTGTGGGAGACTGAGAAAATAGACAAGTCATGAAAGGCCTATACCCTATCCAATTCTTAAGTCTGACAGAATTACATAGGCCCTCTTCATTGCTCAGGGATTGATTTAATTTGTCTTGACCAATAGCCCCATAACCCTTTAGTGATACGTTTGCTGAGTCAAAATATCCTTGAATAGCCTAGAATTTATCTAGGTAATGCTATAAGGCTGTGAAATTTAAACAGTGTTAAAACATATAATGGAAAATAAAACTTGTCTGTGCTTTCAAATCAAATCTAAAATGATTCTGTATGCTGATTTTTGTATGTTGCTGAAGTGTTTTTAACAAAACATTGTTACTATATACTCTGCTGACCTCAACACCGTTTCAATTCATTCCACATGAAATCTATACGGCCTTCTCCACAAAGGCACATTTTAAATTTGAATCTCAGAAACACCCTTGCATCTTCTCTACAGACATCAGCCATATCTATAGAAAGTGATAGGTATTTTCATTTCTTTTGTATTTATGCAGATAGTTTTTCTGTTCCTTACAAATGCAAAAGCACCTTCATCTTATTCCCAAAGCTTTAGGTGACATCAGTCTAAACCTTGTGGACTTGCTATGTGATTATTTTCTCACAGAGAACAAACTCTCAGCTGTTATTCAGTCATGGTGTCATATCAGTGGTCAAACTTGGCATGCAGTATCAAGCTCAGAACACCTAATTTCCCAAAGGGAAATGCACAGCTAATAACTAAGAGCTTCATGCTAAACGGGAGCACATCTCCATGGCTGAGCCAGGAACACAAAGGCTCTGGGCATTACGCATAACTAATTCAGCCCAGTGGTTTTCCACTTTCTCCAGCACAAACCAGTTGTGCTCCACACCCTTCCCTGGTCCTGCTGCTCTTCTCTGGACATGTTCCAGCCCTTCAATGTCCTTCTTGCAGTGAAGGGCCCAAAACTGGATGCAGGATTTGAGGCACAGCCTCACCTGTGCCCAGTACAGAGGGATGGCCACTGCCCTGGTCTTTTTTATTTCTGAAACCTAAGTCAAAAACATGTTCCCAAATATTAAATCATTATTGTTTCTCATTGATATATTCTGTTGGATGATTGGCTCCTTTTGACAGTATTAACAATTAAATATAACACTCTTCAGGAAACTATAACAAGAAGACTGGCATATTGTATTACCCTTTTTTCACCCATAACAAGATGCCACATACCTTATAACTGTAATTGTTTTTCTTCTGCCACATGAAACCTGTCCCATCAACCGTACGTTCATACTTTTTGGTTACTGTCAATATTTTTTCTTTCCGGATTTCTGCTTATACATATTTTATTTGTGTTTCACATTAAAGTTTCTTCAGTACAAGAGCCTGCATTATTTCACAGTGAATAATCTTGCTACTCTTCAGGACATGTTGCTAACCTTCCCAATGCCTCTCTTTATTTGTCAGTCTTCACTGATGCTTGCTGCATTTGTCAGTTATTAATAAAGATGGAGGGTAAAACCTGACATAATATTGATTTTTCTAAGTGATTTGCTTGAAATGTGTCCAGTTTGATTCATGGATGGTTCATGTTTTTCTTGTTTACTAGTCAACAAATGATGACCAATCATTTTTCTTCCTTTCTACTTAGCCATCTTGTGAATTACAGTAAGGCCAGTATGCTGGAGCCTTTCTTTCAGCAGAAGTATATGTTTAATAGCCAAAAGGACAGTTCTCCCCTATTAGAATAAAGTAGCATTGACTGTAAGTTGGTCTGTCTGTGTGATGTACAAACTAATTCATAGTGGAGTGCAATCACTACCAGAATACCTGGAGAATTGTTGCCAGATTCCAGAGACATTTCCACCCCCTGACAACAGTTGTGGAGCCCAGGTAAGTTAGGAAGCTCTTGCTATAATGGCTGTATCTCCAGCAATAAAACAAAAATAACCCCCAGTAATATTTCTGAGCTCTAACTGTGAATTATTTATTATTGTAGCAAGCCACAGTGAGTAGGGTGGGTAACATATAAGTTAACAGACACTATTTTTAGTATGTTGTCTATTCCTGTAATTAGGATGTTTTCAGGGCATATATTTTTGCCAGACTTTCACAATGAATTCAACAAGTCTTCATAAACATTTAGCACACTTTCATTTGCTCTGTTATATTTTGATAGTAACTGACTCTGGCAAATAACATAATTTTCTGAATCTAATTGTTTTTTGTGAATCAGTAATTGCCTCTTATTAATAAGTAGGTTTTATATTTTATTAATAAATTATTATTTTATTTAACTTTACAGTTTTCTTGTTTTTTGCATTGTGTTCTGAAATATCTGGGTTGGATTCAGCAAGTTCAGTTAGTCCTTGGAGGGATGGTCAAAATGAACTTGTATTTCTTCAAGGTTTTAGTGGACCAAAAAAGACATGTTATTTTTAACTCAGTGTGTATTTGGAAGCAGGTAAAAGCAGTGTAAATTCAGACATAGGAGGAGGTGTGTTTGTCAGAAATTATAAATTGAACAGAAGAGGAACATTTCTGTGCTGTGCAAAATCAAAGGTCATCATGACTTCAGTACTTGGAGATGGAGCTTAGAAAAGAGGCTAGTTATTAAAATAGATTAAACATCTGGGAAATAATTCTTATTACAGAAAAGGAGAATGACAGAATGATTATTTCCTCCACTAAGTTGGCTCCTTCAAGTTTCTTAGGGGAGTTAACATGAATAAATATGATATTGGATTTTAGTACCATATTCAGATTCCACCATGTAATGAAAAGAAGGCCAGTGGTGTCCTGGGCTGCCCTAGGAGAAGTGTTGCCCACAGGTCAAGGAAGGTGAGCCATTTCTTCTATTCAGCACTGCTGAGGTCACAGCTGCAGTGCTCAGTCCAGATCTGGACTCCCCAGTACAGAACAGACATTGAAAAGAGCTGGACTGGGGACTCCAGCAAAAGGCATGAAGACGTTAAGAGGTTGGAGGATTTCCTATATGAGGAAAGGCTGAGAAAGCCGGGACTGCTCATCCTGGAGAAGAAAAGGCTCAGGGGATCTCACCGATGTACATAAACTCCTACAGGGAGGCTGCAAGGAGGATGGATCCAGGCTCTTTCCAGGGGTGCCCAGTGACAGCACCAGAGGTGATGGGCACACACTGAAACACAGGAAGTTCCCTGTGAACATCAGGAAACTCCTTTTCCCTGTGAGGGTGACCGACCACTGGCACAGGCTGCCCAGAGAGGTGGCAGTGTCTCCATCCTTGGAGATACCAAAACACATCTGGACATGGTCCCAGGAAACTGGGTCTGTGTGGCCCTTCTGGATGAATGAGGTTGAACCAGACAACCGCAAGAAGACCCTTTCATTTTCATTGTTCTGTACTGCTGTCCCCAGTGCAATTCAGGTAGCTGAGATAAAAGTTTTTAGTGTAATAGATCTTCTGGATCCTTCTCATTCCTTGTAATAGGAAGAGAAGTCCACAAAAAAATCTGTAATCCTGACTGGGAAATAGGCTCTTTGCATATATTTGTACTCTAAACTACCTCCGAGCTACAAAAATACTCAAACCAAACCAAAAATCACACCAAAACCAAACAAAAAACCTGCAAACAAAACTAAAAACAAGACACCCAAAACCAAACCAACCCCCCCCCAAAAAAAACCAACCTGCATGGGCTTTATTTGAATTCTTTGGTTGTACAAAATCACATTAGCATCCTGCAGAGCTAAGAGAAGCAAGTCTTTGTCAGCTTTTGCTACGCTGCCTTCCAACCAACTGTAACTACCTAATAGGTCGAAAGTCCACTTCTGCTACTCGTGCACATAAGTTAATGTTATGGGAGTATTAGAATGAGAAGAATCTCAGCAACAGAAAATAGACTTTGGTATTTGGTGTTTAGCTTTTGTTCTTCAGCTAGTTTGGAGACATTTTTGTTAGTAACTCCCAAGATGCTTAGTTTTCTGCTTAGTTTATTCACTCTGAGATTTTGATAATACCATTTGCTATTTTAATGACAATTCTATAGCCCAGTTTGTATTTTCAGATTTGATTTTCAATAAGAATACTTCTCAATCCACAGGTTGAAAGATTTTTCTTTTTTAAGTTTGTAATAAAAGGTAGCCTCTGACACACAGAGAAGCAATAAAAGCAATGCACATAATTATTTTTTGAAATTAGAGAATAATTCTGATTATTTGAAGTTGGTTGCTTTTCTTATTGTCAAGAATGCTATTTGTCAGCAATAACAGTTTTTAATATAGCTAAGAAAAAACAGTTTAGCTGCATTTGGATTTTTAAAAAATTAACTCTTTTAAGATTGGAATTATCAGTCTGGTTTTTTTAAGCTATAATTCAGCATAGCAGTTAAAGAAAGTGAATCATACCAGCAGCAAACACAGGGTCACTTACATACATATTGATTTTCCACTTCCCAAATAACAGTCACCTTATTCCAAGAATAGCAGATGTAGCTTTCAAGGACAAGTCGAGTTGTGTGAGAAAAAAGCACTTACCCTGTGTATCACTCATTACTAGTTCAGTGTCTACAGGACCTCCAGAAAAAAGCATGGACATGTAAGGGTCTTATTCAACATTCAGTGAACCCACAAAAAAGATTTCATAAATTCAATTGGTTTATGGCAAATTGTTCCCAAGTACTTGATAACACTCCACTATGCATCAGATTTACAGTGTCTGCTTTGTCTCAGTAAATGCTTCAAAGTCCAGGTAGAAAAAGAGAGCAGAATGTCTAGAGAAGCAGGGATGACATTTTTATTACAAGGCACAGGAATTGTACTGTAGCTTTCATTAAAAAGAACAAAGGTCATCAACCTGATTACTACAGCCTATTGACAGACTTCTTACCTTTAATTTTAGTTATCACACTGTGATTTTAAATTTTTTAATGCTGGAATTATTCTCATTCATATGGCGCACAATCAACTTGTATAAATAATAACATTTACGGGTATGAAAGAGTACTTGTCCCATAATGATAATTTAAGGCCACTTTAATCATAGTATACTCGTGCATTGCAGGCCAGAATTGAAGAAAGAATGAAAATCAGAAAAATAAAAATTCCTTTCTGCATATCTTATTTTGTGCATATTAACTTCCTTCAAGTCTTAACTGATCTGCATTGAAAATTTGCTGAAGTTCTGAAAAGTGAACTAATTCCTTCTAGAAGACCCTGTATTTTAAGCATCTGTTCATAGAATGAATATAATTGTATAAACTCTAAAGACATACAAAATCCTGAAGCAAGAGCAGAAATTCCTGTTTATCATGCAAAGATTATGTGTATTTGTCAGCTTGTCAGTGTGGCAGAAAAGTCCTTTCAAAGGGATATAACTTCAATATACGTAGTTCAAGAATAGAATAGAGTGCTAATGCACATAATTTTAAGTACTTCAGCTTCATACTACCCTTAGAACTCTTCCTGGTGTTGAATCTGTATCTCCATTCTAATGTAAACACACTTCTTATGTTTGTTGGTTTTGAATCTTCTGTGCATAGACAACAATCAGCTTCTCTCCTCCCCTGTCCATAGCCCCAATTCCTACAGTCTTTCCCCAGCTGTGTAGACTGAGCAAATCAGTTCAGAGGTAGTTTATGTGCACTGGTTTGTGTATGTCTGTTGATATGACATTTGACTGTTTTGCAGTGAGGTGTTGCTGATGACTCAAGCACAACAGCTGACTGTTAGTAAATACAAGTTAATTTCTGCACAACTCATTGCTTGGCAGTGCAGCCAATTATTTCTACCTGCTACACACAATTGCTTTCTCTTTCTCTTGTTAAGGTCATTCTGTGTTCTTGTATTCCAAAGAATCATATTTAGTATTAGCTGAAAATGCAGCACACCTTTTCTCCATCAGCCAAATGACTAATGGAAACACTGAGTAGCATCAGGTTCAGGACAGGGTCCATGGGATCTCACTACAAACACACCTTTATGCTCACTCCCTGAGGAGTAAATCAGCTCTAATCACAACTGTACCACTGTATGTTATATTGTAATTCTTGTTACTCATCCATTTGTATTTTGGAATTTTTCCAGTTTCTCTCTTTTTCACTCTGCTAAGAATTGTGTGCTCTTCCATTGCATCCTACAGGTTGTCTTCCTCCTTTACATTCCTGGCTGCCCCATAGTTACTGATCAGAGCCAAGCCTAGAAGAGTCCCAGCCACAACTGAAATCATCTGATGAAGCTGTGTTGTGTGGCACCTGACACACTAAGAAAAACATAACAATGCTATAAAAACCAATTTTCTGCAGTTGAATTAAGGTTCTAAGTTGTGCTCCTCAAAACACAAAATGATGGGGTGTTACTAAAATTATTTTTCAAAATTATCTGCATAATTATCTGAAGCTACCATAGGTTAATCCAAAAGTTTAGGACACCCTATGGTTATTAGGGTGTCCAAAACCTTTTTTATATTTGGGTTTATAGCCCAGAAAATGGTTCTCTGAATTTGCACCTGAAGTTTCATGCAGGAATTTTTCAAAACATAAAATCTCACAATCAAAGGAAATTGTAATACATTTGTCAAAATGTCATAATAATTTTTTGAGGGTGAAAGAAGTCTTGAGTATTACACATTCTTCCAGTCTTTAATCCTTCAAAAAAAGCTAACGTGGCAGAACAATCATGATAAAAGCAATGCTTTTGCCTTTAACCTTTTAACACCGTGTGACTTAGTAATGACATGCAAAAATTCAGCCACTCTAGTTTCCTTTTCTTGTTGCAGAACAGATTGAAATTTGTCCTAAATCAGTGTTTAGTTTAGGACTTACAGAATAGATATTCAATGTTTTAAATGTAATACACATCAAAATAAAGTTTTATTTTAATTAATGAATTAATTTTATTATTATTCTATACACTGTTGTCACAGAAAATAGCTCTACTGGTATAGGTGGTGATACAAAGCCCTCTCCCCCAGAATTATTTCAGCATTTGATTTAATCTCTGCTGCAGCAAGAATAAAGGAGGAACAACAACAAAAAAAATCAGATGTTCATAAGTACTAGTGAAAACTGGTATGGCCAGCTCTGCATTTCAGGAACACACCAAAAACATCAGAAAAGAGAGGTTCATACCTTTCTTGCCTACCAGAATTACAGCCCAAGAGAAGATCTTCAATAAAATATTTGTATATAAAAATCATTATATCCCTGGCAGCAGTTAGGCTGACACATGCTGTTGGGGAAAGAAATTTAAAAAATTCCTTTCCATCTCACACTACAGACAAGAAGTACAGAGGGTAGAGGACGTATGTATACCTTAATCTGAGGAATATCTGGAAGAAAACAGAGCATTAGAGCAATTCTGGACAGCTTTAAGAAGCTAAAGCTATATTATTTCCAATTGAAATAAGACTCAGTGAAAATGAACTTGAAGTATAGACAAACACAATTCAGTAGGGCAATTTTCTGTGCAATTCTATTTGTTTTCTGCACTCACATTTCATGATCTGGACTACAGAAGCTTGCATGGAGAATACTTTGTAATATGCTATACAGGATATGGAAAATCAAAGAGCTTTCACCAGCAGCTGTTACTGTGAAAGAACAAAGGGGGTAACAAAGCAGGGCATTTAACTAAAGAAATATAGAATACATTGGGTTAATTTAATTTTTATTGAAACTTTTCATGGTAGAATGTAGATTGCAAGGCTTCTGGTTATGGAAAATAGTAACATTCTTCAAATTTGAATATATAAAATTACACTTCCTTTTGTTACAAGTTATTTTAAAGGCCTCAACAGTAGAGAGGAGCTGGGCTAGAAGTTTTTCTGTCATTCATTTCATCATGAGGAATTTACATATGGCGACACAGTAAATTACTTTCTTAAGAGAGGCAGAAATTCATAGGAAGTTACTGAGTTCCTATGCAGTTTAAGTAAAAAGGTAACTACAATACTTTGAGTGGTGGTACACATGCTTTAAAGTTAATTCTACCTGAATTAGTTTAGGACACTGTTGATGAAGACAGAGAGTCAACTACTATTTTTACCCCTATATATAAGGGGAATTCAGAATTTGCAGAACTACAGTCAAGACAGAAGAATGTTTATCTTTTCAAACTGACTTTAATTAGGAAATGTTTGTCTTTCTGACATGAAGAAGTTATAAGTTGAAATTAACGGCTAAATTCCTGGATTTGGAGCATATTAAATTCAAGATGATTCAACCACCTCAGCAAAGCAAATGGAAAACTCAAGATATAATTTCAAGTCCCTTGGATATCTAAAGATTTTCCTGTCTTACTTCCCTTCCTCCCCTCCTTACTTAAGGGCTTCTAATGCTCGGCTTTTTATATCTTTGCCAGGATACCACTTGCTGAGATGTCCAGGGCATGTTTCCTTTCAATATATTTAGAACTGTTTTTGATAGCTGCTGGTAGGTCACCCTCAGAGGAGTGCTTTGTGATTCTGCAGGGCACCTGTATGAGCAGTGCTGCAACAGCCAGGTTTCCAAGCAAGCGTCTAGATATAGTTATTACATTGCCGTCCACTTTTCCTTTTTTTTTTTTTTTTTTTTTTAATGACAAACCAGCATATTGCCATCTGTCGTTTTAAACAGATGGGGGCGGGGGGGGGATGAATTAGCTGTGTGACATTTGAGCGTGATAGATTCTCTTCACAAATATTCTTCAAGAAGCCTGTAGCTGAGTTTAGACCAACTAGAGAAGAGCCATATGGCTCTCTTATTGAATCACCAATGGCTTTAAAAGGAATTGTGACTTGTTGGTACATACTTGACTGAACATTTCTATTATTTGCTGTCACTCTTGTAGATTTCCAGTCAGGTCATATCAGATTTATGGATTTTCTATCACAGTTCTAATCTATTGTTATTTCTTTATATAAGATTCAGAGTATGCAAAGAGAAAGTTTTTGTGAAACAAACTTGTTTCTATTTTTATGAAAAGGAGTATACTGATGGTCTTCTCTAAGATATTTAACTCTGTAAATCATTGGCTTTGATTATATTGTTAGTAACTACAGTGACATGTTTCAATTTTACATACCTTTCTTTTCAGCCATATTTCTAATTGGCTGCATTTACTCTTCTGTCAAAGCAGCACCAAGAAAGCAAATCCATTCTGTATTCATAAGAGGATATAAACAATTTGCAATTAGCAAAATAGCAAAATAAATGCACAGACATTCAATATCATTATCACACTTTTAACGCTTGTGGCTTCAGTAAGACAACCTCCGTGCTATTCTTCCTCTTCTGATGGCCCTTCCTTCCTGCCCCACCTCCCAGCAGGAACTTTGAAAGATTTGTTTTGTCCAGTCTGTTGTGTTTGCCTGAAACCACCCTCACCACTTCTCACCACAACAGAACTGTGAAGTGGGGCCATCAGTTTCCACTGAGAATGAGTGTGAAGTTCCCCCCACCCGGAATCTGAAAGCTCCACAGAGTCATTCAAACTCTTAGCAGACCGTGTATCTCCTAATTTTTACTCAACTTCCTCCTCAGATTCTGGCTCCATCTCCTGTCCTCTCCCTCCTCAAGTAGACGCAGTGGGCGGACAGCCTTCTTTGCAGCTCCTGCCATATGGGCAGAGCTTCTTGTGCCTCTTTGCTGCATCTCATCAGAGGTACCTCCACTTTGGAAAAAAACCCACAAACACTGTTTTATAAATATATTTATTGTTCTCTCTGTTGCCTAAATGCGTTTGTTTTTCTTAGCATCTCTTTTTTTTTTTCACTTTTGATGTGAGAATTGTTTATTTAAATCTAGGAAATACCTTTCAGTGTATTTTATATATATAGTTTTTCTTGAAGGAGAAATGGATTTGTGCATGCCGTGCTACATTGTTCATTCTTATGCTTTGTGTGATATCTTGTTTGCAACTAATTAATCTTCCAGTGATTATTTTGTAAACCTTGCCTGATATCTATAATTCTGGATGTTTTTTCCTCTATTTCTTCTCTTTTCCTCTCTGTTATCTGTGCATTTTGTGACTGAAGGAACAAATTAATTAACTGCAACTGCTTGTTCTTCTGCTAAACACTTAGAGTATTTTTAGTTGTGAATCTGGTTTCAAAGGTCTTCAGCAAACCTAGTTAAAGATCGTACTAGGCTCAATAATATGCCTTTTATAGTTTTTCAAAGTAGATTAGTCATCTTCAACTCATTGCATATTTTTCTTTAAAAGTTATAGGGCCAGATTCTATAGTGGACACAGAAAACATGTAACACTATCAGCATCTGTGTAATTATACATCTGCATAGTTACACTTCATTTTCTAAGATTTTCCCTGAAGCCATACATAATCACAAATAGTTAGGTAATGGACTTCTTTCTTGAAAATTGATAGGTTTGGAAACTGATTTCAGTTGGAACAAAATACTCCTGCTTTATTTAGAGCACTCTGAACAGAAATATATACACAATATTGCCCAAACCCAAAATTGTAAAGTTCAGAAAACCATAAATAACCGTAAATAATGTTTGCTGGAGCTAGTCAGAATGATTCAGTAATATTGTTTACATACGAAAGTGTTTTTTCTTATGATGCAATTTTTCTTTAGCATGGATAGATTATTTTGCTGATATGCAAAAGATTTCATATGGAAATTTTATTTCCACTAGCTTTAAGCTATGCATGTTTTATATTTAAATAGGGTATGTAGGCTTCAAGATCCTCTAAATTTGAACAAGCACTTTTTGAACTTTCTAAATTTACAACTCTAATTCTGAGTATGCAAGCATCAAAAAATCCCCTAGGATGCTTTTTAAAAAAAACTCAAACAGGATTATACAATGACCTCCACTACTAGTTGTCTAATCCAGTCATCCAAGAGAGTGCTGTGTTCCCTCTTATGAGTCATCATGTCAGCTGTAGCCAGAATGCAATAGCAGCTAACAATGCTGAGCGTCTTTTAGAAGGCATTTTTACATGGTGTAGGCTCAGACTGGTAGAGGACTAATACCTGTGTGTTCATATGCAAAATATTCTCTTTAAGCTCTTTGAAGAGAATCTTGAAAAACTCCACCAGTTACTGCTTTGCAAGGAAACATGAAAAGGTGTTTGAGGATGACTGTTCTGCTTTAATTTTTTAATGCTTTTGGTATATCAGTGGTCTAACAATTTACCTGATTTCCCTCTGTGTTTCAAATGGAACAAATCTTTTCCCCATAACAACTCAATAACAGTTAACTGAGATAATTTCAAAAGAAATATTTTTGTGAGCGTAGAAACTGGAATGGAGACTGATTTCCATTAACAACAAGCATAAGTATCATCTAATCTCCCTCTGAGCCTTTCTTTCTCATTTCCACACATGCATAACATTGTTTTATTGGACAAACTAATTTTCAGTAGCTTATGCCAACAAAATTCATGAGCTGCAAGATTTGATTCTTCAGTTTCACAATTAAATGCCTCCTATAGGAAACCTCAAATCACTAAACCAAATTTTTTTCAGCTCTGCCCACAAAGATCTGAAAACACACTTCTCTAGTATTGTACAAAACCCCTTGAATTTAATGAAGGGTTTCTATTTCTTTGTTATTCTCTGAAATGCATTCAGCTGATAGCAAAATAGTTGCATGTTTCATTCAGAAAATTGTGGTTATTTTCAGGTGAGGAGGTATTCTGAGTTATTCACTAGAGTTTAACTATGATTTTCTGTGAACTCAGAGAGGATATGAGTTTTGAAGGATGATAGCATAGGAAGCTTTAAGTGAGGAGAGCCACGGACACAAAGAGAGCAGAGTGCTCTGTGTTAGCAGTGGCTGTGGTGTGCTCATAGCTGAGCTCTCTGACTGCAGTTCATCTGGTCAATGGGATTTGTTTTAAATAAAAAACTGAGGTAGTTGCAATTAAAGGAATTGCTTCTGAGCAAGGGCACTAGTTAGTGATACACATGCCATTGGCTAGTTTGATTCTAGTTCAACCATCACCATCTTTTGTTGTAAAATGGTTACAGCGTAGGTGACCTATTTTAGATTTTCTTTGAAGGAGACACTGCTCTGGATTTTAAATCCCCAGAGAATTCAGCTGCATTTTTAATAGAGGATCATGTTGTATTATTTAAAAATAAAACTAAATTTGTGAAGTTTGTCTTACCTAAGCAATTAACTGTTTGCTTCTTTTTGTTCTGCTGGTATTCACAATGATGGATGGACAGAGAGGAGTAAAACCACTGTTACATCAACTGCTGCCCAGAAGGAGTGTTCACATACATTTCCCAAAATCCTGTCATCTTTCCTAACTCTTCTGGCAATCAATATTGAACCTCTGCTGACCACTATAGGCTAGTATATTGTGCTCCCTGCAGTATTATTTGGAGTGTCCATTCCAATCCGAGTGCCACTGTGCTGGCAAGAGTACAAGCCCAGAGGAAGAGAAACATGCATATGTATATGGAACGTCAGATTTATGTATTAAAATCTTCCTGCAGTGTTCCAAGATCAGTTCATTGGAAAGAGCTGTTGTGTTTCATAACATATTAAATTCTTAAGGTTTAGCTAAGTCTGAAATAAGTTATTAATTACATATTGAGGTAGTGGGAAGAATTCAGGTCAAGCACAGAAGTTATTAACATCTTTAAAGTGGCTCATTTTTATGAGAAGAAGGGCTAAGCTCTTTTTTTCTTGGATAAATGAATTATAAGTATGCTGAGGGACAATTTTTCCTCTAAATGATCCCAAAGATTGGTCTGTATTACAAAGAAATTACACATTCTCTTGTCCTGGTCTGCCTTTTGTAAGTACAGCCCCTAGTTTTAAGTTAGAGGAAAACTAGATTTTTTAAGAATCTCTGAAACACCTGCCAGTCTCATGTGAGGTAGAAGAAACTCAGAGTCAACCAAATTAGATAATTTCCCTTTGTGGTCCAAGATTTTAGGACCATCACAAACAAATTGTTTGGGTATTTAAAGCTACTACCTACTGAGGTAGGTACTTGAGGACTACTGAAGACTGCAGGATTTCCTTTCACAAGCTGGCCATCTTTTCTTCAGTACTCTTGGGGATATTTGCAGACATGTCCTTACTTTGATTGCAAATTAGGGGATACTAATGTAGGAGTCAGTGATGGAGAAGTATTTCCAGTAACCTGAATTAACTAATAACACTACCTGGTATGTATTAGTAAGATTATGGGAGACACGTGACTGTTTATAATTACAACGGATGTTAACCTATTAAGCTCTTAAAAATCCTGAGCCCCAGACTTCTTTGGAAAATATCCCCAGGCCTTCAGTGTACTTATATCATCAGTAACACATAACATTATCCTTAACAACTAATCTAAATCTGTTTGAAACCTAAAATCATTATTTTTTATCATGTCCACCCTAAGATGGGGAGAACAATTTCTTCTGTGCTTCTTGGGTCAAGAAACAGCAATTTATTCCAGAAATTCTTATTAAGTCTTTTTTTTCAATACCTCTGGTAATTCCTTCCACTTTTCATGAAATATTCTACACTTGGATCCATTATTCTTGAAATGTAGTTGCCCAAATCTGGATGCAACAGTCTAAACATTGAGCAAAGGACAAGAATAATTTCATTCCCTTCACAGCAGAAGTCAAGACAGAAAGAGGCCTCATTCCTTAATTTACAAGTGAGGAGCAGAGGCCTACGGAGATATGTGACGTGGCATCTCCTCTCCACTCTTCCTTCAGGCATTTTGCCAATACTGATGAGGTTTCCTGTGAGCCTTCTCTTCTCCAGACTGAACAATCCCAGCTCTCTCAGCCTGTTCTCAAGGAAGCTCCAAGGCCTTAATCATTTCTGGGGAGCTTTACTGGGCTCTTTGGTGTGATGTTGTCTCACTTGTATGGGGAGGCCAGGAGCAGGACACAGAGCTCGTGTGACCCTAACGACAGAATTTCAAACATCCTTCTGTGTTAGAGGAGGTTGGGCTCAGCAAAATACATGAAGTGAGGCAACATTCAAAATTTCCATATCAACAACATTCTCATTTAAACAGGTTTCTCTGGCATGTGGGGCTGTTGTGGCTTACCCCCAGCCCAGTGCCCAGCAGCTGCTCTCTCACTCCTGCACCAGCAGAACCAGGGAGAGAATTAGGAGAGTAAAAACTACAAAACTCCTGGGTTGAGATACAGTCAGTTTATTGGGAAAAGACTCAAAAAAGCTGTACACACAAGAAAAGCAAAACAAGAAATCAGTTCACTGCTTCCCATGGTTGGGGAGCTCTTCAGCCTTTTCCAGCAGAATGGGGTCCCATTGCACTAACACTGTCTTGGAAGGACAAACACCATCAGTCCAAATGTCCACCCCCTTCCACCTTCTTCCCCCTCTTTGTACACAGAGCCTGACATCAGAAGGTCTGGAATATCCCTTTGGCCAGTTTGGGGTCACCTGTCCTGGCTGTGTCCCCTCCCAGCTTCCCAGGCACCCCCAGCCCTTTCCCCAGTGGGGTGATGTGAAAAGCAGGAAAGGCCTTGGCTCTGTGCAGTCCCTGCTCAGCAATAACAAAAACATCTCTGAATGATCAACCCTGTGTTCAGCACAAATATGAAACACAACTCCATGCCTGCTGCTGGGAAGAAAATTTACTCTACCCTAGCTGAAACCAGCACAGGGGCACAAAGAGTATTATGTAAGTTACTGTTTATCTGCTTGAATTAATGGTTTAGATTCAATTCAGTGAGCAAATTTGGAATCTAATTAGGTGTAGAGGAAGCAAAACCTTCCATAAATGCCTCTATGACAACACTGCATTTAACTTAATGGAGATGTATTTGCATATCTACCACACTATGATAATAGTTTGTTGAAGACAAAAAACATATGTAGTGATAACTGAAGGCTGTGGACAGATAGCTTTCTGCCTCTTTCCACAAAATAAAGAAACCTCCAAACCACAAAACAAACAAACAAACAAACAGCAAAACCAAAACCAACCAGCCAACCAGCCAACCAAAAACCAGCAAAAAAAACCAACACAAAATAAATAAATAGTGAAGGAGGAGAGTATTGCTAGAACTTAAATACTTAACTTTCATTTTCTACTAATGTGTTTAAAATAGCATAGATCTTTTGAAAAAAACAAAGTGGGATATAATTAAGCAAAATAAAGTTGTTGAAAACAATGCCAATACAGAAGAAAGATTTTGTCTTAGATGAAGTACCAATTCCTACTATCTAGAAAATTAGGTAAGCATGTCTGACCCATTTAACCAAGATGGAAAAAGGACTGCGAGATCCAGCATCGAGGACTGCGAGATGCTCCTCATTGATAACCTAGAAGAAAAAAGAAGAAATTAGACCTTTGTTTACCAAGTGTTCTTAAAAACTTGCCCTTGTTCAAAAAAGCTACAAGATACAGTTTACATGCCCTTCAAAAAGGAGCATCTATAATGACTGAGAGAACTGTAAACAAAACGCAAATCTTTCCCACCCGCTCAGACAATACAGCTCATTTCTGACAACCAGTAACCTGTAAGAAGAGACTGAGGAACTTACAAACGACCAAGAGAAGCAAAGAATAGTCTTTCTTCTCATGTATTCTTCTCCCTTGTGGCAGTCATTGGCTTAAGGACCTTTGAGTAGGCAGATGATGGTGTTTAGAGGAGCATTCCTCCATAAATTTTTCTAATCTATTTCTGAACCCATTTACTCTACTGACCTCCACAACACTCTACAGAACTATGTTCCATAATTCATGTATTAAGTAATAAATATTTCCACTGAGTGTTTTAAACTTCATGATTGATTGGGTGACTCTCAGCTCTTGTAATATAAGAATAGTGAGTGATCACTTCTTAATCACCTTCTTCAAAAGATTCAAGATTTTATAGACCCCTCTTGTACATACTGTTGCCTCCTATCCAGACTGAAGTCTCCTAGCCCAACATGTCCTCTCAAATTCTGGTTTGTGCTGTGGTTTCATCTTTCAGCCTTTATCTTTTCTTTTGATACTTTGCAGTTTTATCATAACTTTCTGACTACAAAATATGAGGGCTACCAAATTGGCACTAAATATCCAGCATGTGGGTACATTGTATATTTATTGTAGTGTAGGGTCATTGAATCATAGAATGGAAGTGACCTTAAAGATTATGTAGTTCCAACACCCCTGCTGTGGGAAACCTTCCATCAGACCAAATTACTCAGAGATCAATTCATCATGACCTTGAACACTTCCAAGGATGAGACAGTCCTAATTTCTCTGGGTAACCTGTTCCTGTCTGCCACCACTATCAAAGTAAAGAATTTTCCTAATATCTGATTTAAACCTAATTTCAGTTTGAAGCCATGCCCCCTTATTCTGTCACTACATGACCTTGTAAGAAGTCCCTCTCTGTCTTTCTTGTGGAGTCCCTTCAGACACTGGAAGGCCACAATTAGGTAACCCTAAGAACCTTCTCTTCTCCAGGCTGAACAATCCCCATTCTCTCAGCCTTTCCCTGTAGCAGAGTTGCTCCATCCCTCTGATCACCTCGGTGCCTCCTCTGGACTCTCTCCAGCAGCTCCATGTCCTTCCTGTGCTGGGACCCCAGGGCTGGAGGCAGCTCTGCAGGTGGGGTCTCAGCAGAGCGGGGCAGAGGGGCAGAATCCCCTCCCTGCCCTGCTGCCCAGGGGCTCTGGGTGCAGCCCAGGACACACTTGGCTCTCTGGGCTGGCAGTGCCCATGGCTGGCTCATGTCAGCTCTCACCCACAGCACCCCCAAGTCCTTCTGGGCAGGGCTGCTCTCCATCTGTTCATGCCCAGCCTGGGCTGGCACCAGGGATCGCCCTGACCCTGGGGCAGCACCTGAGCTTGGCCTTGTTAAACCTTGTGAGATTCCCATGGGCCATTCCTTCATCCTGTCCATACAGACACTTTTCACTTTCTTCTCTGTTCCTTTCTTGATAATTCCTAATTTGATTCTTGACTGCTGCTTGGCAATGAGCAGAACATTTCAAGAGAATTGTCCCCAGGGTCAGAAAATTCCTTTCCAGAATGGGAAAAGCTAATTTAGGAGGAGCAAGAACAGGCTGAGCCTAGGGATAATCTAATACTGGTAAGTGATCGTCTCTTTTGACTACAAGCAGCCCAGAATGACAAGGAGTCTAATGGCTGGGTTTGAAGCATATTCAAGAATGTTTTCACATGCATTTCAGCACCCAACAGATTGTAGTTGGGGATGCAGAGTATCACCAAAGGCTGTAAGGAGCACTGTGCAGCCTCTGCACTGTCAGTGGTGGAGACAGAGAGGGAAGACTGAATTGGGGATCAGAATCCAATTTTATTGTGGGATACAAATGCTCATATACTATTTCAGGGAGACTAGTAATGTGTACTACAATGATTAGGTTAAAATCACATACACAAACTTATGCACATAACAACATCTCTTGCTTGCAGAGTTTAATGACATTTTCTTTTTCCAGAAAACCCGTTTGATTTAATCTTCTTGCAGTCAAGGTCTAATTTTCAAAGTTCAGTTTGCTTTTGCCAAAGCATCCTGTTATCAAAATCTCTTATGTTAGCCAGGTCCAAAGTCCATCACCTGTCTTGTGTCCCCCAACATTCCAACCCTGCACCACTCTCTGGCCCCACATACACCTGCACACACCACCACAGAGTCCCTCTGCTGTCCTCTGAATTGGGGTTTATGCCCACAAAGCTGGGAGGAAGAACAAAAACTGCTTACTCTTCCTGCAGTTTCTTAGGCTATAAACCAGTCACTGGTTTCAGTTATGTATTAGGTCAAAGCTACAGACATGACTTCACCTTCTTCTCAAAGATGAATAACAAAAGTTCCCATGTATTTAATTCAGACTTGGAACAAGCAGCTGCTTCACCAAAATGTGTCTGCATACAGTAGATTGAACTCATTCCCAGTGGAAAATAGAGATTCAAAAAGAGGGCAAAGATGAAGAAAATAGTGGATCAATGTGTATTATAGAAAAAAAAATTCTCTAAATATACAATAGCAATTTTTTTATTCTCTTCCTAGAGGTCTCCAACAATTTTTGTCCTTCTAAAATTCTTTTTCTACAACTCACATGTGGGATTCACATTCTCTGAACCTGAGAGAAGCAGAGAAGAGAATGATCAAAACAATTCTTATCTCATTTGCTGCTCCTGTGTTTGTGCACAAGTGGAATGCAGTATGGAAGATTGTTTACATGAAGGGATTTGGTAATGGGATTCTGGTGTGAGTGTTTTGTTTTCTTGACCAATCTCTGCAAGATGTGTCCTGACGGTCAGGAGATGGACAAGAGATTTTGTTCAGTTGAGTTGAGTTCTTGCTCAAGTTTCAGTTTACATGTGATGTAATGTAGTTTAATATAGTATAGAATAATATAGTATAATAAAGTAATTAATTAGCCCTCTGATATCATGGAGTCCTGCTCATCATTCTTTCCTTCATTGAGAGGTTGCCTGTTTTCCAACACTCACATACTCTCACAATGTCCTATCAAGAATTTTTTCTGTAAGAATCTAAATAATATGTTGGAATGTTCTGAATCTGCAGAAACTGATTCTTTTTAAAACAGAAAATGAAAGTAAAAGAATTATTATGCTTTATTCAAATATAATTAGAATGAGTACTTTAAATTATTTTTTAGTTCAACAAAGCAATACACAATATTTCCCATGTCACTTTTCTTCATGGAAGATGTAGCTCAGACTACCTTTCTTTTTTTTGTTCTTGTAAATCATGACTTTATTTTCTATCACACAGGAAGGGCTATATTTAATTCCCTTGATTTGTAGTACTGCTTAGTGAATTGGGAGACAGGGCCCAGCCAGGGAGATTAGCCTGTAGGACAAGATGGGAATATCAGGCCCCCAAAATTACAGGCTGCCTTTGGCTAGATTTCTAAACTATGACATGGGAATGATTTGCAATCCCAGCTCTACTTTCTTGAAGTGTGGCATCTTGGGAAAGGCACGTTATTCTGCTGTGCCTAAAAGGCAATGCAAATGCAGCAGTAATTTTTAAGAATCTAGTCAGAGATGCCACTGGTAGATGCTTTTTAAATTCTTATTCCTAATGTATTATTAAAAAATGGTATATTAATATTAGCACAATGTAAACAAGGCTGGACAAGTAGACAGACTGTCTTGGGCTGTCACTTACCGTGAAAGAGAGAACTAGACCAGGAAGGAGAGACTGCCCAGCCTGCCTACAGATTTCTACAGGGCAGCAGTGACTACTGCACTTGCTGTCCTCCACATGCATTAGCACAGATGAGTGCCTAAGGTTTTCATCTGTTATGTGTACATATGAAAGGACCACTTTCTCTCCATATTTTATCCTGTTTCTCTACACATCCTTGAATATTAGGAAATCCCATTCTCATTAAAATGCAGGTAGATTCTCACACACTGACAGAAATAAAAAAAGGACAAAGTCACTGACAGAAATAAAAAAAGGACAGAGCCTGCACGTTGTGTAGCCAATATAGTAAAATAATTTGGAATTCAGAGCAACGACACCGAAGTGTTTCCTGAACACTTTGTTTCAGTTCTGAAAGAAACATTATAGATGGTTCCCTTCCTGTATGATACACATCAAGTGTAAAAAGTGTGGTTTTTTTCTTGGTTTGAGAATACAAGAACATATCTCAGAATAGGTGAGTTTTCAATACCCAGCTGGTAATTTTTGTAAAATGTTTTTAGATACACTGGGAGGATCTGGGTTTGTTTATCAGTACCTCTCCTTTCTTTTGAACCAGCAGAAAGTTGTCTGTATGGGAGAGAGGTGTTGCAAGTACTGAAGGCAGGAGGAACCTTACACAGTCCTAAAAAAAACCACGGGAGAGATCCCTCCTGCACATCCTGAATTATTAATATAGAGAGTTGACTGTAATGCAGAAGCTTTTTGACATTCTGGGGTGTTGTATTAAGACAGCGATTCCTGTAATATTTGCCAGCTACTCAACCTCAGCAGAAATTTGAATACAGTCAGGATATAAGAATTTGATCCCAGAGCACAAAGGATGAGAGCGTTGGCATTCAGGTGTTTGAGGCACAGAGGAGAGAGACTCTCTCTCTACCCACCCCTACCTGTACTGGTGCTGAAAGACTTTTTTTCCTCTGGGTGTTTCTCACATGGCAACATGCTTCCTGAAAGTTGGGTACAGCCCCTATAGGGGTCTTGGATTCCTCACATGCCTTCACCTTCATTGAAAACTATTTTATTTTTCTGGTCTGGTTCATAGTCCATTCAGTAAAAAACTTCTTGATATATTACGTAGTTTTGATACTTCTTCCCCTGGAATATTGTCTGTTCCCCTACTAGCTCTGAACTCATTAGCGGTGTTAAAATGATTAGCTGGATACAGCTCATAGGCAGTTAATGGAATATATGATAAAGATCCCAGTGCTTTCTGAAGGATTGAGAAACTGCTTGGTTTATTTTATTTTTTTTTTTTTTGTGTGAGATAATCACTTCTTGTAAAAGTAATTTTCAAATTTCAGCATGACGGCCTTTTTCAAATGCTGAAATGTACAAGTCTTAAAAATGTTCAGGCATATAAATGGAATCATAGCATTCAGTTCATTAAGAGATCTGGACTGAAGCTATTCCCAAGGATGATAAAATGTGCTGGAGTCATGTTGGGTTTTGTGTGACTGGCTCCCAAGGCTATGTTTGAAGGATATTGAGACTGCTGTGGAGAGTCAATGGACCCATAAATGTAGCACCCTTTTAATGGCCTATGGATTTCTGACAACCCAAACAGATCCCCTTTAGGCTACTGTGCACACCTCTTCCTATGAAGAGGAAATTGCTCACGAGTGTAATTTCTTTCTCCATCGGCTAATATAAGGATTCTTATGTTTGGCACTAATGAAATTCCAAGCAATATTGCATGTCAACTCTGAAGAATATTTGTGTTATCTTCATATATAACATTTGATAACTTTTTTTAGTTTTTTTTCTCTTCCTGGAAATACTTTCTTTGCTCAAGTTGTCAAAGCACTGAGGCTGGTTAGAGAGGCAAAGCAATTTAGTGAGTTCATGGAAGGTGAAAGAGCTTGAATTACAGGTGTTTGACTTAGTGCACTGTCTGCATTCCCTGAAGCTCCCAAACCTGCACTCAGCATGGGGGTTTGTGATATTTTAATGGCCACTTTCCTCTCAGCACGCGGAAATGTGCTTGTGCATCAGGCAGCTCAGAAAAGGGGACTCTGCTTTTCAGTAGTCAGCAAAATTAATCCTTGACTAAAAGACAGTATTTCTAGAACTGGAAATGAGGAGGCACCGCAAAGGAGTTAAACCAATTAGTCATATGAAGTAATTGTAAAGTTCTGCTAACACAGAATTCTTTCTTCTGATTAATGTAAATAGAGAAATCTCCCTTTGATCCTGTCGGTTTCCCTCTTCAGCCTACCTGCCAGTTGTGGGGTTTTATTACCTGAGGTCAGTGATCAGGGACAGGGACGACACAAACTCTCAGAGATCCATGAGACAGCAGCTTGTTTTATTGTTCAGAGCCTTCCTATTTCAGGAGTTCAAAACTCCCTGGAGTAGAGAACTGATTGGTCAAGGTTTAACACTGCCCAAATACAGCATTAATCAGCTCTTTGACCAGTGATATCTTTGCATTCTGGATTGAACATGACTGGCTGAGGTCCCTGCTTGGCTTTGAATCCAGCCTATACCTGACCCATCTGAGGACTTGTTTTACTTCTACACTGGTTGAGGTTGGGGGTCTGATATGACCAAATTTATTTGGCAGCTACAGGCTAGCTGCAACCATGACAGGGTTTGATTTTGGTTTTTTGGGGGGCCGGTTTTGGTTTTTTTTTGTTATGTAAGTAAACTGTTGACAGAAATAGCACTGTGGTGACACTAGGATCCTCCCCACTCCCCCTGCCGATTGTAAGGAAATGGGAAACATGAGAGTAAGCTATTAAGGAAAGAAAAATAAAGATGACGTCCTTCTCCCTATCATCTACATCAATTGTCTTTTAAAACTTATTTCTCTCTAGTAAGACTGTGCAAATCTTACTGCATTGGCAAGTTCCTGTTCATCTATAGGTTCTCAAAATAGTAGCTTGAGGAAGAATGACATACAAAATTAATATGCCTGCTGTAGGCTTAAAACAGTGTTTGCTTCTATCGCACTATTCAAGGCTTAATCACATTGCTCAACACAGAAGCTGTGGCATCATCAACGTTCCATCAGCACCTTAGAGGAGTTTTCATAGTCAATAACATCATTGAAAGCAATTTTTGTCCTTGAACTACTGATGTCTCTGTACGAAACATGCAGCTTTTTCTTGCAGAAAGCATTGCTGAAGTGTAAGGAATCCTTCTTTGCAAGAGAGTCTTGGAGGGATAGACCACAGAGATCCCAGGCAGCAGAAAGGTCCTTGTGTCTATTACCACCTGGTGATTGCAATCTTCTGAGCATCACACTTGCTTTTTCTGGCAGATACAAAGTGTAAACATATGACCAGCATTCGCTAACCTGGTAAACCTTTTATTGACAAAAGATATCTGGTAGAAAGTTCCAAACCACAATGGTAGTAAGCATTTTTATTGTTCACCTGCAGCACCCAGATGCAATTTGTATGCTGAAGTACTGGGCTTCATTCAACATTTTACTGCTTTTGTTTTTCATCACCTATTTTTCTGAGGGGGAAATGGAGATAGGAGTGCAAGTGGAGTGGCAGAGGGGATGCACAGGGTGCTGTTTGCAGGTATGGAAGAGGCTGAGGGACAACTGCAACTGGAATTTACCCCTGAGGAAGGAAATGAAATCAGCAGTGCTGCTATGGCAGTCTCCTCTGCCTTTCCTTGCTAAAGGAACAACCATCTACAGATATAAAGCACGACTTTTACACATGTTTACTGCAAAATTTCAGTATTTCAAGAAATAGCTAGAGAGCTCTATGCCTTGTAATGTTGCTCTTGTAAAAATGCACATTTTGCTGGCCCATGGGGGTTTGCTCTGACACTGTCACAAGGTCCATAGACCATATGTCCTGTGCATAGATTTCAATCTTATGCACATTGGACTGGGACTGTGGGAATTACACGACCTCAGTTGTCCCTTCTATTCCTGTGCTCATAAGAGGGTGGTTCCCCAAACCCTCATGTGCAGTTTCTGTTGCACTGTATACAAGCAATCTCTAATCTTTGAGAATACATTAGTTGCCTTTGATCTGGATTATGTCTTTCTAAAGACATGTGCCTTCCTTGTGGTGCAAATCTCAGGTAAGCATAATTTACATTCCTGTGAGTTGCTGTTGTACTGGTAGAAACTACTTGAAATTCTGACCTGTGCCAAAGTTCACTGAGCTATAATGCTGGGCCAGGCAGCTGCTGCACGGTTTGTACCGCCTCCCTCAAACTCTGAGATCGTGCCAAAATAACTGCTATAGACAGAGGGTTTAGCAAAAAGCCTCAAAACGTTTGGATTGCTATGAAATATAAAAAAATAGAGAGAGAGAGAGAGAAAAAGTGAGACAGATAAGCAGTAAGTATTCCAATTTAAAAATAAAAGGAAAAGAGCAGTACTCTAAGCGCTGTGACTTTCATCTGGTGGAGCTCTCATCCAGACTAAATTGTGGGCCTAATGTATGAGAGAAAAATAGAAAATTGCCACATGCGCGCAGTCACATAATAAGCAAATGTTAATTGATGTGCTTTGTTTGTGATAGCTCCTGCGAGATTTGCAATGAGCAAGAGTTTTCTGTATGGGCAATTCCACAGCATATGCTAGCACATCCAGGAAGAGTCATCATGTCTAAGTACTTTCTACCATCTGCTAGGAAAATGGAAATATTGAAAGATTTCTCTCAATTTACCCCAGTGCTTTTATGTACGTAGCTCTGATTTCAGCCCTATCTCTTTTGACCCATGAAGCTAAATGCTGTGTTCTTAACGCTTTTGTGGAGCTCTGTACTGTGAGCCTCTTACAGAGAAAAAATACATAAATGGATGCATTGATACACAGTAATACACGTCCATACACAGATACAATAAAAAATATACTTTATAGTTTCCTGTGGTTAAAGGATGAAAGGATTTCTGATTGAGTCAACTTACCAATTCTTTGGTTTATGTGCTCACATTCACACTTGTGCAGTTCAAGGGCAGTAATTATATTTTACTGCCATGGATTTGATTTGTCAATCAGCTCAGGTTTTTTTGCCTGCCTACCTCCCCCCATCAAGCTCTGGAAACAGACACTCCCCACCACTGCCTGTCCAGTTGCTTTTGTGGTCTAAAGTGGATTCTTGAATCCAGGATTTGATTCACAGGATCCCACAGTCCTTGCTACCTCTCTTTAGAATGTCCCATCTACTAAGTCAGGACGATGGAAATTAATTCTATTCTGGGCAGTTCCCATCTCACGATTTCTGATAGAATATGGGATGAAAGTTGGTGGATAAGCAAAATTTCATACTGTCCTAGTGTAGGAACTTCAAAGTTCAAATCTGAGGTAATGATAAAAACCGCAAAAACCAGAGTAGTGCTGCTGCCTGATTTCCTTCTAACCTAATTTACTTCTCCTTTAACCATCATATTATGCTGAATTAATATGCTTTGAGAAGACCTGTCTAGGGTTTCCACCTCAAAAAGAGTGCCATGGAAATTTTCACAAAGAACACAATCTCAGCCAAGAAGAAGCTCAGTATGGTAGCCCTAAACCAACCACAAAGGAATTAGTTGGCAGGCAGAACATTTCAAGATGAACCATTTTGTCTGTGGAAATCATCTTTGTGGAAATGCAGTGTCTGTTCTCAAAGAGACCAACATGACATGTAGCTCTTACATTTTGTTTCAGCATAGGATTTATATGGTGCAGTACCAAAGCCTAAAGCTCCTATTTTCAGACATCCAGCCCCAACATCAGAATCTAAAATTCATGGTTGGGCTTCCAGAACCTGACACAGTGGATAAAGAGCACATCTATAGAGTTAAAAAAAAAAAAAAAAAATCTGTATACTGCAAATGAAGCTTTCATTATTTTCTTTGTTTGAGTCTAAGCTGAATTATATATGTGCAAACCTAATTCTCTCCACATTTTAGAAATTTGACCCAGGGCTGCACCTCTCTGAGGTGGAGTTTCTCAGTGGATATAAGCTAATGCCTCTTTATGTGCCTGCCATGGAAGCTGGAGGTGCCACCCACCTTTGATTTCATGACTTCACGCCTGCAGCAGTCAGCTGGAATAAGAGCAACAAGTTCTTCATCCTTTTCAACCAGAAGGCAGCAAATCCCACATCTGTCAGTAATCATTATATTGTTAATTTCTGCATTAGTTGTGTAAGTGCTTTTGTAAATCTATCTCATGTTCTCTGCAAATGTCACAGCAAAACAACCAAAAAGTAAAGAAAAGGGCGGGCAGCTATGGTAATAACACATTTCCCAGTAATTGCAGAGAGTAAGCACCTGTGTATTTGATCAGTCAAATATGAAAGTTTCTTTCTTGTGAAATCTAAGAAGAAAGTTATTTTCTACTAAAAACAGAGAAATAATAATTTGACTATAATTCTCACCTCTTACAGAAAGTGGTGCACACACACACACACACACACACACACAAACCTACACTCTTTCTTTTTTTCTCTCTTTCTCTCTCTTTCTCTCTCTCCCCATCCACCCCTCTCTTGATGAGAAAAAACAGATGAGAACTTAAATGAAAATTCTCAACAGAAGTTGAAGAATTACAGACATAATTATCTACAGCTGATAAAATGCTGGAAAAATAGGGTTTATGACAGAAGTCCTGACGCTGCTGTAATGATACAATGATGCTAGGGGAAAGCTTTTCTGAAGGAGACTAAAATGTTGAGAACCTGAAGAAAATTGTAGGAATAGGTTATACACTCATTAACTTAATTGAATTGATGTACATGCAAAACAATATTAATAAACACATCATAAAAACAAACAGGTCTGAATGCTGTTAAGAATGATTGACATGCAAACACACAGCAGCATGCTTTCTTCCATCTGCTTATCATTTCAAGGATTGATAGGTAAATAAAATTAATTCTGGCTGACTGGTAAAGGGCTGCATAAAGATTTATAATATTCAGTAAATAGTTTGTCATTGCTATTTGAAAGTAAAATTGACAGGATATGACATCCTATTTATTTCCAAGAAAGAGCAATTATGTTGTGTACAGAAAAAGTGACTGATTATAACATTACATGACATTTTGAAGCTAACAGCTTCAATTACTGTATCCAAATTATGGCCAAGAAAAATATGCCTTGTGGGCATCTCACTTGATGTTTTAACTTAGAGGAGAAATGTAATTAAAAAATAGGCAAGGACATCCTCACTAACTTGAGATGAACAAGAAGGGAAACATGATGCTAGAGGGCTTGCATTTTTGTTATGAAAAAGTACACTTAAATAAATAGGAAAAGATCCTTCCTCTCTATCTTCCTTTTTCTCTCTGAGAGGGAGTTTGTAGTTTGTCTTCTTTAAGAAGCCACCATGCTCCTGAAATGAGGAGTGGTTTCTTTGGAGATAAGCCATATTGCATGTGTTATGAATTTTTACATGTCATTTGCATATATAAATTCAGCACTACCAGTTCTGTTTGTGATCACCTAATGGGCCAATCATATACTCAAAAGGTCTGTTTTATCTGCTTGTGCACAAAACCTCCTGTTTTTGTAGCTCCCTGTTTGTAGAAGCCAAACGGCCTGCACTCACCACTACCAACCAGCGCAGTGATCTTTAAAGTCCTCAAATACCCATATTGAACACTAAGCACTTAAAGCACCTTACCAGGACCTTTTAAGATTAAAGAAAGTTAATATTTAGTATCCTGGCTTAGAAGCAGTGCTCTAATTATGGGGCAGCATCCAAAAGGATGGCAATGTGAATTATTGCTATATGGTCATGAGGTAAAATTTATATGAGGTGTTACTGATTTAACCATACTGATAGACACACGTGCATTGACACAGAAGCAAGCTATGGAGAGCAGAATTAAACCCTACATGGTTTATTTATAACACTTGTAGATGGATTGTGGCTGGGAATTTTTTTGCTGTGATGTCATTTCAGGCAGCTTATTACAATATATCTGAATTGTTGCAGTGTGACCGCCAGCACTGAATTCGGGGTTATTTGGTTATTTTTCCTTTTTCTTTTTGTTCACCAGGCACAGTTTAAATTAAAAAACTTCATCAGCTCGTGAGGCCCACCCCTATCACATGGACTGGAGATTTGCCAGCGTGTCCTGCAGCTTGTTTGCCACCCACTGCTGCCGGCACGCCTGTACTGACACACCACAAGATGCAGCAGAGTTGAGAGGCAAAAGCTGCACAATTCTCTCTGGAAAGGTGATGTTCCTACACTTCCATACTCTGTGCTTCCCTTGTGTCCTCCAAGATACAGAGATCATCTCGCGGTGATGGCACTTACATTGAATGATGCTGCAGAGCAGCTCGATCCTGTGAATTCAATGCCGGAAAAGGTTCAGCAAAATATGTTCTGGGTAAAATTAATCTGTCTGAATCGTATCTAATATTTCTGATTAAACACTCACATGCTTTGCATTTAGACAGCCTTGTCTCTGTGTTTTCTCAGTCCAGTGCATTATCTAGTTAAGAGTAAGGGTTTAAATAAGGAAATGTCTTGCTTGAGATTGAAGTGCGTTCTGAGTATAATTTGAATCAGGTGCTCTAGGAGTTTTGTTCCTAGGAGGGTAGCCAGCTACTAAAATAAAATGAGATCATGCAGTACTGTACAATGTGTTTAAATAAAGGTTTTACAGGCCAAGCATGTAGCCCTTGCACACATAAAGAATTCAAGAATTTCAGCAATACCAGCAAACAGACATTTTATCCCAGAGAAATAGCAATAATGTTGACATTTCAGTCACACAATAAAAAGTTCTGTATCCAAAATATTAGTCACATTATTTTTCCAGAGTGAATACAGGTGAATTACAATTCCATGTGCATGACTGAAATCCTTGGTATTTGTTATGCAAAAACCTTTCAGAACTGACCATAAAAAGTCAGAAAAATATTTGGCATTCAAGAAACTTTCTCCTTCAAAAAACTCCATCAAATTTCTAGAGATGATATGTGTACACTCTATTTGTTGCCCAATTATATAATTAATTATTGAATCTCTGTGAATAACAGTATGATTAAACAAACTTGAGATGATATATACATAAAATGTACCAAGGTTGAAAATACAGTTAAAATGCACGATGATGTATGGTTGTTTTGTTTGTAAAGGGAAGAAGATTGTACACAAAAGTTGTGATCTTAGTGACAATGCAATTTCAGTCATGAGGAAAAGTTACTTTGTGTGTTTTACTCACTTCCCTGTGCTGCAATAATTCTATTGTATCTCGCACTGTTCAAGGTACACTGCTAATTCACATTTCTCATCTCTTGAAGATGAAAGGCACTAAGAAATTAACATTATAATTAAGAAATCATTTCCATTTTGTAGATATTCTCTTACTCTGAGCTTAAACACTGGCCAATACGTGTGTCCACTGCTGCGTCTCCGTAATCTTCTAATGTTCAATACCAAATAATATTTCTTGACCTGAAATAATAACTGTACAAGTGATTTCTCATCAAACTAGCATAGTAATGACAGTCTGAGCAGAGAATTTTTCTTTCCTTCAGTGCAACTAATCCTAAAATCAGAACTCTTTGCAGGGATGGTAAAATACTGTGAAGAGGTAGCAACATATAAATATATTAAAGCTTTTGGCAATAGATAAGACTGCTTCTTTCTTTCATGTGCATCAAGCCCACAAATTATCATACTGGATATAAGGCATGACTAGAGTCTGCTGCATAAATAAGGGAGAATGAAAACCCAGAAATTTTCTCCATACTCTCTGGAAAATGGTATTGAGCTGCCTTGAGTTCCAAAAATTAATGTCTTCTTACCACAGGAATAACCTGAATCCTGGAAGGAGCATAGCATGCAGGTTCAGCAGCTTGCTAACCTGGCAAGCAAGTGCTTTGAAGGAGACAGATTCTCAGACTCTTACAGATGATATTTGCATTATTCAATGAATAGATGTGAATTTCAAGTTCACAAACATTCCATATGTAGTCTAATCATGGGTAATTGAATTTAGGACTGCCAGCCATAGCTATTATTGCTCCCCCATTTCTCAATAATTTAATTTGACTAGAACTACCAGTCATCACAGCTGAATCCAGCCTTATTTTGTCTGAATCTGACAGTCACAGCCCCCTGGAAGTGTTTTTAGCATTGAAGGA
>CM032382.1:1092780-1111334 GCA_019023105.1 Diglossa brunneiventris
TACTATCTGCATTTTAAAAAATCCAAATAAATGAAATCCTGAAGCCAGATGGGTAGTGCATTTTCCTCTCCCACACATGTAGCTGTTTCTGCAGTGCCTGATGTGCATGAGTGTCTGGTAGAGGTTCTGCTGACACTGCAAAATGTAGGGATTTGTCAACTTTTTTTTTCCCTCAAACTCATGACAAAATTAAGGGGGTAAAAAGACAAACAAATAAACAAACAAGAGGAAAAGATAGTTTATTTTTAATAATTTCTCATCCTAGCCAAACAAAAATTTGCTTGGCTTAGTTTGGTTCTCTTCTGTAGTACATTGTTTTGTTCTTTAAGGTATTGTGCAAGAATGAGAGCAAGAAAACCAAAGCAAAGTAAGAAATCCCACAGACCTTCTGCTTGATAAATTCTGATGTCACAAAGAAGAAAAAATTGCCACCAGTTCCTTTTCAGCCATGAGCTATGTACCTGCAGAGCACAGCTAAACCTCAGATAGGGCCCATTGGCCTATAATGTCTCCAACACAGAAAGAAATAAGTGGTGGTTTCTTTCCAGACTTTGAACATCTCACTGCCCAACAGTAGAATGCACCCAAGCCTGCATCCAGATCAGAAAAATTCTAGAAATATATAGAAAAGCTAATTTTCTGCAATTAATTTTGGGTCTGAAAACTGAACAAGCAAGAGGAAAGGATGAAGTACTGGGATCCATTTGTTTAGATGATGTGTCTTCCTACATACTATGACTTTGGTGAGTTTAGCTAAATTTCCTGACAACCAAGAGACTAGTAGGTAATTTGCTTAATTGGATGACTCTGCTCAGAATTTTTTTTTTTTTGACAGAGTTAATATGCACATAGTTCTGCATGGCAGATACTACAGCTGAGTCTTTGGTCCTGCTGTTTTTTTTTAATCCTTAGTAAAATATCTGTTGACTTCTGGGTACAGGACCAGTACATAGTACAGGAGATCTTACCTGAAATTCCTCTCATTCTCTTTTACTTCAACAGCTTTTCCTCCTTGCTTTTTGCCAAATTGCCTTTTTTCCCCTGCCCCCATTAAGCTAAGCTGTGTAAAGCATTGTAGTACATGCCTCTAAACTGGGACCTCTACTGAGATAGATATGAAGATCTTCCTCAGTGAAATTGTGCTGTAATTTTGCAATCCCCCTCCATTACACCACTCAGAAATTGTACTTTTTGCTACTTCAAAGTTCTTTCCCCATGCTTCTTTGAGCTTACCTCCCCCACACCTAAAATTCCTCCTTAAAAACATAGAACTGCTTCAAGTGGAAACTACATATCTTTAATTAACTGCTGCATTCATTTATCTTCTGAGTAGCTTCTTCATTCCTCTCCAGCTGCACTATTGCAATTTAAAGATTAGTAATTGTAAAACATCCATCACATGCAAAGTGAACTGTCCCTAACTGTTAACAAGAACACAGCGGTCACAGCCTGTCATTTTTTCTCAGTTAAGAACCAAAGCCATTATGCCAAGATAAGCAAACAGAAAGTTTGGGAGGCAGGTTTCTCTTCCTTATGGTTTCAGTGGCCTGGGTAGTAATTTGCTGTTTAGAGTCTGATTTTCACACTGGGATGGACAGGACAGGTCCTCTCCAGGACCTGCTCGACTACCTCCTGTCCTGCCTCCCCTGGGGGGGGTCCCACTTTTCCTGGAAGATCTGGCTCACACTGTGGTGCCCTGACAATACCTAAGGTGACATTTTTGCTTGCATTTTCTTCAGTTTTGAGTGTATCAGTCTAAAATCATTCATCCAGTTAAATAAATTGTCCATTGGGCATTTTTAGAACAAGGATACAAAAGCAGAGTCAGGAAAGACATGTCACAGGGCAAAGTATGTCACCTGAAGAATCTAATTGTTTCCCAGCATCTCATCCTCCCTTTTTTCTCTCTTCTGTCTTTTATTTGGCTCTTGCAATTCAAAATCATCTTTGTTCTAGATAAATAATTGTGGAAACTACTAGAGAAGCAACATTAATGTTGCAAGTGCTGAAAGAAAACAGTAATACAATTTCCATTTCTTCACATGCCAGTCAATCCTTTTCAGATCTATAATGGCACCTCAGTGAATAGCAGCTGTGCACACTGTACGTACTCGAGCCCACAACCCTGTCTGCTGATCAGCTGGTGATGGGCAACTGAGACACCACTGAAATCACTCCGCCAGCCAAAGCTGGAGTCTGATCAGATGGAAAAGCATAATGCACCATTCAAGATCCATGGCTGAGTGTGTCATTACAGTAACATATAATGAATAAGGAGCCTTTCTGTGAAACCATTTCATTGTTCAATTCATTAAATGGATTTTTTTATATTTAACTATTATCCAGAACATGTTGGTGGAAGTTTTACAATATTGCAAGTAATGCACAACTAGGCACTAGGCACAACTAGGCACTAGGCACAACTCAGCACAAACTCAATGCTGTCACCCAGGTAGGGAAGTTTCTCATTCAGCTTTCTGATTCCAAGGATACAGGTGCAAGCTTACCTTGGCACACATCCTTGCAGTCATAAGATGCCAGTGAGCTCCCTGGCTGTGCAAGTGAAGCATAGCCACAAAAGTAGCTTTCCACTTCCTAATTATTTTAACTTAGTTATCAAGAAACTAGATTATGGTGCTCTTTACCATGAATCTTCCTGTACAGACACAGCCAGTATTTGTTAGCTCTCATCACCTGCTCACCGTAAGCAGGTTGCAAAGGCTGGACCTTTACATGTTTGCCAGGCACAAAAGGCATGTTTGTTCTGCAACGTTGTAGAAGTGAGTCAGGGTAAGCCCTGCTAGAGCAGAGCTAGGCAAGAAAGTGTTTAAGTACTGCCATTGCTGCTTTTACTTCAGACTCTAAAAGGTTATGCTTCCCTTTAGTCTGGCATTATAATGAATTATTCTAATCAGCATACTATTCATTTTACTTAAAGCAGTAATACTTTAACAGAGGCAGTTATTTTAATTAGTGAGGGAGAGCTACCTTAAAGCACATAATGTAAAAAGAAATGGCATTATAAATGTAAAGAGCAGTCAGTAAAGAGCAACAGAATGTGAGATATAGATGAAAAAGAACCAGCCCATGCACAGAAAGAACAAATAATGCAAACTGAGCCAAGTAAGGTTCAAACTTTGTCCTCATTTTTATAACAATAATAGGGTAGCTCAGTGTGTGGAAGGAGCCTTTTATGGCTTCTGCTCTAGATCTTACAAAATTAGATCACATTTTTCTGCTACTGTTTTTTATAGTTGCAGTACAGAATAAAGTATTACAATAAATGTTCAGGTTAAACCTCCTGTATTGGTTTGGAGAATGCATATATATAATTATTACATAGTTGGTTGTACCACAGTTATGACAATAATTGCTTAGTAACAGACATTTTGTTTTGCTTCCAGCCAGGTACGCATCTGCTACACTCTTTACTGTTTGCTCTTCTACTTACTGACTTTGCTCTTGTGTGGCAAAGATACTACAGAGCATAAAGATACCACAGAGCATAAAGCCAAAAAAAGCTTTTTCTTCTCAGGAGAACTGTTGAACATTGAGAGGATAAACAAAAGCACTGCCAAAGACATATTTTGGTGTGGCACAGGGTTGTGTTTTCTGTTAAGGCAACTTTGGGACTCCAGTCAAGGAAAGTAAGGTGACAAAAGGTGTAGCACTGCTGAGTCAGGAAGGATCACTCTTCTTAAAGAGCTATTACTGAATCACAGCAGTTCCAGGAGACAATACACCATTTTTATATGTGGCATGTTTCCATGGCTTCTGTCTCACTGGAATCATTAAGCTCCTGCAGCACATTTCACAGGAGACTGGCCAACGTCCCCACTGTCTTGATATAAATCCAGAAGGCAGCCAGGGATCCCAGGGCAGGGTGACAATGTTGTGAGTGTTTGCTCCATGCTGCCTGATCAGGAGGGGGAAGAGGGACCTTTACAGGGAGTGTGAAGCATCGTCAGAGGCTTTGGTCCTTGTGGGGGAATTTAACAGCCCGATGTCTGCTGGAGAAGCCACACAATTAAACACAAACAGTCCAGGTGTTTCTTGGAAAACTCTGATGACAACTTCCTGGCACAGGCAGTGGAGGATCCCACAAGAAATGGTGAGCTGTTTGACCTTATTCTAACGCAAAGGTAAGGCCTTGGAAGTGTGGAGGGTGGGGGGCAGCCTTAGCAGCAGTGTCCATGAGCTTGTGGAGATCAGTATCAGGCAAGGAGAAAATGACAGCAAGTAAGATTTCAGGGGGATTTCAGGAGAGCTAAATGGGAATTTTCTTGGAAGAATCCTGAGGGAACATGCCCTGCATGGGGGAGGGGTCCAAGAAAGCTGGGTGATATTGAAGCATCAGTTCCTTCAGGGTAAGAATGATGCACCTTGATGAACAAAATGTCAGGGAAAGGGGGCAAGAGTCCTGCTTAGATTATCAAGAAAATCTTGTCAGTACTCAAGCATAAGCAGGAAATGCAACAGAGATGGAAACTATGGGGCAAGTAACACAATTTGTGACACCAAGCATTAAAGAGTCCCAGTGATAAATCATAAGATCCAGATTTCTTCAGGCTCTGGAACATCCTGAGTTTCTCTAAAACAACCCCAAAAAGAACCCAAACAAACAACAATAGAATCTTCCCCCCACCACCCCCCCAAAAAACCCACAAAATCCAAATTACATAACCACCACCAGATCGAACATCCAATAACAAAACACAAAAACAAACAAACACCCCAAAAACCAAACCCAGAAACTCTGGGAACTCTCAGTTCCATAGTCCTATCCATCTGATTCACCTGCAGGCTTCAGAACTGTCTCTAATCCCTTTGTCCAGTCACAAACTCAGAAATATTACATCTATTTCCCTTCTGAGAAAAAGGCTAAAGCCAGTGTTAGCTACCACATGGATTTCTGTTCATAAACCTGACAGTGCTTGGGGGATAGCAGGCTGTACACAACAGCTGCTACCTGACTTTCCCCATCTGTCTTAATGATTCCCTACCCTCGACCTGTCAGGACCCAACTGCATAGCATCTGCTCTGGGCTCCCAAAAAGGATGAAGCTGAACCTTCTTCCAAGTAGCCTTTCTTCTTAAAGGACATCACCTGTTGTTTCTCCCATTTCCTTCAAGACATCATAGTTTAATACTTAATACGAAAAAAAGCTGGTTTTTATCACGAGAGGTTTTCACACAGTGATGGGCAGACACACATGCAATTCCTAGATGATCTCACCCCATGGGCTGCAGGCCCACTTCTGCCTCCCACCTTCTCTGTGATTGTGCTGTTCCCTGTGAGCTCTCCTCCCAAATGGAAAACCATGATTCTCCGCCTGGGAAAACCACAGTCCTCCTCCTCTCCAGGCTCATAAAGCTCACTCTCAAGTTGTTCATTTTCATAAAGTTCTGACGTTGTTGCTGCCGTGAGTTGTTTCTCAAGGACCATGAATATCAAAGCCAGACTCTTTCCCTAGGCAGATTTTCCCTCCACATAGCACAGATCTAACACACAGAACACTATAACATAGTTACTTATCTTTGCTTTTTTCTGAACAGCTTTGCTTTTTTCTGAGCTGTGTGAGCAAACCCACTAATAAAATCAGCAGCAGCTGATGTGGAGTCCCAGGTGAACAATCACACATATCTCTCTTAATAAAAAAAATTCTACAGGAAGAAGAGATTTGTTGATTTTTAAGATTATATGATTTGCACACATGAATTCTAGCCCCTCTTGTCTCTTCATCACACTGTTTCAAGGAAAAAAAATCAATATTGTACAACACTTCCAGGATTTTATAGGTTTGTTGGGGAATCAGTGCCTGCAGCCTCCTTGGTTACTGTGAAAGAGTATTTTCACTTTACAGAGTAAATCTTGTCATTCTTGCATCTTTTATCATTTATATATAAACAAAACTGGCTGAGTGTGAATAAATCTGTGAGACTGGCTTGTGCCACTCTCAAAAGTGGCTGCTGTTAAGGCAGTTGCAAATAAAATTTTTCTGTGGTACTAAATTAACTTCTAGGACAACATAAATCTATTGGCAGATGCAAGAGACCATATGGATCTGAAAATAGACTTCATTTCTACTGTCCAGAATATGTAGGACATAATTTTTGAAAATTTAAGCCTCCATGAATATACACAAAAGGAAAAAACCAGTATGCCAAATTTGAACGTGAAATTCCATCTGGTTTTTAATATTTATGCTAGGCATTATGAAAAACTAAAAAACAGTCATGACAAAAATAATGTTTAATTTATGGTAGATAAACAGTAAAAGTAATTTAATATAGAAAACTCATTACATCATAAGGTATTTATGTCATTGTTATTATTAACATAATTTTGAATATTCACCTAGGGATTATTTCCTTTTGGCTGAAGTATGTATTTCTTGAGATGATTTCACACCTTTTCAACCTTACCTGAACACGAAGACCGTTTTCTCCTTTCCTTCCAGCAGCCAAATTTGCACCACTAGATGGCTACCTAAAGCAATCCTCTATAAAAATGACGTTGTGCACGGTGTCTACTTGAAAATGCCTTCAAAATACTTCTGTTAAATCCATGCTGTGAATCTGAATCCATCATGGTTTGTTAAACAATCACGTCAACACCTGGCAATTATTACATATATTTTGACTTAGAGAAAGGGGTCAAAACCAATGCTATTTCTGAAGTCCACAACACAGCAGTTGAATTTTTTCAAAAGGCAAATACCCTCAGCACTGTCTGAATGCAAATAAATTATTTAAAAAAGGAAAACTAAAAAAAAAAATATGCTAGTACGGCAAAACATCTACTTTTTTAAAGCTGTAATAATATCCGTAATTAAAATATCCAGGGAGATATGTCACAAAATGAATGTGACTTGAATTCTCTAGCGAACATTTGCAGTTTCCTAGCAATTAACTTAGTATTTATTGTTTTATGCGATTCAGAACTAATGCAAATCTCCTAATAATGCAAAAAATCTGAGTTTGCCAGTGTGCAGTTTTTCATCAATTTAGACTTACTGTAATTTCCATAAAAGATTATAAATAATTATATCCCTTGGAAACTCTAATATATGATCCATTTCAATAGTGAAATGGACCTAAGGTTCATACACTGTTTCAGTATTTACATTTGTCTTTATCTCAATAGGAGATTTTGATTACTATGTGATTATTGTAGTTCAAATGAGTGGTTCGTGGAGAGAAGCAGGCAGTTGAATGTCTAATAGGAAATGAATTCAGATTGTTCTCAAAATTGTACATCTGAGAGCAGCTTCAGGTGTTTTTGCTTTCAGACTTACAAATATAACTATAACTGAAGCAGTGAAGCACCGAGAACAATTCTTAGAACTGGTCATTCAGTAATTAGGAGAGGGCGAATACACTCATAATGTTAACTGAGAACTTGCTACGTTATTATGCCTGTGATTGTATGCTTTGTGACCACTGAAGCATATATTTACAAATAACTAGACCACAAAATAATACAGAGAAATTATCAACTGTATGCAAACATTGGGGAATAGAACATAAGTGACCAATATGGATCCTGCAATGGCTATGAATATTTTCAGTATGATGTTAGACAGTAGGAGCTGTATTCAGTAAGGGAACAAAATCAGAAGTCTTGCCATCTTAACAGGGAGTTTTATGCAGTAAGAACTAAACCACAGAATTTAAAACTAGGAAAGGCTCACAAAAATATGCTACTGTACAGCATGCACACAACAAGCATAATGACAAATTAAGCAAAATCATTTGGAACAAACCCCCCATATATATTGACAACTCATTCTCCTGAATAGTGAGAGTAGGGAACAGAATAGAAAGAAAGCCCTTGTTTATTAAACCAGTTATTTCTTACAAGAAATTTACTCAGCAAAATGAGTACATTTTATAATAGGTCTAAGTAAACATTTTGTAAATGAGAAAGTATAGAGAGTCAAGCTGATAACAGATCAGAGAGCAGAACTCAGAAATCTCCAGGCCTCTGTCTACAGCAGTATCATTACATATTTTATCTGAGTGCTACTCTAATTTTAGTATGCAATATCCATTGATCATGAACCATTATATATTTTCACAAGATAAGAAATTACATCAGGCATAAGATATTTTAGAGTCAAATTTCCAGTGAAAAGTGTACATATATTTTAGCTTACTTTAAATAGACAGATAGGTTTTTAAAAGAGCTTTAAAACTCATTTGCCTTGTTACATTTCTGCAATATTCCTTGAGGCATATGAAAACCAGGAGGAAAGACAAAGCCACAAAGGCTTCCCCAGTATTTTCCCACCAGACTGATTCAGAACTTAGCAAGTTATCAGTTACTCCTCTTTCTGCATATCTTATTCAAAGCAATATGATTTTATGAAATATTAGAGATGAGTACGTAAGAATATATAAGGAACATATTTTAGGGGAGTCAGGCAAACAGCCATCCCCTCAAAACTCAGCAAAATAATGCAAATCCAGGACTCCCAACATTTTGGAGTGAAATGTGAGACAGTAGAGCTGCATTTGCTGGTAAAAAGATGGAAAATAGGATATTGTTACACAGTATGCAACAAGATCTTGTCTGACTGCTCTCGCAGGGTGGAATTCCTGCTGGTGCAGTCGATAGGCACAGGGCCTGGGGACACAGACCAAGGTCTGTGTCAGGAAGACAGGCATGATTTGAGCTAAATTACAGCTGTAAGAGCTGGGTCAGGCTCTCGGCCTCTGTGTGAGTTTCAGGACTAAAGTACAAATGGAAGAGGAAAAACAGGATAGATTAAGTTCTTCCTGTCATGCCCCGAAGAGGCAAGTGATGAAAAGGAATGATCAAATCTCTCCCCTTTCTACACACCCACTAGTACAAGTGTGATGCTCATTAACACACTAGGTATAAAATTTGATAATGAACAGCCCCACCCTGAACATTTGTCACTTGGCAGAGTGCCTCTACCTGTTCTGCCAAAAGTCCTTCCCCTGGTAAAGCAGATTAGAGCTTTAGAGGAAAGAAAACCCACAAATAAAAAAATTTCAAGCCAGTTTTAGGTGGAGGTGACTGTGAGATCTAGGAGCTGAGGATATGTATTAAAGTCCTGCCTGTAGTGTCTGATGTACAGAATGGAAACAACTGCTTCATGAAATAATGAGGCATTAGTAATTGCAGGGTAACAGATTTCAAGAGTGCATTAAAGAGCTATCAAAAAAGAAACCATATCAGAATAGTCAAGTATAAAATATGTTAGAATTGACAAAGATTAGGCATTTGTGGAGAAAGAAAGTTGGTTAAAGAAATTTTGCCATTTTCTATAGGCAACCATAAAAAAACCTGCATATTTCTTTTTTTCTTATCTTTTCCTTCCTTTGCTACAAACCCATAAGGACTCTGAAGTTACAGAGTCTGTCACTGTAGGTATGTATCTCTTTCTCTTTCTCTCTCTACCTCTCTCCATATGCATGTGTGTGTGCAATCACAAGTATCAAACTAAATACTTAACCATGCAATGATGAAATATGTGCAGTTACTTCCACTGCCCACATATTTAAAAATGAAATTTTCTTGGTACATGTTTGGGAAGTTAAACCATCCTGAAAACAGGGTGATTTCCAAACCGGAGTTGTTACAGTGAAATTATCTGTCTACTGCTGAATGTACAAATCCAGTTTATTAATGCACAAATTTCAGTTTATCATGAGCACCAGCTGGCCAATTTGCCATAGTATCAATACTTTAGCAATTTTTTTTGTAGAAATTTCAGTGCTAATTCAAAGAAGAGAATATTTTTCATGACAAAAAAATGGAAATATAGGCTTATACAGCATAGACTCCAATATCTCTCCTCTTAGGTCCTTGGTTTAGGAGTTTGCATGTCTGCATTCATCAGTTTTTGAAGTCCAGTTTTACTGATGAGGAAAAACATTCCCTCCTTATCCAAAAACCTTAATTCCTAAGCTTCCCACCAACTCCAGTGTTGAAATTCCACCATCACAGTGGTGTGTTGAACTCACATACTATAAGTTACTAGTTTTCCTCCATGCTGACTATGGTGCATGACCACCTTATTCTCACATCATCACCTGCAAAATGGGAAGATACGTAAATTTTTGTCTGCTCTTGAACTAAGGCATTCTTACTATGATGAAAAGGGAATGCAAAATTTAACATTTTCTTTTGCTACCAACACTTTTAAAATATGCCAGTAAGGGAATTTTCCTTGACGAGTGAAAGAAGAGATCTTACATTCATACAGACTTTTCTAATATACAGATTGTGAATTCCACTTGGTGAAGGTAAAATAAGTTGCATGACTGCATGAACTTGTGTATGACAGTCAGATAGGAGTGGATATTTGTGGCGCTGACTTTGCTTATACTGTTAAATTGTGTGTCTGTCCTCTGTAAGATAATATTTTAAAATAAATAACTGCAAAGTAAAGTTATCTTCGTCCTTCAGAATGTGCTTTAAAATCTTCCTTTGTTGCAGTGCCTGCAAGAAGCTTGACAACAGTTGTTAGGATGCTGGTGATCTGAGACTACCAACTGTCAGGCTGACTGGCGTTGTCAGAGTGTTCCTCATTCCATCAGTCTGTCTTTTTCCATCTGTTGCATCTCACTTCCTATAGCACTCTTAAGAGTAGGGACAGATTCTATATTTTCAGATATACAGCACTGAGGACAATCCTAGCTACTAAAGAAAAACAGGAAAAGAAAAAGATATTGTCAGCTAAAATCCAAGAAATCTTTGTGGAATAAAAAAATAATTTGCAACAAGTCAATAGAGAGACAGGGACATTCTCATTCTTTGAATAGCAGAGAAAAATAACCACCTGGCTGAAAATTTTGTGAAACATTTAATTCACTTACATAAAGAGAAACATCTTTTTGTGACATCTATTTGAAAGCATTTGAGGCCAGCGTGACCCCTGGTAATATCTTCATTCTCCATCAACAGAGAAGGATGACCAAGCCCCTGACTGGGACAAGTGACTATTAACCTGCTAGGAAGAAATCACTGACAAGCAAAGTGCTGCACTGTAACTGCCTTGTTTGGATTCTCTAGTACAGGAGTGGGAGGCTGAAGCTGAAATTCCAGTGCAGAAACATTGCTTGTCTTTGCAGAGCAGAAACCAATCTCATGTGTTGGATCCATCCTATGAACCCATCCTATTAGGTCTTTCTTCTCACTGAGGAGAAATGGATAAGTAACATGTGACTTAGCTACTATTGGTTCTGCAAATAGCTTTGCAACTGTCCTCTGTGAAAACATTTTGCCTCCTCTGATTCAAATTCACGCTGCAGGCAGCTCAGTTCAGATGCTGGCACTGTAGAGGCCAGACTGTCAGTCCTTCCAAAGACACAAGGGCATCATGTGCAGAAACATGACATTTTTCCGGCTGACATTTCTGCAAAGCATCACAGCACTACACCTTGACTTTCAAATCCATTGTAACCTGAGCAGTTATATATTAAATCCAACATATTAAGCTGGAAATAAGGAACACATTTGCATAGCACATGATACTCCATTAATGTGAACACTATTTAGAAATTAAGTCAATGACTATTTATTAAAGTTTTTGTTAAGAGCTAAATTCTACCTTCAAAGGTTTGATTTTTAAATTCTGCTTACCTGAAACCACTTTTTCATGGTCATATGGTATTGACTCTGACTTCAGCTTACTTCAGTGCTATTAGCAGTGTAAGGAACCTTTTTGGGTTAGTGGTCCTTTAGATGTTATTTAACATTTTTTTCATCGAAGAACAGGACCCCTTTTTATTGCTTGATATAAGAGGATGAATTGTTTGTTGCTAGACAACTGATGTAAAATAATTACTTTTTGATTGGCTAACTGGATTTTTTGTCGCTGAATCATTAGGGCAGAAGAAGAGGGATTTTTTAGCAGCAAAACAAGATGTATATGTCTGTGCTTTCATTTAGATGTGAGAAATGAGGAATATAAGGTGTCTTGTATACATTTGAGGTGGTGGCAGTGAGGCCAGTGCTTGAGGCAGTGTAAATTCTAACTACTAATCAATGGTGTCCGACCCTCTGCCTCTCAAGCTGTAGGCAGACCTGGCTACTTTGACAATAATTCACAAGCAAGACTCCCATCCTACTTTGCCATAATATATGATATTTTGAGATTCCTCAACACTCAGAATGATTATTCTAAACTTCTCAAGATAAATGAAATTGTGTCATGGTTTAACCCCAGCAGCAAAGCCCCACATTTCCCCTCATTCCCCCACCAGCAGGATCAGGGAGAAATCAGAAGACCAAGAGCTACAAAGCTCATGGATTGGGATGCAGGCAGTTTATGCGGGAAAGCAAAAGCCATGCACCCAAGCAAAGCAAACGAAGGAATGAATTCCCCGCTTCCCACTTTTGAGCTGACGTTCAGCCATTTCCAGCAGAGCACAGCCCATCACACTAAGGGTGACTTGAGAGGTCAAACACCATCGGTCCAACCATCCCCTCCTTCCTCCTCCTTCCCTCACTTTATACACTGAGCCTGATGCCACAAGGTCTGGAATATCCCTTTGGTCAGTTTGGGGTCACCTGTCCTGGCTGTGTCCCCTCCCAGCCTCCCAGGCACCACCAGTGATGTGGTGTGAAAAGCAGGAAAGGCCTTGGTTCTGTGCAATCCCTTTTCAGCAATAACAAAAACATCTTTGTAATTTGAACTCTGTGTTCAGAACAAATCCAAAACACAGCCCTGTACCTACCACTCTAAATAAAACTAAATCCTCACCAGCTAAAACCAGTACAAATTGTTAACTTTCAACTAATTTCCCTGATAAATAATATTTTCAAATATCTATACAATTATGGGTTTTAACCCTTGAATTTTCAAGAAGACATAACCTGACTAAAGCACAAAATAAAGATGCAATTTTATGATAAAATATAGCAAAATTTGCAAAGAAAGTGAATAAATTTCTACCTGATTATTACTATGACAAAACAGTTGATTTGATTTTGTGACAAAAGACAGTTTGATTTTCACAGTTTTGAGAACAATTTTTTTAATAGTGTCTGTTGTGAAAAATTGTGATCTCATATTAATTTAATTTAAGTCATAAGACAAGCAAAGAGGGTAGAAGGCCAGATTGGCTGAACAGGGAGCTCCTTGTGGAATCTGAGGAAAAAGAAATTGTATGATCTCAGAAAGTGAGGTCAGGCTGCACAGGAAGATGATGGAGCTGTTGTTCATATAGGCATTTTCAACTTGAATAAAATTATGGCAGTTACCAAAACAGTGAAGTCAGCAGAGGTAATTTCTGAAATTAAGAAATAATTTCTGAAATTAACAACTCAACTCATTCATAGTTTAAAATGAAAAGTTTTTATGGGTGGGATCCAGCTATAATAACTCAGCAATGAGAAAACTGAGGAAGTAATATTTATGAGGGAATCTGGAGGAAACCAGGAAACATCCAAAATAACGATTCATAAACACTGATTCACAGAAAGTATACACAATTCTTTTACAGACATAACATTGGGAGAAATACAAAACAAATGCTCTAAGAAAAATTATTAAAGTGTAAGGAAAAAAAATGAAACAGCCAGCTGGAAATTCAAGAGCTGATTTATATATACTTCAGTACAAAATTTCTTCCCAATTACTTGATCAAAAATTATGAGATAGACCAAGACACTACCAAGACACTAATTATGTGTGAGCAGAGTATTTTGGCTCCCAAAGACTCAAAAACCAGGCCAGATTCTCTCTTGCAATACACCTCATTTACAGCATCCAAATGGCAGAAAGTGGTCACAAAATTAACTTCTAGAAATACCCTGAAGTAGAAGGAATATCTGCAATGGTATTGAGGCATTCTATGGGGTTCTTGTCACCTCAATTCATAGGCTGTAACTTGGGAAGGAAGGAATGTGTGATATCTTGGTGCAAGAGACAGCCGTGGACCATCAGCTCCAAAAATTACCTTCTCTTACTGCTGCAGGTGACTGAGCTGTGGATATTCTCAATTCAGCTGAAGAGAGAACAGAGACAAAATCTCCCAGGCTGAGCCTGGCAATCTCAGACAAAAGAATTCAAACAATTATTATCTGTCTTTCTGTAACCATTGTTTATAGTTATAGTTCTTCACAACCTACTATTCATAGCTGCCAATAGTGTGAGAAGTTTTCTACTTTGAGACCAATACGGTCCCACTTAGCAAGTGAGACTACGAAAGCTCACTGCTTCTTGCTAATAAAGATTCTTCTTGAACCTTCTAATCCACCTGAAGAGTGGAGTCTTTCTTTCCATCCCTGACTCAACAAAGTCAACTGAACATATTTTTCTAGTTTCCCAACAACATAAAAGTTTTTACCACATCCTTTTAGTTTAAAAATATATGAGTCTTTCAGATGAATGCTTTTGGCTGGAGTTACAAATAGAAATCAGAGAAAAAAAAAGGAAGGAAAAATATCTTAGTAACAATGTTTTATTGTAGGAATGAAATAAATTAAATCCCTGTCTATATGTGGAAAGAGCACATAATAATTCATAAAGGGACATTACAAAGTAATGCTATAACACTTTGGCTTCCCTAGAGCTACAGGAAGGGCATTGCCACAATGTTTTCCTCCTGGACAAAGCATGAAGTTAGATTCAAATCTTTTTGCACACTAAGTCACACTCTAAAAATCTTTCTTCTTCAGCCAGCTGTGTGTGTTTGAGGGCTGCTGAATAGTTTGGAATCAGAAAAGGTTTACAGGGACAGAAACAGAGATGGAAGACAATATTCAGATGGAAGATATCTATACTTACATCTGCCCACTCAAAGGATGTTTCTAAAACCAGTGGTGAAGCTCTGTTTTCGAACTACTATGAACCTTTAGCATAGAGGTGTTTAGAAGAATTGTCCCACTTATAGTACAAGAGTCTGATTAAGAAGCAACAGATTAATTATCAAAATTCATTAGCTGAGTTGGCAACCTAAGAAATCAGAACAGTATCACAAAGATTTATAAGCAAAATTAACAAGACAGGCTGACAACACTTGCTTTTTATAGAAATTTTAAAGATTTTATTATTTCAAATGTAATGACCATATAGAATGCATCAACAGTGTCAGGACAGTTAGGATGCTTCAATTTACTTGTACTTGAATATTATCCACTATGATGGGAACAGCTTGATTTTTGGTAATAAATCTACATGATTTCAGTGAGGCAGTTTAAACTCATTCACTGAGTGAGCTCTAAATTCCCTCAGGTTGTTGCTTTGACTGCCTGTGCCAAGTTAAAGTGGTTTGACATTAGAGATCCAAACCATTAAATCACAACCTGCTGCTTGCAGGAACAGTCCATACCACAGACTCCTGTTGGGCACCTGGAGGATTCACTATGCCACTTGACTCAAAATATTGCCACTGCACCAGGGCACTCAGGTCCTGTATCAAACCCTTTTGAGGCAGTAATTTCACTTCCCCTGTTCAAAGTGTGAGCATGTGTAACCACAAAGTAAAGCAAAAGTCCAATTTACAAATGTCAACTCCTCAGAATTCCTCAGGTACCTCTGAGGTTGCTGCAGCTTCTCAGTGTTAGAGGGCTGGTGACTATTAGAAGGAGGTAAACTGGTGGAACTATTGTTTTCATGAGAGCTATCCTTTGGTGTAAGACAGAATTGTTTTTCCCTCTTAACATTTGACACTCCCAAGAAAATATTTCAGAATGATTGAATTCAGGTTATGTTATTCATCCCATGGAAACAGGAAAGAATAAATAAATCAGCATCTACTTTCTCTTTAATTTTTTTTTTCTAAGCCAGAATTTATATTACCCTTTTTAATTATGGTCACTATGCCCTGAATTGACCTACTGAGACCATGTCCATCTTGCACTGGTTTTTGGGTACCTAGTGAGAAACTGAGCTAAATGCCACTTATATTTTAGGTGCTACAAAATCCTGGAGAAACCAGGAAATTTGGATTGTTTCTTTAAATTAGGTTGTGCTACGTTGCATAGAATGAAATACAGGAGGAGGTGATACAGAACTAAGGAGAGGGAAGTGTAACCAATCATCTGGTCATAGATGTTACTGACTTGCAGCAGTGCTAAATATATGTTTCAGTCAATTGGGTGCTATTTAATTACATACTCCATCCAAAAATTGCAGCTCTTATCTGGAGTAAAAACGGGCTTGACTGACAAAGTCAGAAAATCATTTTAAGGAAGAACAGATAGTGTTGCAGTGTGATGCAATTTCCCTGTTTTAGCTATCCCAGTCCTTTCCCAGGTGTGGCAATACCTTCTCTCTTCCCCTCCTCTTGCCTCCTGCTAAGTGCTGTCTGTCAAGCTTGACATTACAGCAAGGGCGTTGTGTGATTGGCTAAAGTTCAAAAGATGCTTCTCAGCCCTGGGGTCATTGGCCTGTCTATGTGTCATCGTCCCCTGAGCCTTCCCCCCTCCTACCTGGTTGGTGGCATACCTACCCCTTCCCTCCCACTGTCCCCGGTGTTTAAAAGGACACTGAGACCATGCGCTCGGGTTCTGTTGGAGCTGTCGCAACATTCAGAGGCCTGCATGCCCAGGAATAAAACTCTGGATCAGGACCCTCCAACAGGATCCGTCTCCTTTTTTCCTTCACCTCGCCTAAAGCCTTTCCACCAGAGGTAAAACTGAGTTCCTGCTTGCCTGGACTTGTCCCAAGTGCCAGCTGCCACATCCAGCCAGCCAAAGGTGTCTCTGAGGTGAAATACCACAGCTGCCGCCTTTGGTCCAGCAGCAAGGGTCAGGTGAGCCCAGGCACGTTCCATCCGGTAATATTGGGATCATATTCCAATAAGATAGCAAAAAACCTGAAACAAATGAAAAATGCCTCACCCAAAACAACGAAAAAAAACACCTACCCCCCCTTCCCCATCCAACCAACCAACTAAAGAACCCCTCAAAACCCACAAGACCCCCACCAAAGAACATTGTAGAATTCTTGCTTCCCTTTAATGATTCATGGCAATATGACCAATATACTAAAAATAGAATTGATCTTCCATAATAGAGACATTTGTATTTTTCCATCTAAAGTTTTAACTTTTCTCATCTAGATAATAGAATCTGTCTGTACCACTCTTCAGTCACATTGGTGGTTTTCCTATGGTGCAGTGGAAATTCTTAACTTTTTCAAGCTGACAATTATTTGGAGGCCAGGAACAGCAGAAAAAGGGAGAAAAAGTATCTTTCTGCATGAAAGACACTAATATGGCACTATTTAAATGGTTAACAAGGAGTATGTGGGTTTTTGTCAGCAAGTTAGAAAAGCTTTATTAGCACACTTTTATTCATCTTAGGTAAGTGATAGTCTTTAATTTACAAAGATAGTGATAGTCTTTAATTTACATCTCAGAGATAGCACATTAAGCCCCCAGAAATGTAGATTAATCATCATTGACATGACAGAGGGAGCCAATAAGTTCTTAGAGATTTTTAACACTTCGAAGTTCCAGAAAGAAGCCTCTTCTCAAAGAAACAAGTAAACAAGGAAAGGATTTTTCTTTAACTAAAAATTCCTAAAAAGGCTATATAGCTATATAGCTTACATTCCTTACACACTTTAAGCGTTACTCTCATGGACATTCAGGATGCAGAAAACAGTCCAAAGCAAAGGTGCTCAATCTTAGTTTATTCTTATTACAAATTTTCCATGTCCACTTTTCTGTAGCGCAACACACATCTCATCATGTGGATCGTGGTGTTCACCCTTCATTGCCTCTTTCCCTTGGGCAGCTTATTGTTAGACTGGATATTTGCAGCTACCTTTTAATTGGGAAAATTAATCTTAATATCTATAAATAATTTATGTTCATCCAACCAAAAGAACAAGTAAAGCACATGTAATGCCTCTGTTGTACATCTGCTTTTAGACTGACTGATAGAGCTGGCACATAATCAAGGTTTTTTCCTTGGATGGACAGTTCAAGCAAATTGCAAGTTAATACAAAGGCACTCCAAGGCTTCATGGTCTTTTCATGCACTGGGTGTGGTGATGTCTGTATAAAACATGTTCACCAATCAAATAAATTTTGTATCAGGTTTTTGTATGGAAAAGTACCTATTGAGGAACAGAGAGGAAACAGGGTTTAAAAATAAAGAAAATCCTGTATGGAAGAGAGTTACTGCTGGAACAATTAATGTTTAGCACCACTGAGAATTTCAAATCTGTCACAAAGTTCACTGTCTCACTTAATTCACATGACTTTGTGAAAAGATCAGGTTGAAAATGAGTATTCAAAACAAAACAAGTCTATTATTGTCTGGAAAATTTCTGACTATCTGGATTGAAGTTTTATGACAACTTTAAAAGCCAAGAAAAAAATCCTTTTTTATTTTTTTTTATTTCAGACATTTTTCTTTCAGCTGTCTTAAAGCAAAGGGTATGTTAATAGCTGATCTACCAGCATTGACTGCCTGGATATACACTTTCTGTGAGAGTTTGCAGTCTCTTGAGGGTAATTTATACAGAAGGCTTGCCAGAAATCCTTATGACTATCTTCTTTGTGTTTACATCATTATGAGTTATTATTCTTACACCTTTGCTCCCTCTAGGAGCCAAGCAA
>CM032382.1:1111434-1380320 GCA_019023105.1 Diglossa brunneiventris
GTATACCAGTTGATTATTTCACCAGACTCTTCATTAGACTATGGTTTTCAAGCTTTCAGAGCGGTGCAAATATTAAAAAAATCCAGAGTGTCCAAATACTGCCAGAGTCTGTAGTAAACATTATCCATCTGCAGTAATAATATCACACTCTCACTTCAAAGTTGTCTTTTTCTGTCCAGACCTTTTGCTATTCCTTAGTTCACCATGAGAAACTATAAATGTTTCGTTTCTAATTTGTATCTTAAAGTATATATATATATATATATATATATATATATATATATGTATATATATATATACACATATATATTAGAGGCAGGAAACTGGCAAGAGTTCATAGCTATTACTTAGGTTTGACTTGGGGTTTTTGTTTAGATTTCAGAAGCTGACAGAAGATAACTTGTCTGACTCCTTCTTCAGGGCTAAAGCATAAAAAAGAATGTGTTAAAACAACTACAATGTTACTCTTTGGTCTCTCTACTGTACAGAATAATTTTTGGTCATTAATGAGATCTTCTCCCTTCTTCCTTAGAAAGTTGTTCACAGGTAGTAGGTAGTCTGTCAGAGGATGGGTCCTTATCCAGACCCTTGCATTTTTGTCACTTTATATTTTTCATTCCTCTTTTGCAGTGCTCCTACAAAAGAAAGCAGGAACAATGTTGAAGCAGCAACATCCATCAAGCACATGCTTGAGCAAGGAGGAAGCTGAGTCATGAGCAACACTGCATGTCCTAGAAGGCTGTGATATAGAGAATCAGGAGCTACACCATGACAGGAAGGCAGATGAAGTCACAATCCTCAGCTTACCTACAGTTTACCTGTAAACACACCAAATTCACTCTCAAACTCAATGTGTGAGCACCTGTTAAAACCCTTTCACGCTGCTCCAGCCAGGCACAGTGTCAGAAGCCAGGATACAACCAGCTACAGCTGAGGAGAAATAGCTTCTTAAAGTGCCTCTCAGCTGACTCTGACTGTGAGTGCTGCTCCTTCTGCTTCCTTCCCTTTCAGCACAAATTCAGACTCGTTAATTCAAGTGAGCAGTGTTTTGTGCTATACTGGAGCACAACAGCTTTGTGGTTGTTAGTCACAGACCCTGAGCAATGCACAGGACTGAGCTCTTCCCTCTATCTCAGACCAAAACAGTGAGACTTTAAGCTGAGCTGCTCATTTCTTCACAGAGACTGAAAGGAAGGACCACTCACATCCCATCGGCTCTGGGGTGTGCCAGCTTCTATGCCTCTCTCTCAGTACAGGAGGGACACGGAACCACTGCTCCCATGTGCAAAACGCCAATCACTCGTTTTTAAATTTCAAATGTTTAATAGTAATAAAAATAGCAATACAAATAGAGTAATAATAATCTGGACAATTTGAATTAGGACAATATGAGACAATAGAAACAAAGAGTTACAGACGTCCGGGCACCTTTTTCTGGGCAGCACGAGCCCGAAAAAGGACACCCATTAACAGACGATTAACCCTTAAAAACAATAGCCTGTTCCATATTGGTACATCTCACTCATGATGCATAAATTCCATTCAAATACAGGATTCTGTCTGATCATCATCAACTTCCTCATAATCCTAACAACGTCATCCTAACTGAGCAAGGCAGGAAGAAATTTGTTTCTCCTGATAATGGAGCAATAAAATTCTCTTTCTCTGAAAGATTGAGGTGTCCTGGGGCTGCTATCTTGGTGCAAGTCCTTTCTTTAGAAAAAAAGTATCTTACATAGCATAGTTTCTATTTTAATATTTTGTTATAACCTAAAACTATATTTAACACATTACTTAAGAGAATTAATACAGCATTACTTTCTAACACAACACATATAATATTCATTTTAATATTTGCAAAAAGCCAATCATAAAATATGCATTTTTCACATCCCACCTAGGGTGGGGCAGTGAGGTGAGAAATTGTGTTTGTCAGCTTCAGCCAATATCAATGATAGAATACATAGATGGCCTTGAGTCCGTCGCTAAAATATTTTTTTCAACACTGCTGTAAAGGATAACAAACGAGAAGCACTTATGCAATCAGGTCACTACCCTTAGGTAGGAGGTGGCTCATCTTGCTTCTCACATTGAAGAACAAGTGTTATCTAGTTCATCTGAAACGGAGCAGAAATGTTCACACCACCTCTAATTAAGCCATTTGGAGATTTATATTTACAAAACAAGAATTATTGCAACATTTCCTTTACTTTGATATGGCAGGAAGGAGAAGATCAGCCTTGGAACATATACACAGCCCTGATAACTACAGTAACCTGTGTTACATGATTTCAAAGGCAGCATTACTCTGCTGAGTGCTTTCTAATGTTGGGGTGCTGAACGTCAGAGTTTAATTTGGGTGTATGAGACCAGGCAGACATGCTGTGGATATCTGGAAATGTTTGTATTGCAATACTTTGCAATATTTTAGTCAAAATGATAATTGAATCTCGGTGTAGCATCAGAATATTTTCTCATTTCTTCTCTGATCTTAAGTTTTCTTCTAAATCCTGCCCTCCTGTGGCAGATGAAGATCTTAGTAACTGAATTAATATTTCTCCTCTATTACCCTTGCTCAAATTTGATATATGTCTCTTTTACCTTTCTATGTGGTGAGTTCCCAGTTTTGAAGAGGGCATGACCAGTGGCTGTAGGCTGAATTAAAAAGACATCGCCCACATAATGCACTACACTGAAAGAGCAAATATTTGGAAAGAACATTCATTTCAGCTTCCACTCCCACAACTTGTCATGGAGATAGTATCTTGAAATTATTACTATTTCTACCTCCTAGAACATAAGGGTATTTGGATGCAAAGTTTACTACCAGAAATACTTAAGAACTGTATTTGCAACAGGAAGATGCCAAGCCATAGAAACTTTTGCAGTCATGTTTTTACAGTGGGGAAATAACTGTGATGGCAAAATCCAGTGACAGCTGGTGGAGTCTGCTGCACATGTTAATTAATAAAATCATGATGACTAAGCAAATGAAAGATTAATATATAACTTTGTGCTGCTACTTAAATGCTAAGCTGGTAGTGTCGGCTGACAAGAGAATATATACTCTGGGCTGACTTAAGCAATTATTGTAGTCCCTCATTCTGTGGCTGCACTTGCCACAAGTGTGACAATCACAGCTTCAGAGATGGAACACAAATTGGGGTCCCCAGGGACTACAAGAGGCCACGGAGCACAATGAGTAGAAGAGAAGTGTCTGACAGCACAGCAGAACCATTAGGAGTTACACTAGGTTTTTCTCAGCAGGACTCAGTCTTACACAGGAGAATTTTCATACCTGAACCTTTTAATGAGAGTTTTATCCTGAGCAGGCTCTGGCTAAATGATCGTTACGGCTTTAGATTGCAAATAACAATAATTAAAAAATAAAGTATTGTGTCAGGTTCATACACTTTCTTCTCTTCTGTCAAACCGTTAAAACTGAACATATGCAAAGTGGGGAAAAATAATAGACCTAATGGATTCATAATGTCTGCTAACTGGACCTTTCCCTGATTTTGCAGCTTGAACATGCAGAAAAAGTCCTATGAAACGCATCTGGAAAAAGCCACGGAGCCCTTAGAATTTTTTAGTAATGCATTTTGGAGAACGCATAGTCAATGCCTAATGCTCTTTCCCTTAATTACAGGGTATGTTATATTAGTCATTTTCAAGCGAAAATAGCCATACACAGAGAATGAGAATTCATTCTGAAACTCTTTTGTAGGCAAATTTTAAATCAGTCTTACAGCTGGCCAATCACTTTGCACTCACTGATAAATGTGCAGTTTCTAGCACAAATCATGCGATAAAATACAACAAATTCAGCTTAATACTCCTTAATTAAGGATGTTAAATTATTGGCATGCTTTCCTCATCTGGTGTGCTTATTTGAATGGAGTGGAGGAATTACCTTACTGACATGCCAAAATAGCAAATAACAAAAAATGTGAACTCCTAAAATTGCATGAGTAGGATTTTCATATTTGTCTTTTGGCCGTATTGTCAGAAATTATTTTCAAGAACAGACTGCACCCCATATTAGTGTATTTTTCCATTTTACTATGTAACAGAATCTCTTCACTAATACATAAATAGCTAATTCTCTAATGAGTTCTATGGGTAATAGCTAGTTAGATGTTTCCCTCCCCCAACCCCACGACAGACCCAAATGAGGTGTTGTTAATAGCCAGGAGATTATCTCTTCTAGCCTTACATAAAACAAAGGCCAAACCAGCAGCAGGATTTACACATGGCCCAAGCAATAGAGGAGCTGCATGATTTAAAAAGGGATTATCATTAAGAAGAAAGAGATAACGAAATCCAAAGGGTATCCCAATCTGGATAAAGAGATATTAAAAGTGATAGTCAGAGATATTATGAAAGGACTTCAGTCTATCACTGTTCTAATTATTTTCTCATACCTAGAGATTACAGAGGATTTCTGAGCTGCTGGAAAAGGGGTGGGGGGGGAAGTCTTAGTCTTACACATTTTTTTGGATTCCAGCCATCAAATAGCGTGACTCAGCGTGTCTCCGAGATGACACTGTTTCAAATGGGTGCTCAGGTTACTGCCAGTCACCTGTCTCAGCCCCCATACTGTGGCTGCTGAGCCACTAATAACTCAGCCGAGCATCTGGAGAGAGTTTGCACCACATCTCTTTAGGATGAAGCACCACTTTATGTTAAAACACTATCCCATTAACGACAGTGCTTCAGGAACATCTGCACCAGTGTCTCAGATGTCCGACCCTGCAGGTGGAGAGAACAGGTGGAGGCAATATTTTCAGAGTTCTGCCAAGCTATATTGTTCTTGCTTTACAGTCAGAGCTGCGAGCGAGGTGGCTTTCTACCTTTCCAAAACTGTAATGTGGCACTATGCATTGTGCATATGGGAATATGATGCATATTTATTATCAAAAAATAATCATTAAATCCTTATGATGAAAATTTACATCTATTTAGTTAGTAACCAGTGTTACTAACTTCTACTTCATTAAAAATTGAAGATTCTTATTACTGAACTAGTCAGATACATACTTAAATAAATGATTACAGAGGACACAACTATTCCTTGATAAAATATTAATCGTAGTTGGCATATCACATAAACCCCAAAATTGATAGAACTTCATAATATAGAATAAGCAGGAGATTAAATCCCTCTTCGCAATAAGGTATAATTTACTTGGATAAAAAAGGTAATTCTGAAGGGTTTGCTGATGTTAAAATAATCAGTCAAACACAGAAGATGCACTGGTTAGACATCCTTAGTGCCAGGCAGCTAATAATCAAAATTACCAGTCTCTGGCTCGAAAGAAAAATTACCAATATTTGTATTTCTACAAGGCTATAAAGGCTTCTCCACACTTAATGTAGGGGAATTAGCAAGTGCTTCTGCTGGCCTTTTCAAATCTCCCACTTCATTTGATTATCTCCTCTTCATACCTGGAGGACATTTCCCGCTGTTAAAGTTCTAAAGTTGGGTATTCTGAGAGGAGGAGCCAATGCCTCCCAATTGCATCTTGAAGGATTGTGTGTTTGCTTGTTTTGTGAAATACAATTTAATTTTAAGCAATGCTTCGTGCACTTTAGTTAATGGATTTTATGAGTCCTGAATGACCTTTCTGGGTTTTGCCTGACTTGTGTAGCTTCCATGGGTCACTGCTACATATCAGGGGGAAAAATGGTTCAGAACACTGTGCTGCTTCAGCTGATCTGTGTTAACTTTCTGATCACATATGAGAAAATAAGGGCATTTTTCCCTGAGAACCCTGTGACCTTTATGCTCTCTAGGTAGACTAACACAGATCCTGCAAAGGAGAACATGGGTCACACAAGCAGCATTAACAAACTGGGCTGAGTGGCCAGGATGACAAAACAATGAACAGCATTAACCATGGGCTCTGATGCCAATTACTTTAATTCCATAGATTTCCTTAATGAGACTTTTCATGCATAAAATTGATTTTTTCCCCTATTCTGTCAGCTTCCAGCACTAAAGAACTTACAGTTTTGTCAGATTTTATTTATATTTGCAATAAAGGGGATCAGAACCTTAATGAATGCCTTCATTGATAAGGATGGGAAGCACAAAAGAGCTAAGACAGCTGCTAAGTCCACTTTTAGTTATGTTTAGAAATTATGCATGAGATACTACTAAAATAAATCAATGGAAATCCACCCAGCCAAAGAAGTAATTTTTCCAAGATAAGGGTTTTGAATGCGATCCAGTCAGCCCCAGCAATATGAAAACAAAACAGTTAACAACCAGCTTCATTCATTCATTGTGATCAAAACTACCTTTCTCATTCTCTGAAGCTGAGATTATTGGCCCCATTATGGAAACAGCAGGTGGCTGTACTGGGCGGTTGACATTTACTCACAAAACTTTTCCCTTTTCAGTCTGAAAGACACCAATGGAACTATTGCCGCTGCAAGCAACTTTCTGTAAAGTGCATCCTTCCCCACACTGCAGCTGGCCAGCTTTTTTCTGTTTCCAGCCCAAAGGAATCTCCAGCTATGGGCCATGACTTTTTCATACAAATCATAAATACTGAAAGAATAGAGGAGCAAGATAGAGTGTGCTCATCAACATTAGGAAAAAATAGTAGTGAAGGTTTTCAAGTCTTGTTAATTGACATATGGTCAGAAAAACAATTTCCCTCTCAATCAAAAAATCCGGGAAGCTTTATACTTCCACTGAGGTATAAGAGATCCTGAAGATTGAAGAAGAAGGCAGACTTACAAGTTTCATAATATTGAGTGGCCTACAGCTAAGTGCCTCCCTGAAGTTACCAGACCTGATGGTACTGGACAGACAACAGTCCAGAGCAGCCTCAGCAGAGCACACAGCAGCAGAATGATGTTGTGCCCCCAGCATGTATCTCTAATAAGGCAAACACATCCATGCTGCCTTGGTCACACAGTCACATGAGGGAGCACAGTCTTTAGCCTGTTCTGTGACAGGAAATGACTACAGGACATGAAATCCAGCTGCTCCTTTAAGACCTTTCCCATGCTTCCCATGCCTTTGGCTGGGGACAATCTGTGATATAATCTTCTATGGCAGCCATATTATTTATTAGTTTGTCTTCTTGCCCTCAAAAATCTCCTGTTTTTTAAAAGTAATTGGTAGGAAAAAAACTCTGAACACATTTGATATTCTTCCAGACAAGGATGCCAAAGGACTTTGATCAAATAAATTAATCTTTATTTATTTCAGGCAAAGGAAAAACACCCACTTTGGTTGAAAGCCATATGTCATAACCAGAAAATTTATTTTAGGATTTTGTGTGCTTATCTTTGTAGTTAGGTTTGAAACAGTAGAAACATTCTCACAAGAATCATATTTCTGTGCAAGTGTGTTCAAACAGTCAATCCCCAGGAAACAGAATTACTTGATAAACCGATTCATATGGAATGGTAATTAGGTTTCTGAAGGATCCTAAGTGGATACCTGCTTATCTTTAGAGTTATGCTGTCTCATGGTGCAAGCCAATTCAAATTGTGTTGGATCAGTTCAATCATGATGGAAGGATCTAATATGTGCATAAATAAAGTGCTGCTTTTAAACACTAAGTAAAGGAGTTAGCATTTTAGGACCACCAAAATGCAGGAAACACCCTTCCCTTCCCCCTCACCCCTCCAAATGTTTACTGGACACAGTCTTGTGGCTCTCATGGAGACAAATTTATAAGGAAACCTGAAAAATTAGAATTGGAATTGTTGTGTTTCTCATAACCAAGAAGTCCTACTCTGAAGCACTGCTTCAGCTGCATGAAACCTTCCACAGGACTACCAGGTAATAAGCATTAATCTGCTGTGCATTCAGAATAAAACAAAATCATCTGAAGAACAGAATTGTCTATCCCAGTCTGAAAGATGCAGCACTTCCACACCACAGCACAATGTAAAATTTATTCTTTTCCAGCTATTTCACCTCAAACAACTAGCAAGATTTTGGCCAACAGAGCCCTGATCTGTATGAAACCTCTGCTCAGAGCTGTTTAACCAAATTCATCCCTCAATGGCAGATACCCCATCTAATGTATTGCCTTCTCTGATATGACTTCAGGGCCTCAAGGAGGCTGATGTGATTTGTAGATAGGATAAAGGGGAACCATGAAAACAGATAACATCACAATAACAATGTTATCACACAATGTGTATGTTATTCTAACACTGATAGATACAGTTTCCTTAAATAAGATCATCGACACAGAAATGTGATGGTTTTGGATGTTATTTTGAACATTTCACAAATACAGTGTATTTGTAAAATATTCACAATATTTCCCATTTAGCATATACAACTAGAGACATAGGCCAGGCATAGGTCATAAATGCATTTTTAAAAAGCGATTTGGAGAAAAGACACAATTATATCATCATCTAACAGTTAAATGAATAAGCTAGAATGACATTACCTCCTGGAGAGCCATTCTCTTTTGAAATATACATCAAGATTTTCCTTGACTGCTGCACTGCAATTGTTTCTCTATTGTTCAACTTCAAGAAAGTCTCTTTTGTGGGCATACTCTTTCATTCTCATTGGAATCTCATTTCTAGCAGGGATTATGAAACTGGAAGCAATCTTACACTTTTCCACAACATGCAGATATGGAAGCACAGTTACAAGATTAGTGGATGTCTTCTCTATTCTGTATTAACAATGCCTGTGGCAGCAGTTTGTATACATCTTTATTTTATTGACATTTTACACCCCAGAAGTGAAATGATCCAGTGCAAAAATCAAAGCTCTAACTTCATCAGAGCCTAAGAACTTCATCCAGCCATGAAACTTGATGGAATATCTTTTTTTTTTGGATGAGGCACAAATCACACACAGAAATCTCATGCTTGATTTATCGAAACACACAGAAATATACCCTGCATGTAAAATTGTTATTGTAAGATAGTAAACATCTTGGCAAACCTCTGGGAATAATATCTTTCAGGCACAAGGCCAGCTGTGTAACCTTCAGCCTTGACTTGCATGAAGTGCTCTGTTCTAAATATTAGATCCCTAGAGAAGAATGGAAATTTCTTTTTTGAAATTTCAATATAATTGCTAATTGAGTGATCTACACTATTGGAGAGTTCATACTGGTCAGATTGAAAGCCAGCTGAACTGTAGAAAGAGATGAAGAATTTGGATTTTAAGGCATTTTTCTATGTTTGTGTATGTGAGCAAGTCCAGAAGATATGTGCAGTATCCCAGAATCAGAGTTAAAGAAAATCAGGGGCAAAGCAGCCAGTGACATGTACCCACATTAATATAAGTTTTGGTAGTTACACATACAGAGAGGTATACTCCTAAGCCAGAAAAATATGCACACTTAATAACCTTTTCTAGTTAAAGAAAATTAATACTTAAAAGTTATTCTAAATTTGAGGTGCTTTTAAAGTTGAGATTCTATATATGTAAATAAAATATTGATAGATCCTATCTCCCACATGTAGAAAAAAACCTTAGTTCAGTAGTAACTATTTGTATCTGTATAATTCTCACCTACAGTAGAGATATTAAAGTCTAGTGATGATATCATGCATCAGGAAAGCAGGACTCTGAAGTCAATGACGAGGTGGGAAAACAGTTTTGCCTGATACCCACAGTCAATCATAAAATTTCCTGAATTGCCTCTACCAAAGAGGTTTTAAAATTCTCTCACAGTTATCTAAACTGTGTTAAAGCTTACCTGTGGCAGGCTTTTATAAACAGTAAGCAAAAGAGATGACTGTGCACACTTGCTTCAGTCTCTAATTCTGCAGGTGGCAAGCCAGAAGCTGAAGTGCAGACATCAAAGACCACCCTGAGATGAGCCAGAAGGCAAGCTGGAGCACTGGGAGCAGTGGAGCTGAGGTCTGGAGGAATCAAAGCCAATGAAGAGCTTTTCCAGCTGCAAAGATTTTGCTAGAATAAAGGAATTAAACTTTCTAAGGTTGAAGCCAGGCTATACAGAGAAGACAATGGAGAATCTCACCCACAGAAATATTAGCTATTGGATTTTACCCTAAAAAAAAAAAAAAATCTGTTACAAGCTACATTTATTATAAAAGAAAAAATAAGTATTTAAGGCGACTTTATAGTACTGGGATACATGAAGTTGGAAAGAAATTTGAGTACTCAAGACCCTGGCTCTTACAACACACCATGTCTTGGTGGACTAGATGCATGAGTCTGAAATACACTCCTGAGGAATAAAAGCATTATTTTTTTCCTCATGACATTGCATTTTTACATTTACCTACTAATAGGTATGTATGTATAAACTCATAGAAAAGCATCTAAGAATTTTATGTATAATAAACATTACATTTTTAACTCACATATACGAGTAAGAATGTGACACTTCAGTCATGGCTTCTGTGTACATACATCAAAATCTCGTATATCAAAATCTAGCCAGCAACAGAGCAGCTTATTTCAACTTGTGCATGATGTATTGCTACTGTTCTTTCACATATTTAGGAAGGCTACCAAAAAAAATGCTATATTTTCCAGATTGAAAGACTATACTAATATAGGAATGTGAGATGTTAGAATGCATGTATGAACAATAAAGGACCTGCTCTAATACCTAAAGCTTAGTTATCTTGCTGAAGGATGCATGACAGAAATATTGTGACAGAGAGAGATGATCTTAATAGTTACCTTTTGAAATAAGCCTGAACATTCCATTCAGGAAGACAGTGACTAAAGATGAAGACAGATTTAAGCATTTTTCTAAGAAACTTCCTTATATATAACACAAAAATGTGTAACTTCTGCTACAAGAAAATTCAATGCCCTTGTTATTATACTGGTCCTTTCACTTGCTGACTGCATCTTATAAAGAAATGAAGAGACAGGAATTCATTTTTTATCATCAAATGTGTGTCTCCAATCAGATCTTACTTTCTCACCTCAAGCAAGAAGGCTGTCAGGGTCAGAGGATGATGTACATGGGTATAGTGTGAGCAGATTCAATATTCCAGGAAGTAGAAGAGATAAGAGAAAACTACAATTACCATAAATCTAAGAAGATAAGTGAATCTAAGAATGAGCAAATTGTATTTCTCCTGAATTATCACAACATTTGCCACTAAATAAACATGTGACCTACATTACATCTGTTTTCCTCATCTCCTCTAATTTGTCTCACCTACAGCCTGATAATAAACTAAAACTGAAATAGCTGAACTTAAAGGCAGAAATGCTGGGGGTGAGAAGCAACAAACATCTAGCTTATACTGAAAAAAAGTAAAGAGGAAGGGAGAGGAAACCTGACAGAAATAAGTAGGAGTCAGGAATTCTATTATAATTCTGAAATTTGGAAAATGAAAACACACACATAAAGGGAACATATTTTTTCTAAAGAACCCAGCCCAAAGTCATGCATTCATAATGTTTCCTTTCAATTTAGCAATCTGAATTTATGCAGCTAAAGCTTTTAAACATCCTGAAGAAAAAGAGAAAAAGTATCATCACCTTAATTACTCACACTATGCACACCTTGCTGCCTGCCTAAACAGAGATGATTTTCAAGAAACCACAAAGGAAGGTTTAAAAAAAAGCAGGGAGTTGTTTAAAAAAAATTAAATCTTTAATTTACTTTTAGGCAGAGAGTGAATACTTTATTAAAAAAGTCGAACAACCAAGAGATAAGAATGAGGCAATCTGAAAAAAAATCAAAAGATATGTTTTTAAAAAGGGCCTTTTGTTTTATGCATTTTCTACTATAAGAGGGAGCAAGGCACTTGAAGTCAATGGCTGAATTTTCATTCCCCCACTGACAGGAGAATACAACTGACAAAGTGAAGTGCTAGAAAATTTGATCAGAATGGAAGGGCTGCCTTTAAACACATAATTTGAGTGCTGCAGTAGCCACAGGTAATGTGTACAGGGAAGAAGTGGAGGCTTTCTGAGAATTTCAAATCCTGTAGAAGAAAACAAACCTGGTTGCAGTGGCCATGAACTGCAATCCAAGGACTTGAGAGTTCAGTTCATAGGAACTATCAGGATATTATATTATGTTTTGATACAACACTGATGGAGGACAGAAGCTAAGCATCCCCCTGTTATGAATTTTTACACTGGATGCATGCTGCCCCTCCAAAGGGTGTGCTAAATACCAGAGACTTTCTGATCTTTTTCCTTCCTACTAGTTGGGAAGTTTGAAAAGCTTATTTAGTTTGCTCAAACTTCCACATGCTAGTATTGTGAAAGTTTATTTCTTTGGCAGGAGCACAGCCTTCCCAAGTGAAATCATAGAAACTCTCTCCCCACGCCAGCACTGTCTTGCTCTCTGTTGAATATTCCCTATACAGTTAATTTTCTGTAGCTTGCTTTTTCATGAGGCAAGAATCTGACAAAAAAGGTAGCTGTTTCATCATGAGTCTCTGTTTAAGGAACATTATTTTTGAATTTGAGAGCAAAACAGGAAGGATGCTATCTACCTCACATTAATATTAGCCTTTTTTTAAATATCTAACTAAATAGCCCACCCAATGCAGTCTTAATGAATACCAACTCTCAGAACAGTTTCATATTCATCTCAATGACTACAAACCATACTTGCTGGCCAGAAATTATGATGTACTTAAAGAGAGGATGTGGAAATTTAAAAGCACAAACACATTCCAGGCAATGATTTCTCCTTAATAGTGGAACAAACTGATATATTCATTCAATACATTTTTCAGAGAATTACAGGTCTGCCTTTGGTGAGTGCTGCCCAGGTGAGCGCAGCTGGCAATCCATTTTTTTAGGATCAGTTCCTCCAGATGGGAATGGATTATCTGAGGCGCTAAACTGAAACTCACATACTTTCACACCAACATGGGATGAATTTGAATACAGCATTGGAGTTTTTGTCTCTGTATCAAAGAATATAATTTCAGTTCTCCCCTGGGGAAATACAGAAAAAGATATCTAGGCTGAATTTCTCTTTCCTTGCACATATCGGTCCACTAGATTGCTTAAAGAAAGAAAACAGAGAGAACAGTGAGCTGCTGGGATTATCATTCTGTCTGTAATTCAGATTTCTCCTGCTTAGTTTTCTTATTTACATGACACATTAGCTGTAGCCAGTTGCCAAGGTACCTCTCCTAGATTATACACTCTTAATTTCTTCCCCTCACAGAATGCTTCCTTGCTTTCTAAATAGCAAGCATAATTCATTATTTCCAGGCTAGATCTTCCAGCAATAGACAAAAATCCTGTGTAGAATTCCAGATCCCGGTAGCCAGAGGCCAAAAAGAGAAACATTGCTGTCCATCCTTTCTGAAAAATATGGCAGAAAACAACACGTGAACTTCAAAAGCAAACTATGACTGTCTGAAGGATTGCCATCCTATGGAAAACATCATAATAATAAACCACAGTTTATAAACATAATAAAAGGTTTAACTTTTCATATGTTTCATTGAATGTAGTGGTCTTCTGTAAACATAGTGATTAACTTCATTTTTGCCAAAGCACACCTAATTTTGGCACTATTGCCCTCAGTGTAAAAATTGCACAGGACTTCTCAATTGATACAAAAAACTATGTCCATATCCAAAGTTACTTTTTCTATTCCATATCCATATCCATATCCATATTCCAATGGAATATTCCATTCCATTTCATATCTGTATTCTGCATCAATTGATACAACAAACTATTTCCATATCCAAAGTTATATTTCTATTTGTCCTAGGGTAAAATAAATGGCTTGCACAAGCAAAACAGCTTTGTCATGCACTCATGGCTACAATTCAGGGTCATAACCAACCCTGCAGACAGCTGTTTGACTTTTACTGCAGAGACTCTTAGTTTTGAGTCTCTGTTTTGGAAAAAAACATCAATTCCATCTTGAAGTGGTACCAGGAATTGCAGACAGCAGCAGAGCTTTCCATATCTCAACATTTGCTACTTCAAACATTAAGAAAATATTTGTGTGGAATGCATCTACAAAGATTTGGATATTTGGCTCTACAGTTAAAATTTATCTTTACAGAGCTTACTGGCAACAGAGACTCTTGCTTTGGGGAGAAACTCCACCACTTGAGTAGTTAGACAGGCCACAGAGCCTGAAAAAAAAAAAAAAAGACAGAAATGCAGATGACCAGAATGCAAGATCTATGTGACCAGTGACAAATAGCTGATGAAAGAGAGCATTAATTAGGTATTAGCAATGAAATTCTCTGTTGGTTTTGAGAATATATGGAGTTCTGCTGACAGTGCAGCAATAAGGGCTGCTGCAGAACTTTTAGTGTGTTCTTCATCATTGTCATCAGAGTCCTGCAAAGGTTCACATCCTTCAAAACCTCAGCAGCAGTTCCTCCTCTTACACATATCTGCTTATAACAAATCAGCCCAGATGTTTCAATCACACCCAGCAACAAAGCACTTCAAAATGCTTTACTATTTTTAATGTACTAGAGGATTTTGGGAAGGTTGCAGCAATATCAGAAATTCTAACCATATATTTTCAAACACAGTACATATCACTGTGGGTAACAAAAGAAGAGAAAGAAATGTGAGGTATACCGAAGATATGTTTCAAATCTTTGCCTGACCTTGGTCTGTGTGAATTTTATAACAAGCAAACATTTCCTACACCCATTTTTCCAACAACTTTGAACAGTCAAGGAATATGACAAAAGCCATGTTTAATCTCTGATGAGTTCAGACTACTGAAAACTCATAATATCTTCTTCTCAACATGAAAGAAATTTACACCAGACGTAACACTGGTGTAAGGTACTTGTAGCTGTTTTTTTTTTTGTGCTTGTCTTTTTTTTATGGCTTTGATCACAGAAATAAAATTCAAAAATATACGAGAGGTTTTGGACAGCGGCTGTTTAAAACAACAATCAAATGAGCTGGCATATTTATAAGACACTCAGTGCTATCTTATTGAATGTAAGTTAACATTAACATTCATACAAACATGAAACCTATAGAGGATAACATTAGACTTTCAAATAATGCAGTGATTTTTATATCTAATGTTGAGTTTGAATGGGTATTTCTTTAAACTGTCTCAGTTTCATTAATAATGTAAGCTTCAATCAAACTGTGTTTTTTGTTAGAACAGGACTATATTTTTTATGTAAAAGTAATTTATTTGAAACCTCCATATCCAAAATCTCAATGACTGTCCACATATACTTAATATGATGTAAATATTCTCAATTATTTAAAAATATTTGCTAGCATAGTTATGCAATGCTCTGTTAATATAAGGAAATCAGTTATATTGCATTTAAACTATGCTTATAGCATCAAAACCTCTTTTTTGAACACAGACTGACTTCTCAGAAGCGTTTTCATTCGCCGTCCACAGAAATGAAAAAAATGTATGAAAGACGGACGTTTGCAAATTTTGCTTAATAATGGAATGACTATTAAATTAATCGAAAGGGAAAACAGAAAATCCAGGCTGTAATTTGTTGGATGTAACCAACAACGGATTCAATAATTTCAACTGCATCCTCTGATGTTCTGAGGAAATCCTTCATCCCTATGTACTTAATGTTCTGGATGTTCCTAAGAAGAGGGCTGGCAACATTGCCAGATTTTTTCATGTTTTACTTCAGGCTTCCACAAATGACTCTGTCTCTATGCTGGTTTTTGCTGGGGCAGAGTTAATCCTCTTCACCATGGGTGGTGGGGGTGTTATCACTCTCTGCAAGTTTCTTCCTGAGCTTAGAGTATTAAAAGTGCACTTGCATGAGTGCAAGCACTAAAGGCAGATTCTTAGAATTCAATGGAGCTTAACATAGAGAGGTCTTTGTAATGCACCATGAAAAACAGGGCATCAGTCCTAAATCAATTCTATTTAGGCTAGCTTGGGATCTTAGGATCTCAGGGTTAGTACATCATGAGGCCACCAATTTGTTTCATACAAGTGTTGGACTTGTGGTGGCAGTGATTCTGAGTTAGCTGCTTGTTAAGTCTAAATTAAAAATCTGAAAAAGTTTGGGTTTGCAATTACAATCAATGTTGTAACACGTTTTACTTATTCATCATGCGCAGAAGTGAGGCTTAACTAAGTGTAGAGCCCAGTTGTCAGTGTCTTAGAGCAGAATTAGGAGCAGTCTGAAAAATCAATCAACAAAGCAAAGTCTTTAGTACTCTGATGGGTATTTCGCACATTGAAAATGTGGCCTGACAAACTGTAGATGAGAAATATGTGAATGCAATTAAATATTGCAGAAAAGAGCATGCTGTGTCATAAACTGAAGGCTTGCTGCTCTTGTCTCTGGTCTCATATAGTAATATCATTACTATAGGAGTTCTGACACTTTGCCAAGAGTTATCCCCACTGTAATACAATCTGCCATTTGACTCAAGTTAGATTTAAAGAAAAGATCAGGAGAAATCTAGATCTTTTGTCTTGAGGATGAGGCTTTACCCCACAAGATCAGACCTCCAGGGTAATATGAACTATCCATAGGGATGTGAATTTGATTTTTTTAAATTTATTTTTTGTCAAAGCCTCTAAAGCCAACAAAAATTAAATAGGTATCATCAGATAAAAATGATAAAAATAGGCATCTTTCTTTTCTTTCACAAAAGAAGCATAAACACAATGAATGCAATAGCATTCTTTGGACCAGATATTCAATGGAAAATTTCCATCATAACCTACATGGCCATTACATGCGGACTCATGTATCACAGTCAGATATTCCTGCACACTTTTAAAATATCTTCCTGCATCAAACCCACAAGCATTGAGCAACAGCAAAAAAAGGACTTCTGGCTAAGGAACTGGATGAGGATTATGTTGTAAAGATTTATATTCCTCTCCTTACCATAGATTCAGCTGTGTCAAAACTCACTTAATAAGCATGGACACAACAGAGTAGAAGAAGCAAGTCAAAGGAATCAGGACAGGAGAGAGGAGCTGTGCTGGGCTAAGCTGCAATCAGCTGTCTGTATTTTCCACTGGGCTGGATGCTCAAAGAAGCTCTTGAGGGTCTGCATCTAACCTCACATGTGCAGAGAATCTGAGGCCATATCTTCAATGACACAGATGTGTGCCTCCTGTACCACTAGACTCAACAGAAATTTGTTCTCATAACAGAATTGTGGGACATTACAGCATATGAGACAAACTTTAAGATACTGACCAAGTTATGGACTTGGTCTTTTCCTACCTAGGCCTCTCTCTCAGCTTAAAAAATGGTACTTAAAAGTCTTTGTTCATTTATCAGTATTCTCTAATTATATATACAGATTTTAATGAAATGTAATAACACCTGGAGTTTCTACAGTTCTCAGTTATTAAAACAAATTGAAGGACTGTCCTGGGGTGACTTTATGATGCTTGTATCCCCATTCATCTGCTTAGCCTAGAAATAAGTTTTGCACATTTAAGATTGGTTCTGAGAGTGAAAGGAGAAAGAGAAGAAACTTGAAGTTTGTTTTCAGACACTGCACTCATTCCTCCACATTGCTGCTCCTGGACTGTGTTGTCTGCAGCATGGACAACATGCATGGACAACAGGACAGAGCTCTCCTTTGCTTTTAGTTAGTTTTTAGCTAGCTGAGGCAGAGAAATTCCCTGGACTGTGGTTTTTCTTTTTCTTGGACTTGTTTAAACTTGCTCTGGACTGAATACCCAGTAGAGCACCAGCAGCTCACACCTGTGACCCACCAGGCCTAGCCAGCATTTCCAGCACTGGAGGGGCTGATAAGAGACTGAGTGAGCCAAGCTACAGCCCACCAAGGGAACTTTCTGAGTTTGTCATCTCTTCAGAGCTGCAAGAGGTTTTATTGTTTAATATTGTTCTTTTTTTTTTTGTGATAGTAAATGCTTTGCCTGTTAAATAAGAAGTTTTTTTCCACTTTTCTCCAAGGAAATCTTTTCCCAAACCAGCTAGGGGAGGAGGCTGCTTGATTTTGCTTTCTAGAGGAAACCCTTTAGAAGTTTTCTCCCAGATTTGCCCTAAACCGGGACAAGGAGTTTTTTATAACAGGAGTAAACAAGAACTGACATTAATTAATATGGAGTGCTGGCACTAAGAAGTGCCAGGTTTTTGTATAGCTACACTTATTCTGATTTTAAAATGTAACAATAGAATTTTACTTTTTAAAATAACCCTTTTCAGTACTGCAACACCATAACTATTATAACGTAAAGCAACATAGCATGGCATTATTGATAATAAAATTTTATCCATTACTTTTAATGTCATATATAGGAGGAATAACAAACTGCACGACACAGAAAGAAAAATATTTAAGAAATGCAAATCTAGGCAATCCCAAGTTGTTAATAATGGCAGGTCTAATTTTATCTACTGACATAAATATATTATCATAGAAGTTGCCATGTGATAAAAGGCAGGATGACGCTGTGGCATTGTGCTCACACAGCCCAGTGCACTCACACTGACATACACCTGCTTAAAGATGACATTTTCCAGACAAATACAATTCTTCCCTCCACTACCATGCTTCAAAACAACCCTCTCTCCTGTTTCCACCACTCTATAAATGCCTACCACCCCATATGACCTGGGAAAATCAAAAGCTCTGCTCAAATACCAGCTCAGAAAAAATGGCCCTCAACACAAAAGCATGTCCAAAAACAGTAATGCATTTCAAGTGCAAGAAAGAAACTTCATGTCCTAGCACTGTGAGGTATAAAACACACAGGCAGCTCAAATAGCCAGTACATCACTTAGGCAGACTCCCTGCTTTTCCTCAGGACAGAAGCATGGCAGGAATAGCCCCTCTGAATCCCTGTGCCAGTGGCAGCAGCAGGAGGGTTGTTTATTAAACCTGCCTGCGTGACAGGGAAGGTTTAGATCACATGTTAGGAAAAAATTATTCACTAAAATGGTTGTCAAGCACTGGAACAGACTGTCCAGGGACATGGTCACTGTCACTGGGGGTATTTAAAAGACCCATAGATGTGGTGCTGAGGGGCATGGTTTAGTGATGGATTTGAAAGTACTGGGCTGTACTCAATGGTCTTAAGGCTCTTTTCCAGCTAGTGATTCAATGATTCTGTGATGATTGCAGGCAGCAGATTTTCTTAGCACAACTCAACACATGTTATATACTTCCAAGTCCTTTGAAGAAGAAGAAAGGTGAGTTTATGCGATGCAGCACCTGGTCCTAAATTTTTGAATCAGCTGGAAAATAGTATTAGGAAGTCAGAAAACACTTCCATGAGGCCTGGACATCATATCACTCATATCACTGGACTTCTCTCAGAGTAAAAATTCAAGGCCAGGTAAACAGTGGTAGAACAGTAATTTCAGTCATTGTGCAAAAATCTTATATAACAACAACAACAGGAACAACAACAACAACAACAACAACAGCAACAATAATTATGGTTTAGTAATTAAATACCTTGTACTTTCTGTTTATGAAAAAGTATAAGAAACCTAATTTTGAAAACATTGCCTCAGTAACCATTTGTCAGTTAAAACATGTGGGCAACCTAAAACTATTGCTCACACAGACTTGTCTGCTTTCATTTAAGTATGGACAAAACAAGTTACCCTATGAATGTTTGAAATATCAGTGTGAAATTGGACTTTAATGGCCTGCCAGTCCATCTAAAGATAATTACAATGACAACAGCATTAAATGCTGTAACAAGGCCATATTAATAAAATTTTCACAAAGGCCAGAGAACTAAGAAGCAGACTGGGTTCAACAACTCCTTTCAACATAAGTGATCACTGAGAGACTGAATATTAAAATTAAACATTATTCAGATAAAACAAATTCAATTGTTATCTAAATAAAAATTATTACAAATATTAAAAACATGGAATGGAATTGACAACTATTGAAACAAAGTATCTCCAAAACTGTATAAAACAAAACCAGTGGAGTACTAGTGAAATCCATTGCTAACATTGCTAACACTACACATCACTAACCTAAAGAAGAGACATTTCAAATGTTCCTATTTCAGATCTTCAGATTAAAGTAATTTTCTAAAGACTTTCCCTACTGAAATGTTCAGTGAATTGTCTCTATAGTTTTTAGTAAAAAGGAAACTCCTTTGATAACAGAAAAAATATTATGATTTTGAGGTTACATTTCTTACATGAAAGAGGAAGATCAGAGGAAGACTATCTCAGCTATTGCTTGCTATTTCACCTCTGTCTGTTCTGTACACTCCAGTCCAGTTCTAATGTCCTTTCAGATGACTTAGGGATTACAAATACACTATTTGATGCTTTTCTTCAAGTGTCTATTACCTGAAACACTCTGGGAACTCCCAGAATGTCCCTGAAACACCATTCTAAGCTTTTGTTTAGGAAAAGCTTTTCTTCTTAAGAACTGAGACATGACTTTCTATTCAAGGAAGTGCACAGTGCTGTGAATGGGCCTCTGAGAAATCAGAAGCCATGGTCTGAAGCAGTGTGCTTTCTACTGCTGCTGTTTTTCTTCGTACTGTGAAAATTTCTCTGTTGTGGCTGTGTGTGTTTTTTCAATAGAGCCCATGGAACCTGCAGGAACTGAAGTAACCCCAAACACTACAGTTATTCATTGCCTGGGAGCATTGAAAAACACAGGGTTTTGGCACTGGCAACCATGCCTCCATCTACTAAATAATGTAAAATGCACCTGATGTCACTAAAAGCAGGAAACTCACCGAAGTAGGAGAGGAAATAAATATAAAATAAATAATATTTTTGCTTGACAGAAAAGACACAGCGGTTCCACATATTTAACATTTTTGCACTTTCCCTTTCTTCTTTCCACCTGAGAAATATAAGGAACTCTTCCAGCATACAAAAAGAACAAATTTCCACAGACTTGTGACAAAGCCTTGCAAATTATCTTTTATCCTGGAAAATTTTATTTGTGGCTTATAGAGGGACCTCAGAACCTGATCAGAATGACATATTTTATGTTAGCAGGGAAAAAATATACCCTCAGAGCGTACTGATATTAAAACATGCAGTAGCAGTTTAAATTAATTTAACCATGTCTCCAATTTTGCTTTCTTCCTACTACAAAATTAAAGAAATTGCTATCATATCCTTAAACAATAATTTACGAAGAGATTTAAGCTCAGTTTTCAAGAGATAAACAATGGGGAAGTGATAACCAATCCTCGGCATCTTTTGGCTCTCATATTTGTTCTCCAATAGAGAAAAGATGCTCTTTGTAATGAGTTTTTTCCCTCCTACCAGCCCTCAGTGGTATCAAGGGAAAACAGTAAATTAAAGGTTGTTCCTGTGAATTATTGAGCATTTCCAACCTGGCTGAGGCAAAAGAGATTTATGCTATAAAACTATGGCTCTTTGTAGCTTGTCTTTACTGTATATACTGTCTGACGCAATAAGATATGTCTCTCAAGCTTTCTCTCTCTGTTATACAGCCTATAAAGGTCAGAAGAGCTAAACCCAACATAATGGTGTGGAGAAACCTCTCTACAGTTGAATGACTACTAGCTGACTATAATAGCATCACTCTAATAACACAAAATGAAACTACTCAAGCCATATAGCCAACATACTATGTTTCAACATGAAGCAAAGAAATAAGCTTTAACAGAATTAGATTCTGTTTCCTTTATGAGGAATCTATGAGTTTTATTTTGGATAAGAGAAAGCAGTCAGCCTTTGTTTATCTCCTTCATTTTAGGTCAAGAAGGAAAATGTTTGGCTCCAATGTAATTCCAATTGCAAAACCTTCTCTATAAAACCAAGTGTTAAATCCTGATATGGATTAAATAATTGTGCTAGATCACAAGGTACAGGGAGAGTAATTAAACTATTGAGATTAATCAGGCCTTAGTCCACAGTAATTATGCACTACCTCAAAATCCATTTTGACAAGGACTTTTGTCTTTCCATGGAGTTTGAGATACTGCTTTTTCAACAGCATAAAGGTAGAACAATGTTGCTAATGTCAGGAAGACAACACAAATTGATAAGTGCCAGGAGAGGGCCTTGGGACTGGCTTACCCCATGCTGAATGTCTTAGTGTCAGCCATAGAATCATAGAATGGCCTGGATTGCAAGGGACATGAAAGATTCAGTTCCAGTACCCCTGCTGTGGGCAGGGACCTTTCCTAGACCAGGTTGCTCAGAGATGTATCCAGCCTGGCATTGAACCCTTCCACATTGTTAAATGGGGCAGCCACAGCTTCCCTGGGCAACCTGTGCCAGGGCCTCACCACCCTCACTGAAAATAATTTATTCCTAATATCTGATTCAAATCTACAATCTACTCTCTGTCAAGTCGAAACCTTTTCCCCTGTCTTGTCACTACATCCTCTTGTAAAAAATCCCACTCTTGAGAGCTCCTTCAGGAACTGGAAGGCCACAATTAGGTCAGCCCAAAGCTTTCTCTTCTCCAGGCTGAGCAATCCCCATTCTCTCAGCCTTTCCCCATAGCAGAGGTGCTCCACCCCTCTGATCACCTCGGTGCCTCCCCTGGACTCTCTCCAGCAGCTCCATGTCCTTCCTGTGCTGGGACCCCAGGGCTGGAGGCAGCTCTGCAGGTGGGGTCTCAGCAGAGCGGGGCAGAGGGGCAGAATCCCCTCCCTGCCCTGCTGCCCAGGGGCTCTGGGTGCAGCCCAGGACACACTTGGCTCTCTGGGCTGGCAGTGCCCATGGCTGGCTCATGTCAGCTCTCACCCACAGCACCCCCAAGTCCTTCTGGGCAGGGCTGCTCTCCATCTGTTCATGCCCAGCCTGGGCTGGCACCAGGGATCGCCCTGACCCAGGGGCAGCACCTGAGCTTGGCCTTGTTAAACCTTATGAGATTCCCATGGGCTCGAGCTTGTCCAGGTCCCTCTGGATGGCATCTGTCCCTCAGGAGTGTCAGCTGCACCACTCAGCTTGGTGTCATCTGCAGATGTACATTCTTGGTGAAATTTCATACATCAGTATGTTGGAATGGCAGCATGCACTTCCCTCAGATATGAGTGATCATACAAAGTCTGAGGATACCAGAGTTAAATCTCAGCTTTATCTTAGGCTATCTCACAGGCACTGATTTCTTGCCTAAAGAACCTGAAATCTGTTAGCTGAAATGTACTACAAATGCATAAATGATATACTGAAGCAATTGGAGATCTCTTAGCTAATCTCAGATGTGCTAATTAAAATTGAAGAGGTGCATAAAATATTTCAAAAGTATTTGGTATCCAGGGCACAAAACAGTGCTAATAGGGCTGCAATCCTTCTGGTGTCCAAGCAGCACACACAGCACAGCTCTCCATGCAGCCAAAACTGATGTGTAACTATGTCTGGGGCGGGGAGGCAGGGATGGAAATGTTATTAAAATCTTCTATTTTTTCCCATAGAAACAATTTTCAATATCAACACTAAAACGGGGTGTGGGCTGTTAAACTCACAAAGATGTTTTAATGGTACACAAAAGACCTTTTCTTCTTTTGTTGCTTGCTACTGCTCCCAGCCTACATGCACACCTGATTTAATGGTACTGTAAAGGTTGAATGCTTCACAAATAACACATTAAACTACAGTTCTGGGGGAGAAATAGCATAAAACACATAATCCATTTTAGAAGATATCTTTAACCCCTACAGTAAAACAAGTACAAAATGGAGAAAATATGTCCTAAAAATGTGTGCACCCTGTTAAATACTTAGATTAGTAATTGTATCACAAAACCAACACAAATTATAGCACCTACCCTGCTTTTACTGAATATCTTTAAGAAAAATCTACTCAGGCTCCCAAGGAAGAAATAACAATAACACACTGTACTGAGGAAGTCACAAGTGGACATAGTAAGCCCTCCAGACATAACAAGATAGTTTTACACAACTCTGAATTTACTTCCTCACTTAAGTAGTAGTGTTCTGTTTTGTTTTGGTTTGACTTTTCAGTATGTTTTTTTGGTTGGCTAGTTCATTGTGAGTTATTCAATTTTTTTATTATATGCTTACATGTTGAATAACAGAAACCCAATTTTGAACAAGTAAATAGAGAAAAAGACACACACACACAATTAGCCACAGTTACTATCCATACCTTAACTAACCACTCACCTTGCTGTGAGACCAACGTCAGGAACAGAGTTTTCCTATACATTTTATAGTTGTACAGTAACTTTTACTAAATATTTTTTTAATACTGCACAGATACCACTGCTTCTTTCTGCTCGTACATAGATGTTTGGGTTTATTTCAGCAGAAAATCAGTCACAGAAATCAGAACCAGAAAGGACACTGGCTTGTACATTTAGACTGGTCTTCCATAAGTTACACATATATATGCAGCACGGCCAAAAAATTATTAGTTATTGCCATCATCTAGAAAGATTAAAGGAAGTTACTATTTTTCAGAAAGGCACTACTACTTAAAGTGCCATAGCAAATATAACATCAAATTTTTAGGGAAAAATACTGTTAACATGGGAAAAAATTGCCATCTTTCAAAAAACCCAGTCTACAGCTTTATAATATAATTTAATTGGAAGGCCACAAAGATAATGATCTAATAAAGTCTTTTTCATGTTTAATTTCTATTATCTTGTGTTAAAGAGATTTGTCTCTCTAATGAAAGCATTGGTTTTTGTGGTAAATAGGTATGATTTGTGCTTATAAAATTGAAACAGTTATCAAGATGGATACAGTAATCAATATTTGGCAATAATAAAACAGTTAAAAAAGTTGAAATACCAAAAAGGAAAGGGAGAGGAGGGGCTCCACCCCCCTTCCCTGCAGATGTCCAAGGACAAGAGGAAAAGCAAGACATAACAGTTACTAAAAATTAACAAAAAGATGGGAAAATCTGGTTGGGTCCCAGGAAAATGCTAATTATAAGAGATTTATTGCTTTGATGCTAAAATGTAGTAGAATGTTAGTTTTAGCTTACATTATACTGGTTTGGTGCGCATGTGTAACCCAAAGGTGAATTAAAGGACAAAAGAGGAAGAGGAGAGGCCTTCATCATGATGACCCCCAAAGACTTGTGCGACCACCAAAACGAGTGATGGAGCATGCGCCATAAAGGTGGTGATGAGGGAGGAGATAGAAGTGTGATGATCGAAAATGGGAGGAGATGGCATTGACACCTGGCTTATAAGGGGGGAATCTTCACTTGGCAAGCTCGTACGTGAGGTGGCAAGGGTCCCAGAGCCCTGCACCCCGTACCCCGTGGTTTATCTTTTGCTTATGCGTTATTATCTGAACCAAATTATCCCTTATTTTTAATCAAATTATATTGTCAATATATATATTCTAAACTATTCAATTAAAATTGTTACTACCTGTAATATTGTTTGGTTTTTTAATGATGGGATAATTGGGCAAACATAACAGTTTTCCATGCACAGAAGTAATTTTACAGCATAAACATATATTCAGTGCTTCCATCAGTACACATTTCCCAGATGCACATTATCCACAAGTTATTTTCAATTGTCAGCTTTCAGAATTTCTGTGATTCTTATACTTCTGCAAGGGTTCTAAGTAACTTTATCAAAGGCAACTGTATTTGCAGATTCAAAAATATTTTGTGGGACAATTTTTTTGCCTTTGTCTTCAGAATTGCTCAGACTGAGACAGGTTTTTCAGAATCTTTCCACAGGCCAGTTTCCTCCGAGATTATCTTTCCATTCTCCTGCAACCTTTAAGCAATGAATATTGCTCTGCACAATCTCTTCAAGCAATATAAATCACAAAAGCAAGGCACTAATGTATCCTGGATGAGCAAAGATTAGTCTGTTGCATAGTATGACATATTATGTTCATGCTTAGAAAAGAAAGTGTTTAAATAAATTAATTAATTCCCCCAAATATTTACCTTTTTATGGAAGAAGAAACAAAATTTTAAATTATTTTAAATTTTATCTATTTAAACCACAGAGTTTTGGGTTTTTTCCCCACTAAAATCCTGAAATAAGGAGCATATTTAATATAAAAAAGAATTAATTTTTGCTGCAGGTGTTGTCATGGTGAGTAGACCATGAATTAAATACAAAATAAAGACATTCCCATTCATTGACAGATCTGAGTAAAAGTGGACTGTAGGAGGTGGGGACATGGCTATGTATATTTTGATCTGCAGCTGGATTTCTCAGTTAAAGTCAATATTAAAAGAAATCTTCTTGTGAGAGTAGCAAAAATGGAAAATACAATGAATGAAAAGCCCTGACTGTAGCACTTATTGTCCAGCTGAAATTTTGATAAGCCATGTATTTGTTCCCAGTGGAAACCTTTCTTATGGTTCAAACATTTTGAACAACCAAGGCCTGAAGGTACACTTCCCTGGTATTGATTCACCTGTACTAATTGTGCTTATGCCAATGTTGTCTACACCAGTTTGGGGTCTCCCTTTTCTTTCATTTGGGATGCTTGAAAATGCCTCCTAGTGTTGCTGTTTGACATACCTTTACTGAAGCTGGATTCTTTTTTCTTCTCAAATGGACTATTGCTGAGTAAACAGCTCTTTTTCTCTCTTGTTTGCTTTCATGTGTGACTGAAGTCATACAAGATGACAGACTTCGTTTTATCTTCTGCTGACTGACAAGATCAGATTTATAATTAAGTGTACTTTTTTTTTCCAACGAGGGAAAAAAATCTGAAATTTTCTTTTCCTTATAGGCAAAACCAATGGGTTTTCACATAAAACTACAATTGGATAAGGAAATATTTTTCCCTTCAACAGTGATGAACTCAAAGCGGGCATGCACTGGGTAATGCAGCTTGAGTTGCCATGCATTTTGTTGAACAGTTTGAGAATGTCTTCCCCTGTCTTCAGGGTAGATGGGTAAACGAACAAAGGGGTAATATCCCACAATTACAGGTTTCTTTAAAGGAGAAAAAGGCAGGAATAGTACTACACACATATTTGTAGAGACATCCACACATTCTGTCTACCAGGGAGTCCCCTCTAAACTTGCTTCTTTTTTAATCTGAACTCTGTTTCAAATTCTCTTTCTGCTCTTTGTCCATTCATTTAATATTTCTACTCATTAATTAATTAATAAGAATTTGGGGGTCTGTGCATTGCTGGAGATCTTAACAGCTGTTGAAATATTTCAAAGCAGAACATTCAGCAGAGGGACAGATTTCTCAAAGTAAAATATTAGTGACAAGAAAAGAGGAAAAAACCTGTGAGTTACAACAGAAAGCAAAAAATATGCAAACATTTGAGCAGATGAGATACATCATATACAGGTTAGGAATGTTAAGTTTATATAGTAATAGATTCTTCTAGGAAGATGAGCTGCCATGGTGTAATAACGCCTAGAGAATTGGTTCCTAAGTGTCAGCATCATTTCAGATCCATTTTAAGAAGCTGTACAAGTAAAGCTAATCCTTCAACATGATGCTGGATTAATATTATTACTAGATGTCAGGTTAATAGCTGGTTGACCACATAATGGAGTTACATTTTTCACAGGTTTTCTATAGGATACTGCCCTTACTATATATGTAAAAAAAATGCTGTATGCTCTCAAAAATATCCTGAAGATCTCCTGAAGTGTGTCTATAAATTTAAGATCCATATTGTGTTTACCTTGATTTGTTACATAATTTGACTGCACGTCATCTGTGGAGTAGCATTCTATCCAAAGTCCATATAAAGCCATCGAAATCTTGCCCTTAAAGGGCAGAAGTATTTGAATATATTTGAAGAGGCTTCAGAAAAATACTCAAGTGTTTTAGTAAAATTCAAAGCAAGCTATGAACAATTTTCAATTTGCATACCATCGGTAACCAGTTTTAATTTTATAACCCACACATCCATCCCTTGTTTCAGAGCTGCAGATGCTCCTCATTTCGCTCAAAATATTTTGTATGATATTTTCTAGATGACATGCCGAACAGAGAATCAGGGCCTACAAAAGGTACTCATAAAAACATATTTCCCCCTGAGACTGAAAGTAGCAAATTGCATTCCACATAAAGTGAAAATATCTCCAAGGTCAAAAAGGACTTCTTGCACTCATACACTTTGGGCAGAATGAAATTAAGAAAGCTGGAGGCTAAGCAGAAAAGGGAATGACACAATGCCTGCTACAGGGGCCACAGAAATAAGAAAATACTTCAGAATTTTCTTTACCCCAGCAAGAGCAATGTGCCTGGGAATGCTTGAAGACAAAATCAATAAGCTTCGGCATTAGTTCTAAGTAAGCACTGATTCAATGTAGAAGAATCTATTTCACTATAAATTAACGTAGGGAGTTCTTGCTCTTATGTAAAGGATCATTCATGAAAAAGCCTTAATTGTCAAAGTATTCTTCAAAGGGGGAAAGGTCCATTATTACCCCTGCACACATGGAAAAATAAACCATGTGAAGACAAATTTTGGGCAGACATTTTCAGAAGCTAAGGTTAATTATGGGTTCTTACAGAGTTCAGCAAAAGTCCTGTGCCTCCTGCTCAGTACACTTTTACTTGCTCTGCCTTTATTATGGGGTTTGCTGACTGCGGGGCAGAAAATTATTGCACTGGTCTGGCAATTCTTAAAATCCATCTGTTTATATTTGGTCTGAGTGCAGAAAAATGGTCCAACTGCTTCCACAGTCCTTGGCAGGCTGGACATGGTTCCTGATTCCATTGATCTCTAGCCTCAGGATCTCACCCAAGACATTTAGGAGGAGACAGCAGTTGGGCTGTGCCACAGCATTATGTGTTAGCTCTGATTTGAAGCTGAATTTCACTATGAGTCCCCACAATGCTGTGTTAATTCAGACTGAATACCAGCCCCATGGATTTATGGAAAGAAATAATAGAGGAAGATCACAATCAAAGTCACTGTAATATGATCATTTCAGTCATGGATCTGATATCTTTCTTCCTCCCCAGAAAGAAGTAAATGCTTTTTAGCAGGTCAGGAAACACTAAAGAAACTGGCAGTGGCCACTAAGGTGACACACTCATGTCACTATCGTATTTTCTAGAAGAATCCCTTTGCCAGGATTTCTTCTCCTGGGAAGCTGAGAAGCCTCAGAGAAGAAAGAAAACAATAATTATCTGATTGCTTCTCCTGTGTTTTGCTGCTTTGGGATGTTGTTGGAGATTGTTTATCCAACAGGTGGTTGTTTGATTGGTTTAATGTGAATTGTTTTTCCTTAATGACCAATCATTGTCCAGCTGCGTCAGGACTCTGAGGAGTCAGTCACAAGTTTTTAATTAGTATCATGTTAAGCCTTCTGATGTATCCTTTCTCTATTCTTTAGTATTCTTTAGTATAGTTTTAGTATAGCATTCTTTAATATAATATCATAAAACAATAAATTAGCCTTCTAAGAACATGGAGTCAGATTCATCAATTCCTCCTTCATCCTGGGGATCGAGGATGAAATACCACACACTCAGATTTTGAAAGTTGCCTTCATTACAACTGATTTTCATTTGTGAGAGAAATAACCAGTAACAAAATCGGCTGCTATTCACTATTTCCCACATTCTCCTCCAAGCCAGGTGCATGTTCTGTAAAGTGCAGAGGTATACTCATCACAGACTCTGACATCATCCATACGGATGGGCACATTCTTCCATGCTTAGGAATGAAAAGCATAACTGAAGTTAGAATGAAAAATTTGAAGTTAGACAAGGATGTATGAAACCAGAACACTCCAATTTCTTCAGAGAGTTTATTGAAAACAGTTGGCCTTGAAGATATTTTAAAAAGCCCAAACAAACAAGTACAGAATTTTTCAAAGTCAGGTACTTGCTTCCCTGCTACTATTAACCTCCACTTGTAACAGAAATGATGTCTGTCCAGTGGTGATTTCTGTGCCTCCTAAGGATTATGCTATCCCAACACCATGAAATATGTGGAACACTTCTGTAGAAGAGAATATTAGGCTTGGCACTTGAAGATGCCAAGCATTACCATTGCTCCTATTAGACCATGGGACATTTTGAACATTTGAAATTTCACTATCATAAACAGTACTATAGTGATGAAATCAATGTCCTCACAGCTTCAAGGAATAGTGAGATCAAGACCTTCTTTGGTGATTGAAACTATTACTATATCAATTTTCACAACTGAGCAGAAAAAGATCCAAAGCAGTAACTAAGAATTGTATACAATTAACTTTATATATGGATTTGTCATGGTTTGGCGCTGGCACAATGCCAGTGCCCTCATGAAAATATATTTTTCTTAGTGTCTGCTGTGAGATGTGACCAGGGATAGAGCAAAGCAGGCCCTAACTTAGGAATAAAGAAAAAAAACCTACAACTATATGTAAAAAGAAACACACACAGAACTGAGAATGAAAACTTTCCAAAAACATTCCTCCTCCCCCCACCAAATTTCAAATACATCACAGTAAGACAAAACCTTGGATTCTCAATTCAGTTACCACTTCTCAGATAACCAACTTTCGGTCTATCACCACCCTTCAAATAATCAATTCTCAGTTCATCAAGGAGTGAGGAATCCCTCTTGTGCCATAGGCTTCCCCTGGAAACACAGTTAAAACCTCATGTCACACGTGGCACCGCCCAGAGAACATTTGCCATTGTGAAATCTTCTTTCCATGTCCAGTGCTCTCACTACGGCACATGGACCAGAGATGCTTCTAGGGTTCTTCTTTTAAAGATGCTTTGCTCAATTCTAAAAAAAGCACAGTCCTTAACTTTTGGGACTGAGGGGTCTTGAGAACAGAGATCTTCTTCTTCTTCCCTGAAGATCGAGGGCTATCACCATCCTCACCCGTCGTCTCTGTTCACGCACTCCTTCACATAACATCGCTGCACTCTCTTGGCTCTAAGCTATTGCCTCCCTCTGGATGCAGTCTCTGTGTCACAGGAAAAAAACGGTTCTGTCCATGGCTATACAAGAGAAGTTCAGCCAAAGGCCACTCCATCACCTCCGCCCACCTAGGATTCTTCTCAGCTTCTCTTGGACATCTTTCAGTTGCACAAACTTGCATCACACTGGCCCTTTTCTTCCTATTTCATCTCTACCCTTCTTCTCATTCAGCTCCAGGAGGATCAGCATTTGTAAGGTTTCTATCATTTAAGAAAAGGGTTAAAATCTCAGGTTCTGCCTGTCCAGAACTCCCACGCTGCTCTGCCGGGCACTTTCTCACTGCACCCTCGCTGCACCCTCCCCACTTCTCTCTCTGCTGTGCTGCCCCTACATGATATCAAATTTCAAGGCGGCACAAGCACAGACACAGGCTCTCATTCTCTCTCTGGGAGAGCTGCTGATGCCTCTCAGTGTTCTTCCACTTTTCTGTCTTGCAGGGGTCTTCACCTCCCTTCTCTGCCCAAGGCCCGGCCTACCTCACCCAGCCGCATGGCTTCCCCTCCCCTGCCCAGCTGGGGAGTTTCCTGGGGGTTCTCTGCTTTTAACCCCCTGTGTTCTCAGAGGCGTATCCATGTCCTCAGTGGCCACAACAGGTGCTAATATTAAAATCTGAGCACCTATTGGTTTGACCACCAAACTCCCAAAAGACTCACTTCCTTTTCAAACCAGGACAGGATTCTTTTTCAAAATTTCGCTCCTTCAAATGTGGTTGTTAGAAGAGGGTTCATGTGGTCAATACAGATTTTTGAGCTCTGCAAACCTGCTTTAATCTGCCTGCCAGATTAGGCAGATTTATTAATACAAACACACTTTGCCAGAAGTCACTTTTTTCATATTCTCCCTGTTTCAAAAAAAGCCTCAGCTCCTGCATCTGACAGTTTCTTCCTGCTTCTCATATTCCAACCTGCCACTGCTCAACTTTCTTTTTATTTCTTCTCTTTTTAAAATTTCTTTCATCACATGTTCATTCCATAGTTACCTTCCCTGTAAAAATGTGATCTCCAGTGACATTTTCATACACTTTTGCTTTAAAATCTGTGCGTCTCTGAACACCCAGAAATGCATTAGATTGGTAACACTTGCGTGAACACTGGACAGGTAACACTTATGAAATTGTTCTCTGTAACTGGCCTTCTTGGAGGGTAACTCAAGCTGTTAAAGGAAATTATGCAAAAAGATTAACATTTTCTGTATTTGAAGAAAAGCTCTATGAAGAAAAAAAAAGGTTTAAAAAATATTTTCCTTTTTGAAACACCATAAAGTTCAAACTTGGAATTTTCAAACTGAAAGAACTTTTCAAGTATCCTGTATAATTTGTTTTGGTCATTTTTGAACCAGACACAGATGTTATCAACTCTCCAAAAATATAGTAAATTTTAATTTTTTTTTATTTCATGGTTCTCCATCTCAGCAGATTTAATTGATTTTCTCAAGAACAGTGTCTGGTTTAGTGGTAGAAATCTAGAAATCTTAGAATGTTCCTATCAGATTTTGTCCCAGGGGCTCTAAAACACCAATTACTTCTCTGAGATTTTGTTGCCAGCAAATTAAATTATCAATACAACTTCTCATTTAACATGTAAATCTTCCCTGTTCTAATAAGTGTGAGAGCCCTTTCAAGACAAGTGTATATCTAACATCAACTAATGAGTAAAGGCACACCAATCTCTTTTTTAAGAAGAATAAAAAACTTCAACTGTTTATAATTAGGCAACTAAGTGGATAGATTTTCAAAATTCCTAAGTATTCTTTCTTCACAAAGAAGAAGATGATAAGGAACAGGGCATTTTATTTCCCTCTTCTAAAAAACCTTGTATTTTTGATGTTTAAATTTGAAAAGCTCACTTCTAAAACATTCTCAGTTAAATATGGCCCAGAGAAATATGAGCAAGTCCTTCAATCAGTCAGGGAAGGCAGAGAGGTCTCAGGTAAAGAGAATCAAAAGATGCTTCTCATTTTACATGAAAGTCATCAGCTAAAAAATGTTAGGAATCTGTATCCCAGCTGTACTTCAGTCAATGCTAGATTAATTTGTCTAGCTGAATACCTGGTGCAGTGTGAAGATAACCAGGTTAGCTCAGAATGAGCCTCTCTGCATACAGGGATCTTGAGGTCACACTAGTTCAGCACTTTACTTTGGCTTCAGTAAAGTTAATTAAATGCAGGAGAACTTTCCTCTAATGGAACTATTTATCTTCTGACATCATCTTGTTCCAAGTAAAGCTGTCTCTACAAGCAGTCAAATGTAGCTGTATGAATACAGTCCTCTGTGAACTCCTACAGTGAGTAAAGACTTTCAGTCTCTGGTCTCTAGACAGAACCTTAGGCGTGGGGTGAAGCAAATGACAATGAACTGTCAGTTAGACATGAATTCTTGTGTCTTTGGGTTAGTCTTGCATGAACAAGAGAAAATTACTCCAATAGCTTTTCAGAAATTCAGTAGAAACCATGAGAGAAGATTGAGCATTACAGCAAGGAATAAAAATAAGATATAAGGAGCTCATGGACATACATGCACACACTGACACTCTGAGAATTGTAAAAATATTTTTATTTCTCTGTAACAGTTTTTGCTTCTGACGTGAATATTCTAAAAATGTTTGATACAGTCCACACTTATTCTACTTGTTCTTATGTAATATTTGTGTGGCATTATTAGGCAGCTAAACACTTTCTTTTTTCTCTTTTATACCTTTGAGCCTATATTTTTCAAAGTCGTGTTTTGTAAAAATCAGCCCAGAGAAACAGTTACATAGTTATGAATTTTCAGAGGAACCCATCACTGCACGAAAGACACTGACAACTGCAAATAAGCCCTTTATAATGGTGCAGAAAGCAGTACAATGCAGCAGAGTAAACCCTTCCAGCATCTGGGGACAATCCTGACATGCGAAAAGCAATGTGTTTCAGTTTTTTGTTTTTCTTGTTGCTTAAGGCCATGCCCCTAAACGATTGTCTACTGAAGAAACAGCACGGCTGCTGTCTTCCTCTCATGAAGACTCTGCTGAGAAAAGAGCAGCTTCTAAGTAAATCGAGCTCTCAGAGAAGTCCTGCCACCAGAGGCTGCTGAAGGCAGCTCTGGTCAGCCAGGGTTATATTTTATTACCAAGGTAAATGCCAAGTGTATCCAGCTCCACAGCATATTCAGCATTGCTATAAATTTCTGTCATGACAGCCATGCCACTATTTCATGGGCTAGCAGTAAAACTGAGGCTGATCATTCTGCCAGACATAATGCCTATAACAGTCAGTTCACTTTTTTTCAGCCCTGAAACATTTTAAAATATGTAGGCCAGATGGAACCTAGAGATGTAGTCACATAGTGTTTTGGGTTTCTTTAAAGTCAGGTAATATTTCACTTATATGCTATTAGTTGGAACTTAATCTGGCACTGTATTGCTGTATGTTTTATAAACATAGATAAAGTATAAGATTTTATGGAAAAACTTCCCAGCCTCTCCTTACAGAAGCATCTTCTCTACATTTCCTGTTTTGTAGATGACACACAATCCATATGAACCCCTGTATGCATTAAGTGCATTCAATACTTTTGTTTAACCACTCAGCCATTGCTGTATATCATAAGGATTATTTCATAGCCCTCGAGCCATGAAGCACAAATTACTGAGTGACTGCAGTGCTACTAGCTGGGATGCTAGACTGCTGGCTGACTGTAACTGTGTCAGACGGACAGCACCATTTCCTCTGAATCCCTTCAGGGGCTTCTCCCAACAAAGGAAAATGGTTTTGAAGTTTTGCTTTTACCTCCTTGCTGCCAAGAAAGCTTGTAATAAAATCCATGCTGTTAACCCATATTAGAGCTGGAGCCTGCAAGCTGTGAGCCCACAGTGCTTATAAACTGGATAAACTCTGCTGAGTAAACTGAGTATGTGCAAGTATATGCACACCTGCAATATATTAACCATTTTAAGGTAATTACTCTGTCAGTTTCTCGAATTTTTATCCAAGCAAGACAGCTTAAACTTATTTCTCCTTCAAAATTGTTGTAATTAGTGTGCGCAGATCCAAAACTTGAGCTTTTAAGTAGACAACTCACCTAACTGCTAATTTTCAAATATCTCAATACAAATTACTAAATTTTAATATCTGTGATGGTGCCCAGATTTCTCTTTTTTTTCTGAGTATCTGTGACTCCTACCACATTGCTGAGAAAGTATTGAGGCTAGCTGATATCAAAACATGCAGGCCAATGTTTGCAAAGGAAATTGTCACAAACCCCCAAAGAAGTTGTGCAGCTGGTTCTCTATGCAGCCTCCTAACAAGGTTTTCCTTGGTGTTTTCCATAATCATGCTTCTACTTTTATATATAAACACTTGATTGTAATTTGTTATTATTTTGGAGAACATTTTCCTTTAATGCATCTTAAAAAAGATAAACAGCTAATAATGTTCTCTAAATATGTACTATCCAACCGAAAATCCTGCCTGACTGAAAAAACTTCCAAAATAAGCCATGATCTAAAATATAGGTCACATGGCTTCTCTGCTTTGCAGCAATGAACTGTGATTTAGAAATGCATGCATGAAAATACACAAAAAGGAATGTAAACTGCACCATTAAAAAAACCCCAAACCAAATGAAAACGTGGAAAATATTATTTGAATTCCTTGTTACAGTTGTTCTCCCATCAGCAGTTTTCCTTTCCTCATTCCAAACACGTGATCTGTTGTCATTTTTCATGGTACATGTCTAATTCACTCAAACTACAGCACCCAGACAAAGCTGGTCAAGAAATTTCCAAGAAAACAGCTTTTCACTGAAAAACATAGAAACACTGAACCCATAAGGTTTCCCAGAGGCACTTTATTTTCAACAAACTTCTACAAGATGACTGTCTGCTTTGAGCCATCTCAGTTACTGGGCTGCAAAGAAGCCTGACCATGCAAATGAGCTCCCAGCTGGGCTCTCCAGGGAGTCCAGACTCCCAAAGTCAAGAGCCCCAAGAGTTTCCATCTCTGTCTGAAGTGTTTATTTCAGATGACTGCTTTGGCTGTAGGAGGAAAGGAGTCTGAAATCCTGAAAACTGACATTTGAGATGTTCTCTCAGAGCTTTCCACCACTCCACCACACACCCTGATGGAATTTTCCACTTGTAGAGTCCCTGGAAGACACATTCAGTCAAAGGTCTGACATCTACTGGGATTGCTTTTTTTGGTGTTGTTCAGTGTCATTTTCTTAAAAATCAAGCCAGAATAGTTCCTTCTGTGAAAAAATTCAAAGTGTCTTTTCTTTTTTTTTCCTGAGTCAATACTCAAGCTTTCTTATGGCATTAAACTTCCCTTGAGATGGAAATTCAAAGCTTTGAAATGCCATTCTCCAGAGACAGTCTGACATTCAGGGAATAAGATGTTACACCATGACAAGCACAGACAGACCTCCTCATCTGAGCTGCAGCAGAAGTATTCCAAGCCACAACAGTCCCCATCCCTTTAAAAGGGATTAATATATCTCTCTAGAAAATCTTTCTCTTTTTGTGTTCTCCCTAGGCAGACACACCACAGAGTCAGCCTTAACCATTCTAGAAACGTATATGAGTAACATAAATAATCTTAAGGCAAATGTCTTTCTCCTGTACAGCAAAGCTTCATGCAAATATAATTAAATCCATTAATCTGGCAGAAGATATATTTCTGGTCTGTGGCCAAATGTTTGTATATTCAGATTAGGAATCTGGATGTACAAAGAGATCAGATAAAATGTAATTCTTCAATTTGTTAATATAAATGCTATTTCTATAAAACAATAGTGGAGAGCTTATGTTGCAGGATCCACCGTATCCAAGTAAAATCATCCTTTGGTATCCATAAACTACAAAATTTGCTCCTGATGTTCAGAATTAGGAAAACAAAATTTTCCTTTAATTTTCTTGAAATCAGAGGCTCATGCACACACACACAAACATAGATAGACAGATAGATAGATTAGATAGATAGATAGATATTTGATAGATATTTGATAGATATTTGATAGATTTTTGAGAGATAGGTGGGCTAATTTTAGAAAAACTGTCCTTCCTATCTGGTTCACATTTTTCTGCACTATGAATTCTTGTTACAGAAGATTTGGCACTGACTGAATCAATGCTTGTTCACAGGAAATAAGCAGTAAGAAGTGATGTTCAAAAGCACAGCACTGAAAATTTTTAGGCATAAAAATGCCCCCCGGCCCACTCTCGTTTTAATATCTATAGCATTTTAATTAAAATAATAGCAACATTTATTTTCTCATGTTTTGAGGAAAATATGTTAATATCTATATCAATAACATGTAAATATCATAAATTTTTTCTTTCAAAAAAGTGAAGAGGAATTATACACTGTTTTCCAGTAAGACCTAGCTATAAATTTCCATGTGGTAACTCAGTAATCCAAATCTCAGTGCTCATTAAGATGCTAATTTTGCATGTGAACATGGAAGTTATTTCAATCTTAAAACAATATTAAGAATATTTTTAGCAAGTAATTATATGATGCTGATTCCATTCACACCTATTTCACTTGCACCTAATAGAATGCTCCCAGTGTTTATGGACAGGCAAGCAGTGCTCTGAGTAAGATGCAAACATGGTAATTCATCAGACCCTTCTGACAGGTAATCTAATTGTGTATGACAGCTACTGTTTGCACGAATAACTGTGATGACTGGGCCAGACTCCTTTCTCAGCAGTCCCAGTGGATGTCTAATGTGTTCCATGTATAATTTTTAGGTAGATAAATTGCAGATTACATACCACCATGCCTTAAGAAAATTGAAGGGACAGCATGGAAGCAAAGTACACTGCTACTGCTGCCCTTTCCTGGCTTTCTGGCAGCTGGGAAGCTTCTTGTTCTCTAAGCTTCCACTAATGTTTCCTTTTTTCTGTTTACATGACACCCTCTATCAAGGTATTTAAAAGCTTCACCCAGGTCTTGCGCTTATTTTCCTTCCCAGACTTCAAAGGGAGTTTCATTGCAAGATTGACTGTTTTCCTGAGAGACTAACTTAAGCAAAAGACTGATTAACTACCACAGTAAACTTCATCAACTGGCTCCTCTATTTTTAAATTATAGCTTAAGAAAAAAGGGAAGAAGTCCCCCAGTACGACTTTCCTGAATGTGTTAAATGTTCTGCCATAAAATATTTCCAAAAGAGAGTAAACTTGAATGAGTTCTCCTAACACTCCAAGAAATTGGTTAGGTCATTTGTGAATTAGAGTGTCCCTTTATTAATAATGAATTATTAGTTTATCTTTGACAAACTTGTCCAGTTTTCCCTGAAGCCCACATATGCATCTCCACAGATTAACTATGCACTCTGTGGACATTCGCCTCTTCCTGCTTTAGATCTTGTGCATGATAAAGTTACCTGGTTTTGTCGGGTTCTTGTACAAAAAGTGAGTAAAAGAAAGTCCGCAAATCATAATGCACCTCTGTTTGCCACTTATGATGAAATGGCCTTGTTTTAAAATATGCTTAGGGACTCTTTTCCTTCCTCTTCCAAAGGAAAATCCTTACTCTGTTATCACTTCTCATACAGAAGCAATTACATATCTTTGGGTCTTCCCCAAAATCTTTTTGTGGTTCTTCTAATTTAGTATTTATCACTCCTTAGAAGAGGGAACAAGTACTATAGAGGGTTTTCAAGGCATAAATGCACAGCTTTATAACCTCATGTGACAATGATCTACCTACTTTTTCCTAATAATGCCCTACAAAGTTTTCACTACTCTGTTCATAATTTGGAAATATAATTTGCCATTTGATTACCCACTGCCTGTATATGTCTTCAGTCAGCCTTTGTATTTGCTTCACGGATTCATTTACTGTCATCAGTAAACTTTCCGCTTCCCATTCGTCCCTTTTCCTTGGTTATTTACAGACAAAGTTGGCCCAATGCATATACTGTAAGGCCCAATATAAACTGCCAACCTTCCCTCTTTGAGGATACTGAAGAGTTAATTCAACTCTCTGCTTTCCCTCTTCTAAGCCAGTTATTTAAAAATATAGTGGCCTTCCTCCTTATGCCATGACAGCTGAATTACTCTAAGAGCCTTTTAGAAGGGATCTTGTCAAATAACTTCTAGAAATCTAAGCAGAGCATATCAGCTGCAGGTCCCCTGTGTACATGCTTACAATCTTCTTCAAAGAACTACAATAGATTTTCCAGAGCAAAAATCTGCTTAACTCTTGCTTAGTGTCTAGTATTTATTCATATGAGTAATACTTTTTTTACAGAAGAATCACTAGCAATAATTTTTGTACAAGTCTGTCATTACCATGATGTCTCCTGGAAATTCCCTCAAAACTAACATTGCATTAATCATCTTCTAATTTCGTGACACTAATGCAGCTTTAATCATGAAACTACATATTACAGCTTACTAGCTTAGCTACTTGGGTTTTGAGATCCCTTAAACTCTCAACAAATTCACATGATTTTTACTATTCATTTTAGTGACTTATTCTATGCTGGTTCTCATAGCAATCCAATTTGAAAACATTTGATGCTGCTGTACATCTGCAAAAGAAAGGGTTCTGGTGCAGAAACCAAGGTCTTTCAAGATGAAACACAAGTGTAAAATATTAATTTAATGTTTTGGCTCTGGCCGGGTCTTTCTTTTGCATTTTACCTGCCTTTGGCTATAAAGAGTATCTAGTCTATTTCCCAGTCCCAACATATTAAAAAGGAAAAAAAGGTTGAAGGTTTTGTACTGCTTTTAGTGGGTTTCTTCACATTTGTCCCCTCAAAACATTTTTTCTTTTTTTTTTGTTTTTTTTTTTTTTGTTTTTGTGAAGGAGACAGATTCTATTGTGAGTGCTTCATTGACTGAGTACAGCTCCATGATAAACTTCCCTTGAGTCCAAGTGTTTTCCCAGCTATGCTAGTTACAAAAGGTTTTTGCCACTGGAAATACATAAAACCATAAAAAAAAAAAAAAAAAAAAAAGAAACCTCAAGACCTCAAGACACATGAACTTATCATGATCAAAGTGTCACTCTGGATTACATTTAAAAGGTCCCACTTTCTCAACAGACATAAGATTGCACACTGCATTTTCCTGGCAGTATCATTTGCCTGTGATAGGTTTTGTGTGGGCAAAGTCAAACTGCATTGGCCTGTCAGTGTCACTGCTCAAGAAAAGTGAATGCAGGAATGTTTCTAAACATGAAGGAGCTGCCTTTCAAAATTTTGACTGAAAATACTTTTCACCATTATTTGTCATATTCGAGACATAAGGAGGGACTAGGTATTTCATTAATTTCCAGCCTGAAACTTCCTAAGCAACTGCTTGAGTGAAACCTTACCAGCTTATTAGTCCTATGGCTGCTTCTCTGGCCAGTTCATCAACAAGAAGCCAGACCAGCCACTGGAACCATCCAGCCCCCTCTCAACTGTATAGCCAACAGTGTGCACTTTCAAAAATCCTCAACAACATTTTGGAGTGGGCAGAAAAATAGGTCTGCTTCACCAACTTCCCTTACATGACTTCACACTTCAGCTGCTTTACAACACATGGTTTGAATCCCAAAGGTATGACAGCAATTTTCAAATTACAGTAAAAGCACCAAAAAAACCCATCTCTGACATTGTAGGTATGTCAAACTGCTCAGATAAAACATGAAACAATTCTTACAGGCCAGACACATCAGCTGCAATCAATACAGGACACCCACCAAAACTGTCAAAATCTTGTCTTTCCCCTTCTGACAGCCCTATGTGCCTCTGAATGTATACAGCTACCTGTCTATCAGCCTCAGTGTTCACTGTTTCTGTGAAGATTACAGTTATTTGCAGTCCTTACAGGCAGAATGATGGTCTCTGCTCAGTGTTCAGATGAGTCTCAGAACTTGGCTTGTCTCTACTGATGCATGTTACTCTGCAGGTTTTCAGGAGCCCTGATACCAACCTGCATGACTCTGTGAATCTGCTGAAAGTGATAACGCTTTTCTCTTATCAGTTGTGTCCCCAGCTTGCAGACATGATGAAGAAATTCTTTGATCATTTATTTCTCATTGTTTTCCATCAGTACCTGTGTAGGGCCAACACTGCCACTGAGAACAGAATTCAGATGCCCTCACTCCTAACACAAACAGCCTTATCCTCCAAATCCCTCCAGCTTGCTTGATCAGTGTAGAGAACAAATATCAAGGTAAAGAGTTTAGAAACTGTTAAATTTGCTGAGAGAGAGAGAGAGAAAGAAAGGACAGGAAGTTATTTCTAAGCAGAGACCCATTACATCAGATTTTCCCCAGGAGCTGATGTTTCCATTTGATCTGCCCATTACCAGAAATGAGTGATTAGCTTCCTCTTTTGGTAGGATGCTGCAAAAGCTTTAGTTGCTCACTGTTGTGCCATTCACTCATACACTATCTCTGGACTGTTTAAAACAGTCCAAGGAGCTACCAAGCACAACACATAACTGATACATGAAGCAGCTCTTCTTCACATTTAGAACTGCAGCCAAAGATGGCAAAGTAATCCTTATCAGCAGTGAGGCCCCAGTGTTGCAAACCCTCCATATACAGAAGTTGTCATAGATGGGGCTAATTTCTGTGGGCAATTTTCAGCACACATCAGGTAAAAAGCACCAGGAAAATTATATAGCTCATCTCAAAGCTCTAGCAGGGCTTGGTAGAAATCTCCAGTCAGTACTGAAACAGAAAAATTCACACATCCTAGTTTGTAGTTGCAAAAAAATTATTTTTTCACCTGCATAATTTTTATATACCCACCACCTTAGAGAATCCTCATCATTTTCTTGTTGGAGAAAATTAAGGATTAGGCTAGATAATTAGAATTAATTCAATTTTCATCCAAAGAACATTAAAATACCACCTCTTTCAAGATTGCAGACTGTCCTCATCTTATATAACCTGTGACATGTATGTCTCCTGTTACGTTTTTCAGAAAATTTTTATGTGTTAACAGGGTGACAAGTGAAAACACACAAAAAAGGAGATTTTTTTAATACGATTACCAAAAAATTCCTTTATATCTGTTACGTAGAATTGATATCTAGTAACAGTGAAAGATACAACATTATGAAAAAGTCCCTCCACAACAACAAAAAAATATTATAAATGAACAACTAATGATGTGAAATCATCAACAACTAGGCTTAGACAAACAGGTGTCTCCAAAATAACAAAATAAATGTAGCAACTTAATGTCACGTTAGATGAAAAAAAATACAAGCAATCTTTCTCACAGCTTAGAAATTTACTAGGATTGCATGACTGAAAGAAGCAGTCATATAAAATAAAGTCATCATTACTTTTCAAGATGATGAATTTCCATAATTTGCAAAGCTTTACTACTGCAAGGAGCATGTATCTTTTGGAATAGTCCCATTACCTTTAGCAGACTGTTCATAGGAAAATTTGCAGGAGCAGGCCCTATATTAATTTCAAAATAAGACTAGTTAACTCACAGGAAGCTATATTGCCTTTAAAATGCCTCAAATCCTTGAACATTTTCTCATGTAGTGAATTTCCAATTCACTGTGGTCATCACAGTAGCCCCAAGATTTCAACTCAACCAGTGAATGCTCCGTCAATCATTTACTGATATTTGACATTTAATAAATGTTTAATTGTATTTAAATTACATGCTTCTATGATGTTTAAGTATTTAAGATTAATAGGCTTGCCAACAATTGATTTCTTTCAAACTGTTAACTATCAAAAACCAAACAAATCACCAGTCGTAAAATAAGAGAAATGGCCAAATTCCTAGCACATCTTCACCCCATTACATGACCCCAAGAAGATCATGTGCATTTGTAAGGCTACTGTGTGGTTTAAATAAATCCATTTACCCATTCTGCTGTCACTTTCAGAAACAAATACAGTAGGGACAGTTCAACCACAGGGGTCTCTCACTTTTCATGGTGACAGTTCTGTGGCCCTCACTGAAGCAGTCTCTGCAGAGGTACAGCAGAGATTTCTAAAGGTTCAGCTACTGCACTCAGCCATTAAACCTCTGAGGTACCAAGGAAAACACAAAAGGATTGTCAGTGACAGGTCTGAGACAGGAAAAAAAATCTTGAAATATAAGAGGGGATAAAAAGAAAATCCTGCACAGGTATGTCATCCCTGGTCAGATAAAAAAAACAGCAGAATGGATGATAAAGCAAGATTTGAAAAGCTGCTGTCTCTGTGAGAAACCCAACTCATTTATTTTTACTGGAAACCTCACACTTCAGTTTGTTGCCATTTGCAGTATTAAAAGTGCACTACGACTACAAGCTCAGCAATAAGAGTAAGAAAAATTTCAGAGAAGTAGCAGGCTTAACAATCTGTGGCTCCAGGTTTTGCACACATTTCACCTACTGTGTATCAAAGAAGATGACATGTTTCATTCAAGTGGCTGTTCAAAAGATGGCAAAATTTAATTTGTCCTAAAGGTGCCATAAAGAATGTACAGACATAAATAACATCAGCGATTAAATGGTTTGACATTTATTAGATGCTCAAAGTTGCTTCTGACAAGTATTTGTAATAGAGATGTATTTTTGGAATGACAAAATAAGACATCATTGTCAAAGGAAAAGAGTATATACAGGCAGATCCTGAATTCAGCTTGCATTTCCCCACCAAAAATTCACAAATTGCAGCCTTTTCATGAAAGATGTGAACATTTAAAGCTTGTAGGTTTGTGACCTTTTGAGATATCTGAGACGATATTGTATAAATATCCAGAATTCCACATCCTCAATAAGCATATTTCCCTACTTAGAGACTGACAAATTTCAGATTGTCAGTCTCTGTACAGGTAAGATTAATGGTTTTAGAACTAAATGAGAGTAAAGTAAAACAAAAATTATGGTGAAAGGCTTTCCCTTACTTCGTAACAGTTCTAAATCCAAAATAATTTTAGATCTTAGTCCTTAGGAGAGCTACCAGACTTTAAACACTTGGGAAGCAAGACAAACCCAATCAAAAGGCATAGATGGAACACTGCTCTGCTTGCAGCATGTTTGGTGGTAATTTAAGTGTGACTAAATGGTTCTCTCTACTCTGAAGGGTTTTCTCCACTCTGAAGTGAGACCAAGAACAGAAGAGAGGCGTTTTAGCATATGCTGCATTATGATAATTCTTAATCTACATAAAGGCCATTGCAGCAAATGCCATTAAAAGTCATACTGAAAATCCTTCAAGAGCATGGGATGTGAACTTCCTCCAGGGTCAATTGGGAAGGAAGGGGAATGACAGAATAAGAAAAACTCTTGGGCAGTTAATCTCCTTTGATATTGAGCAGTAATGGCTCTTGGCTCACTGGTTATTCATACACACAGAGGGGGACCCATGGACTAACCTTCTCCATCCTCCTATCCTCTCTCCTACTCAAAGGTACACTAAGCTTGACAATGATACTAAATGGGGAGGAGATGTTGTCTTCCTCTAAGGCAGGGAGACCTCAGCAAACTGGAGAGCTGGGCAATCACCAGCTATATGGAGTGCAACAAGGGAAAGAGCTGGATTATGCACCTGGGCAACCCTGGATGTATGGACAGATGAGGGAATGAGATGTTGGAAAGCAGCACTGTGGAAAGGGACCTGGGGATCCTGGTCCCTTTCCACAGTGAGCTGCACAGTGAGCTCCACAGCAAGCTGAACATGAGCCAGCAGTGCCCTGGCAGCCAGGAGGAACATCCCTGTCCTGAGGGCATCAGGCCCAGCATCACCAGCTGGGCAAGGAAGGGGATTGTGCTGCTCTGTTTTGCACTGGAGCAACTTCACTTGAGTCCTGGAGGCAGTTTTGGGTGCCTCAGTGTCAGAAAGATCTACAGATATTAGAGACTTCAAAAAGAGGGCTACAACCCCTGATCAGCTTATCATGTCAATTGTTTCTGTGTCCAGTGAGCCAGGCTTGTAACTACCCACAGGCAGAGCTAGGAGCTGCTGCTAGGGTGTATCCTTCTAAACAGTTTAATTTCTTATAAATTTCACCTTCTCTGAATTCATCTTCTGAATGAACTTGGATTTGATTCTGGTGAAGAACATTTAAATTATGTTTTCCTGTAATACTAAATAGAGAACAATCTCTCACTTAATGTAATTCTTGAGCACTTAGATATCTGTAGAGTCCAAATTAAAGAAACCAAGTTTTTCTTGTGGATGTATTAATTTAGTCTTATCTGAAATTAACTACTTTTCATCAGTGTATTTATATTTGTACACTATTCGTATAACCACAACCTTGAGAGGATTTCATAAAATACCTGTGCAAATGTGTTGATTGCAGGATTATGACAAAAGCAACACACATTATCCATGGGCACAGTAGATTGCCATCCAAAACATAAAATATTATCCACAGCCAGTGGCTCTTTGCAAGAAAAAAAGTAAAGCAAGGAGTTTACAATGTGGAAACACTCTGAAGTCTACAGGCAAAGCATACGTGATAAATATGTTAGTTAGAGTTGCAGTACTTGTACTTTACTGTTGGTAAATTATCTAAAAAATGAAAAACACCAACAATTCTTTATTATATGGGATATCTGTAACTGAGAAAAATCATATTCTCAATGGGGAAAAAGCTCCTACTCTTGCATATAGATAGAACAGAATGGAAAGAAATAGACTTGATTAGAATAGACTAGAACATTTCAATTTAAAGTGATCTATAACAATTTTCTATTACCATTTGAAGGTTTCAGGACTCGTCAAAAGTTCAGGTATGTTATCAAAGACATTGTCCAGATGCCTCAGTCACTGACAGACACTGGACATTGACCACCTTTCTAGGAAGCCTTTTCCAGGGCTCTACCCTCTTATGGGTAAAGAAATGCTTCCCAATATCAACTCTGAACCTTCCTTAGTTCAGCTTTGAACTGTTCTTTCATGTCGTGTCACTGGATCTCCAGGAGAAGGGATCAGAACCTCGACATTGGTTTCTCTTGTTTAACTCTGTTCTCAACATGCCAGTGCAAACAAACAACCTGGTTTGTTGGCATTAATTTTTTTTTTTTTTAATGTCTTCAAAACAGTTGGTTTCCTTTGCAGCAAAATCTCATGTGCCTGAGAAGCAGGTTTCTTCCTGTTCCACACAGATTTTTTTCTGGTCTGTATTATTTGTTTTAAATGCAGTAATGTAATTTTACAAAGTGTCTGAACACAGTGATCCTTGCCCACATTTATTTAGCGTTGTAGTTTTTCTTTACAGTCTCAGTCCAGTGTCCCACAGATCATATCTTACTGTAAAATCCTTGATCATACATTGTTTTATAGAGGTAAAGCTAGCATGGAAAAGACCCTGGAGCAGGATTCTTACAGTTAGGGATATCTTTTGGCTGAAATCTAAACAGGCAGCTATGATTTTCCATTCAGTTGTGGTAACTTCCAAAATTACTCTGGAGGTGAAAAAGCGAATTTCCTTTTGCTAGTCATGCTGATGACAAGACAGAAGCGGTCATGTGAGACAAGTGTAGCTCCACACAATGTCCTCTGCATGGGTGCACTAAAAAGGCGATCTAAGGAAGTGAAGAGCCTCAGTCCAAGCTGCCAAGGAGGTGGTACGGAACAGTCTTGAGCCTGCAGCCAGGGTGGTGAGCTTGACAAGCCCCACTGAAGCTCCATTTTAGCCTCCACAACCTAATTGCATTTGCACAGAATTGAAGCATGGGAAGGGGAATTGAAAAACATGTTCAAAGCAGAGCCTGCATGCACATATGAGCTTAGGAGCTGAGGTAACTGTGCCTTCCTGTTAGAAATTTGGCATTAGGAGCCATTCATTTTTCTGTTCTCAAATTCATGGAGATCTCCTTACTTTATATACCTTCCATCACATGGATTAGAAATAAATCTGTCAGGATTCCTCTGAGCAATCATAGGTCTTGGAGTAAAATTATTTGATTTGTTGATTGTTGTTATGCTTTATTTGTGAAAGTCTAGGCAAACATGGAAGTGCCTGGATCCTTGCACAGTAGGTGTTCATCTGAATACCTAAACCAGCTCTCTGTTGTGGCCTTGTTTTCAGTCTACCTAGGAAAACCAGTGTGAATCTGACTTGTAATGCAAAGTGAGCAATGAACACTTAGCTTCTGCATGCTAAAGAGTACAGAGACTACATCTGAAAACTATTAACTGATGATGTTTATTGGCCAGGAGCTGTTACATTCACAGTAGCTGTGACTGATATGTGAGGAATTTTATCTCTAAGAATGGTGCAACAGTAAAGAAGTATTATTCTAAATGAAGAATTCAAGATTCTTTTTACTACTCAACAAATTACCAGTTCATGAAAATGCTTTCATAGTGGCATCACTGTGTTGATAAATTGTATCCAAATCAGAAACTAATTTGAGAAATAGGAATTTCAGATGTTTCAATTGAGTTAAGAACCTGTTCTTCAGGTAGATTGCAAAATACATGTCTTTGTTCGCCAAAGACATCTTTCAGCAGAAGAGAGAAATAAAATCACATTGGCAGGGTACAAATCTGGATTTCCTTTATCAGGTTTTCTTTTATAATTTAGAGACAGCTTTAAGGAAATACAAAAACATTTAGTATACAATTCTTTTTGTTAAATGCCTACTTGGAAGACATACTGAAAACAGAGTTTATAGAGGAGGGAAAAAAATGAAGCCAGGTTTACAGGTGGGATTAATGAGACCAACATGGTAGTGATGCTGTCATAGAGACACACATTTATAAGTATTTTTTATTCAGGTTGTCTCTGCAAACACTTTTGAAAACTTTCAGGCTTTTATAGACTGTCTGCTATAAAGTCAGGCTTTCAACAGGCCCAGAAAAAGCAGTCAAAAAATATTTTTCAGTCATTGATGTTGACCCACAACTGCAAAATTACTTGGAACTGCTTGAAATGGGCTGAAACGTCCAGTTAAAATTCTGTGCTTCCAGAGGTTAGGAACCCCTGATGCAAACTGATGTCTATGAACACATCTGTGACTTTTGCTGCACACTGCAGTAATGCATGTGGGGTTTTTGGTCACTATGAGTTAAGACTGTTAGTTATGTTTAGCAACATGCATTGCAGCTGAAGTAAACACAAAATGTCACTGCTGAATAGTTATGGCAATTTCTTTTTCATAATAAATATTTAAAATAAAGAAGGCCAAGACAAAAGCATATCTTGAGATCGTATCTTGAAAGCTGTAGAAAAATAATCCAGAGTTCTACCTTCTTTTGCTGTTTGAAAAGCACTCTCCTGCTGGTTTAATGTTTTAACTGGAGAAAACAGCTCAGTTTCTCTGCCCTGCTCTCAACTCAGACAATAGTTCTGGTAATTTTTGTTGCTGGAGGAAGAGCTGTGCTCTGTAAAAAGGTACCAGAGTGTCTTTTCCTAACACACACAGGGCTGTCCCAAGTTATTATATTAAACAAGCATTTAGTTTGGCTTCTCCAGCATTCTTTGTGGATTAAAATGTTTGTTTGACCAGCAAGCTTCCAGACTTCAAGTGCCTTAGCCCTTTTTCTACTTATTCCACAATTATTATTAGCCATTTGCTAATAATTAGACTAGCAAGAGAAGAACTGAGATTTTAAACAGAAGTGAAGGAGAAGTACATGCTCAAGCTTCACAAGTTCCAGTTTAATACAGATGAAAAAGGGTTTGGTATCATGGCATCATGGAATGGTTTGGGTTATAAGGGACTTTAAAGATTATCCAGTTCCAATGGCCTTGCCATTGGGCATAGACATCTTCCTCTATCCCAGATTGCTCAAAGGCCCATCCAGCCTGGCCTTGAACACCTCCAGGGATCACCTCCATCACCACCCTCAGAGGAAAGAATTTTTTCCTAACATGTAATGTAATCCTGCTCTCTTTCAGAGTGAAGCCATTCCCCTTTGTCCTGTCACTACATGCCCTTGTAAATAGTCTCTCTCCATCTTTTTTGTAGAATCCCTTCTGGTACTAGAAAGCCACAGTTAGGTCAGAACAAAGATTTCAAAGTTCCAGGCTGAACAATCCCAATTCTCTCTGCCTATATCCTTCTTTACATCAAAAATACATACAACTATGCTAGTCACTATACGAAATTATCACACAAAGCCAGAAGTTCAAGCATTTATAGATTCATACAGATATTCAGAAAAAAAGATTATAGATAGCAATAAAGTTTGAGTCAACAATGTGCCTTGGAAGCCAGGAGGGCCAGCCCTGTCCTGGGGGCATCAATCATGGCATCGCCAGCTGGGCAAGGAAGGGGATTGTCCTGCTTCTCTGTGGGCTGGGGGGGCTCACCTCGACTGATGGGGGCAGTTTTGTGTGCCACAAAATGAAAATGACACAAAGCTGTCAGAGAGTGTCCAAAGAAGGGACACAGAGCTGGTGAAGGGCCTTGAAAAGCCTTGTGAGGAGTGGCTGAGGGCCCTTGGTCTGTTCAGCCTGGAGGAGACTGAGGGGAGACCTCACTGGGGTCTGAAACTTCCTCATTGGAAGGGGAAGAGGAGGGGCAGACCCTGATCTCTTCTCTGGGGTACACAGTGACAGGACCCAAGGGAATGGCCTGAACTTGTGTCAGGGCAGGTTTAGGCTGGGTATCAGGTAAAGGTTCTTGCCCCAGAGGGTGTTTGGCACTGGAACAGACTCCCCAGGGCAGCAATCACAGCACCAGCCTGACTGACTGGACAATGCTCTGGAGCACATGGTGTGACTTAGGGTGTCCTGTGCAGGGCCAGAAACTGGACTCAATGACCCTGATGGATCAGCACATTTTATGATTCTATGACTGAGATACCCATAAAATATTTTCAACTCTAACTGATATAAAGTTAGATTTGAAGTTTTCCCTATCTCCTGCAAATGAACTTTTACCTTTTATTTCAGTGGAATTTAAAAAGTCCAAGCTTGTACTTGGACTTCACTAGAAATTATGGCTTCCACTAGATAAAGCAGATAGTAACTTGGAAATGCAAGATGTAAAGTCATAAATTAACTAAAAGTTTTTACACAGATGTTTGTGCTCTCCATCTTCTTTTTAAAAGAAATAAAAAAATAAGTGTGAAATACTGCAGATTTCTGTCAATAGTTAGGAAAACAACTGCTCCTCTCTTCATCCTAGATGCTTATCAATAAATTTTAAAAAATCAAAGGTATTAATTTTCTCATAAAATATGGGGTTTTTTATTTTAAAGGAAGAAAAATCAATTTTAGTTTGAAAGACACATTAAAAATGTAAGCCCAAGAGTATGGAATACAAGATTGCAACTTCTAACTTTTTTTTCTCATCAATCAGAAGAAATCAAATTAAAAGAGTTTGCCTCTAGAGATTTAAACATCATTACAATTCATCTTAATAACGAAGTTAAAATTAACAGAAAGAAGGCAAAATTTTAAAAAAGAAAAAAACAATGACCAACTCTCAGCCAAAAGCCTTTCCCCCTGCCACCACAAGGGTTTATTAAAGAAAAATGAATAAAAGTGTATCTGATAGATACATTTTAAAGGAACTTTGAGCCATCAAGAGCATAGATGTCACTGGATTAATGAAACACAAGGCTGTGTATACATTCTGCAGATACATTTTCAAAAGCAATAAATGTGTGTTTTCTAAACAAGACACAAAGAATACAAAATAAAAGAATTAAGGTATGAAGCTTTGTAATCATTGTGTTAATAACCATACTTGCTCTGAAAATATCTGGTTCCAATGAAGCCTTTTTATTTATTTATCTGCAGAGAAATGAAAGTATAGTGCAGAGGTCAATAAGGGCATCTAATCTATCCAGGCCCCCCATAAATGCTTTAATGAGTTTGCTTGCATTCACTGACCTACGTCATAAATTGTGCTGAGAGTTTTCAATTCCTGCAGTGTGTGAGAGGCACCATACAGCATCAAGCCTGCTGCCTCCCATTTCCTTGGAATGTGCATTAAGCTTATTAGGAATGTTTAGGATCACAAATTAAGCCCTTTAGGAGAAAAAGGTTGTCATGTCCTAGCTATGACAATGATGTTGACAATATTGGATAGTGCTGTAAAGCAGAACAAAGAGAGAGTGCTGGTTGTTTCTACAGCTGTCAGGAAAGATCCCCATCTTGCTAGCTTTTTACCTTGACTGACTTCAATTTTTGTAGCATTGAATCATTGTGTACCCATTTTAAACATTCTGCATGCTTTAAACAGATCTGTGAAGAAAACCAGGAATGTACTCTCTGCCTTGGTGAGAGTGCAAACAGAAAGGAGTCTGACTCTAGGAGGCATTTCCACTTGCCCTCCTGCCCTTGCAGCCAAGAAGAATTTTTTTTCAGCTACAGCAAAACCAGCAGGCATGACAGAAGTAGAAGTTTCCATTTGCCGGAGGGAAATTGCCCTCTCCCAAGTTTCTCCACAGATTCTTTCTGCTGAGAGTTGCAGGGTTACAAAGTGACTGAGACAGCCCAGCTAAATCTGAAATTACAAATTACTCCAGCAAGGGGGCGTGTTATAGACAAGACAACACCTGGGGCTGTCTCTGGAACTGCAGTACACTTTCTATGCTTCCTCCTCATTTTGCAGCAATGCCACATACAGAAGGAACACAAAAATCTTGAACTTAAACTCCCTGGAAAAACAGATATCTAAAAAGCTTTGCAGTCATCACTGAAAGTGCTTGTTTTGTTATCATCTCCTCACTGTCTGATTATCCCAGAAGCCGCTATGCCATTAAAGACTGTGGCCACTTGTGGAATCACATATCCTCTGAACAGTGAGAGAAGGAAGCACAGAAGGAACAGAGAAGGAAGCTGTGTAGAAGCTGTGGGAAATTTAGAGGAAAGAATTCAAATATTATGTCTCTTTCTGTAACCATTGTTTATAGATATGGTTCTCCAGAGTGTGCTATTCATAGATCACCAATACTGTCAGAGAAGATTCCTAAAGGTCTTAGGTGCATCATTGTTTCTAAAAGAACTGTAGACTTTTAATAATAAAGTGCCTTTTCATGCCTTCTGTTGGAGTCACTTTTGGCTGTTCCCGATACCCCTTCAGTGGTAGCCAGTCTTCCCACTTATTTGCCTGTTTCACACCTCTTACGAACACATGATCATACTGTCTTCAAGTCTCTTTGTAGCAACAGTTCCTTTCACTACGCAGGACTGGTAGCATCTCTGTGGAATTTCTTGCTTCAGAATTATTTGGATGCTACAAGCTTATGTATGTAAAAAAAAACCCAAAAACCCAAAAAACCTAATGATTTTAAGAAAGAATAATCCACGCAGTGTATTAACACCATGGGACCGCTGACTTGAATTGCTGATGACCAGAATAATACTCTGGGTAAGCATTTTTGCACTTACTCCTTTTATCCTTCCCCATTCATAAGTGACTGGCTACTCTCTGAAACAGGATAAATTGCAGGATTTGACTGGGGCCAGTTGCCTTCCTTTTTGCCTGTGACTTTTTGAATTGCTGCTTACTGTCACTAATGAAAGCAGAATTAAGATAAGTGAAAACTTTAGCTGCAAACTGTGCCCATAAATGATCACTGTTCAATTTGTCTTCCCCAACCAGCAGTTTAGGTATAATGCTATCATCACTTTTGCTGAGACATTAAGTGCTTCACAACTGTAACATTTGCTTTAGTGATGCATATGCTGAGCAACTACAAGGGCTCCCAGTCTGATTCTCACATCTCGGTGTCATTATACTAGAAACAAAAAATATGACTGCAAAATTTTTGCTGTTGTTGTTCACTAAGGTGAATGTCTAATTTTTCTCTTCTGATTCCCCTTAGAAATTGAAAATAAAACTTCAAGAAACACAGATCACAAGTTTAGCTAGTTTCCCTCTTGAGAAGGTGGGCAGGCTCTAATGGCCCTCTTTGAAATGCCTTCTATCCTTTTAGATTCTCTACTTGTTCTCTGTATTTCTAGCACCTTTGTGGTTTGTTTCACAGAGTGAATGCTTAGAAGAGATCTGCAAATCAATGAAACATCTAGGAGTATAAAAAACTGTTGCATTTTAAAAAGTCTGTTTTTTTAAAAAAACTTATCAATATACAACTTTTCTTGGCATTTTCAGCTTTACAAAAGTAAACTGGAAATGTTTTTTCTCTGATTATTTTTTTCTAATCCATGTTGCCTACAGCAAAATACTACCCAAAAGATCTGAAGGGACATAGCAGAGACCAAGCTGTTAGCTGTTAGCTGTTAGTAGAGAAGATCCCAGTGGACAGAGAAGCTGTGTTTTGATGGAACTAGCATAGTAAATGGGGATGTCCCTACAGATCAGGTACTCATTTGCAGTAAATATCCAATGTATTGGTCTTTGCAAATGTTTGGCAACATTGCAAGAGCAGAAGCTGTCAGTAGATAGAGAAAAGGGCTGCACATTTTGAACACCGTGTCAGTAGTGCTCATTCTAATGCCAAAAAAAAAAAAAACCTGCTGTTTCATATTTACCAAACTTTGTTAAGTGGATCAGCATGATTCTGTCACAATTTCCCACTAACCTCATACTCACAGTTTTAGTCTAAAGGAGGAAGAGAGGATACACCCCATGACTGCAGGGAATTGTAATTTTCAACAGAAGGAGCACTTATTAATTTCATTTATCTTTTCCCAGGCAGTTATGCACGGAAAATAAAGTGACAGCAGTGTGTGGGTCTCTTTCATGGCAACTAGTTTATTGCTGTTAACTACTTTGAAGTGTTGGAATGGTACTTCTAAATTTACTATCAGAATAATTAAGGACGTATATAAAACTAATGAGAAGTGATGCTGTTCTGAACACTTCAGAACACAAACATATAATTCTTTATTAGAATCACAGAATCCATTAGGTTGGAAACAACCTCAGAGGTCATCAAGTCCAACCAATGGTTGAATATCACCATGTCAACTAGACCAGGGCATTGAGTGACGCATCCAGTCTTCCCTTAACCACCTCTGGGCTCAGTGACTTCACCACCTCCCTGGGCAGCCCAGTCCAATGCCTAATCACCCTTTCCAGGAAAAAATTTCGCCTAATGCTTGGCCTAAACCTCACTTGGTCCAGTTTGAGATGGTGTCCTCTCATCCTCTCTCTAGATCTGTGGGAGAACAGATCAATCCTTACCCGCGGGAGAATAGATCAACCTAACCCGACTCCTTAGCTGTGGAGAACTATAAGGTCACCCTGACCCTCCTTTTCTCCTTCAGCTGTGCCTCAACAGACTTGTGCTCCACACTCTTCCCCAGCTCTTTCTCTGAACTCTCTCCAGCACTACCATCCTTCCAGAATTTAAAGGCCCAGAATTGAACACAGGATTCAAGGTGTCACCCCACTGGCACTCAGTAGAGAGAAAGAATCTTCTTTCCTTGGTCCTGCCGCCCCTCTATTGCTGACACAGGCCAGGACGCCCTTGGCCTTCTTGACCACCTGGGCACAGCTGGCTTGTGTTCAGAGACTGTTGACCAGCACCCACATGTTCTTTTTCCACCACGCAGCTTTCCAGCCTCTCTGCCCCAGCCTGTGATGCTGCAGGGGTTGTTGTGGCCCGAGGTTATTTTTATCCTGACATTTCTGTCATCAGCATTATCACTGGTGACCTGCACAACCAGCAGTGGGTTGAATTAGTCCAGGGAGTCTTATGGTAGTATCCCTTACCCAAGGGAGGTAGCAGACTTCCCTGTGGGCTGGTCTGTTCAGCACAGAGGGTTCTCAGTTCCCCTCAGAAGGGAATTACCCACTACAGCCTTCTTTTCCTCTTACCTTTAGTAAAGATCCATCCAGTTGCCTGTGCTAATCTGGGAGACCCCTCAGATGGAGGGTCTCCTTCTCCACTGTCATCTGCCAAGTTCCAGGCCCTCATACCTATTTTCTAAGGGCTCCTGGGAAGACAAGGGAGACTGGGAGGAGGTTCTTTTGCCTCTGTGAGTGGGGACCTGTCTCATTCACCATCATCTTTCAGGTCTCCTCCTACAGTCTGATGGCAAGAAATTCGGGGCTCCTCCAATCCATGCTGAGTTTGCATCCACTGCATTTCTCTCAGGGTGGAAGGGTGTGACTGTACCACTATCTTTCTCACTCCCTGGCACTCCTCAGTCTCTTTGTTGGTGTTCAGAAACACATAATCACATAAGCGATTATATGTCGGTGCTTTTATTAAGAGCTCTGGGTGTCAGGGGTGATCGACCCAAATCTGACTCCGCCATACATTCGAGGTTAACATGCTTTTATATTCTATCATTATATAACTTTCATGTTAATTATTAAAATTATATTGTTCTATTGTATACATAGATTTCAGCTAAGCATAGCCCCCCTTAAGTTTCCAACATAGTTTCTCATGATTCTTCTTATGATTATATAATAATTATATTTAATTACTAAACAATCATCACATCTAACAATTATATCATTTATCATACTGCTTACACAGGTGCAGTGATCTGAGAAAACACAAAGCCTAACATTTTCAGAATCTATCTTTAACATTTTCCAGGGCCCCCATTATCATCCTCACCTCCACTTTAAGCCCTGCCACTGGGCAGAGCAGATCATCCACTGTTCCCATCACACAGAGGTGTCTTTCCATTGTCTTCCAACACTAATGCTGGGCTTGATCCCTCCCTGCAACCACAGACCTGAGCAGCTGATGCTTCTTGGAGAGCTCTGTCTGGGTCACCATGCTCCTGCTAGCAAAGGCTTTTAATCATTTGTGAAACACTGCTTGATTTATTCCAGTCAGTTCCAAAGGCAGAGGGCACAAAGCAGTCCTTGTAATGATCAGTTCTTCTGGTACTAACTGATGTTTAATTTGTGGCAAAGTGATGTACTCAAGTCTTCCAGAAAAATCTGTTTCCAGAATTATTCACTTTCAATCTAAACAGTTCAATAAGTAGAATAGAATAAAACGGAGTATTCAGCTAACAAATATTTTTTGCTTCAGCAGGCTTTGGGTTTTCTCCAGGCTACCAGAAGCAAGGAAGATGCTGGTGCAGCAAGGAAGCCATTCCCATATAATTACTGAAGCCTGGACCCCGTAGGACCCAATGTTGTTTCAGAATATCTAGTTACTGTTACATTTCTAATGTTAGGAGAGCAGGGTGCTATGTTTGACTGGTAGCTGGCTCAGCGTGACAACAGTTTTGACTTGAGCCCATAAAAGCTATCATAATATTAAGATCCAATAGCTTTGATTTGATAGCTCTGCTGCATGTGTATAAAATGACCAATGTTCTGTCTTCACACTCCCAGTAAAAAAAATTGTTAATACATAACAACCAAGGGCCTACTTAATGAAACAGAGCTGATTATTCAGTGAAAATTGACTTTTGTTATTAACAAACCTAAAGAAATACAAAGCTCTGATTTATAATATAGCCATGATCTCAGAAATAATATTTTAAAAATTTATATATAGTGCAGTTCAATGCCTTCCAAGAAGCAGTAGTAGTCTTCTGTGTAACAGTAGCAGCAACCACTGTGGCAAAAATTATTGGAACGTTTCTGTTTCAGACTTGGAAAAGTCTTGTATGCCTAAAAGCCTCTACTTTCTTCCAGTTATATTGGTTTTTTAATAAAATATTTTTCCCTAATAGTCTCACCTGCTTTGTAAGCCTTTTTGATATTCACTAACCTGATACTGGTCTTGCAGATTTTAATCTACATTTTCAATGCAAAATGTCAGGTCAATAACAACAGGATAAAAAAGACAAAAAAGGATAGCAAGAATGGGTTCCCATCTCTATGTTATTTGGAGTCTTAAAGACAACATATATAGATTTGTACATATTCATGTATATGTATAAAAAATGTGACTTAACTCCTGAAATCTTGATCCTGTGGGCAAAAAGAGTGGGAAAAAAGAAGTCCCTATGGTTAGTGGGACAAAAGGTTTGAATCCAGTGAACTATGAGAGGTTTTAATGCTGAGGCTTTCCACTGCTCACTGATACATTTCTTTTATTATAAATGGCAAGAAACTGTGGAAAAGCTCTACCACACAATATAGTGATTGCTCATAACGAGAGAATTTTCTGTATTTTCTATTCTGCAGAGGGTAAACCTGCCATTAAAATCAACATACTTGTATTCAGTTATTTAATCCCTCGATTTACATTTAGAAAATATAATAATATAGCACTATCAGAAAGGAGTAATAATGTTTATTTTGCCACACATGAATGATTTCAGAATGTGCACGAGACTCTGATGTGCTTTTGATTTTTCATTCATTGCTGGGTATTTTAGAGTTTTTCATGGCACCACTGTTTTCAATCTCGGCAGAAACACTGAAATAAATTATCTGCCTTTAATGTCTGAAGTATTTGCAGTGCTGCTTATGACTGTATTGAGCAAAAACACAAGGATTTTTTCCGTGAATAAATTAAGGTATATAATCTGCAGGTAAGTGAGAGAAGATCAGTTGAAGAAGGAAAAGAACAGAAAGAAAAATTCCAAAAGTTCCCAGAGTCCCTCCTCAGCCTACCCCAAGTATAAATTTTTAAAAACAAGAAAAGTTTATAAATGTATCTAAAAATATCAAATTGAGTGTAATTTGGTCAATACTAATTTGAGTGAAAACCATATTTCTCTGTGTCTCAGTTATTCATGCCTTTGAAATAACATTCTGAAAAAATGAGCAATTTTACTTTCAGTAAATCCTTGGTTTTTGTTGCTAAACTGATAACAGTAGTTTGTGATGTAATTAAGTTATTTCTCCTGCAGGGATGTAAATACTTATATTTATGGGTTTTGTACTCTATAGGCCTGAAAATCAATGAGGGAACTTCAAGTCTGTGAGTTATTTACTGATTTGAATTCAAATCTTCTTGTAACTCATGTCCCTGTATTTTAAAATCACTTACAAATTTACTTACTAAAAGAAATCGCAGTTTTGAAAAATGAACATGTGTTTTCGGCAACTATATAGATTAGTTTGTACTGTAAGCAAAGTTTTACGTCAAAAAGAATTCGATTGTTATGATTACAGATATTTAAGCACATGTATTAAGCATTATTCGTCTGTTTAACGTACATTCTAGAATTGTATTAATTTTTTCACCTTAGCTGTTGTTTTCCATTATCAAAAGTAGTAATTGACACTGATTATCAAGTTGCACTGGCTTGGAAGTATTATTATGTTTAGGCATATTCTTTTACTTTTGTTTGAATTTACTTACAATCTGCAAGAGAGAAGTACATGCAGAGAATATTCCTGAATGAAAGATGAAGTATTATTCTATTATCTTTTGTTTTGCTTTGTTATAAGCTTATAGCAATAAACCCAGTTCATTACCTGAAGCTAACCTTCACAGTTCATTTTTCTTAAAATAAAGACCACAAATAATTAGTATAATTTATCTGGAGTTTTAGACAGAAAAGGATATTTGCTTGGCTACCGTTGTGTTGGATTCAGGTATGCTGTTGAAAGTTAAATAATGCATTGAAATATGGAGAGTACTAAATAATGCAAGTTCGCAGGATATGAGTTTCCTTATGTTAAGCAAGAGATCACTCTTTGAACAGAAAGTTGTAACTGGAATAAAAATAAAGAATCTTTTATTTTAGTCAAGAAAAAGAATTCATTAACTTTCCAAATTAGCTATCATACCTATATGCTAGATAAATATTGAGACAACTCTTTAAAAATGCATTATGTATGCATTATGTATTACATATCAACACATGAACAAACACAGGAAAAGATAATAATTTATTTTTTGCCACAGTTGAATTACAAAATAGTTATGGGAGAATTTACCTTCTTTATAATTTGATCAAGTAGTATTATATTGCTTAAGCATAATTTCTTCAACACCTTTGAACTGCTTTGCATTTTTTTATGAATTCAGTGTCATATCCCTGCCTTGGGTTGTAACTCAGATAAAATACAATATTTAGAGAGAGAACTGCAGCAATAATTTATTTTTCTATTTCTGAATAAACAAAAACATTCAATATTGTACCTAAACCATCTTTTTAATCCTTTTAGAAACATAGGCATTATAATATAGGAATATAGGAAATATAGTTGTGGTAGATGTCTAAATAATTATTTCTTTCAACATAACGCCTGGGAACTCATCACAGTGGACTCTCCATTCCTGAGAGGTGAGGGGCCCCGAGTGCAGGGCCACGTTTGTCATGCTGGTAACCCTTTAGGACACAGCTCTGTTTGGATGTTTACCAGCTGTCAACAAATCAAGGAGTTACTGGACAAAGCTGAGGACATGCCAGGGCTCATTCCAATGTATCTTGGTGCGAGCAGTGTTTTACAGCCTGATCTTGTGATCAGTCAATAACCTCTACTTTTTACTCTTCAGTAGCCCTTCAGTGTCATACTCAGCATCTCCAGCTCTTTGGAGATGATCCTGCAGCATTTTTAGTTACCAAGGTCACATGCTGAGCCATGCAGTCCATGTTGCCCTGTCCCAGTTATATATAACAATATATATAACAATATAATCTTTAATTCAACATTAACAAAACATGTATTAGCTTTCTGCAAAATTTTTGATTAACTTTTTCGCTGTCTCACTGATATTTATAGCTGGGTTTCAAATTCTGGATTTTAACTTCTGATGACACTTATGTCTCCTAAATTTTGTTTTCTGTTTGCACTTTCCTACCTAATTTTTTAGGGTAGCACCTGAATTTCTGTAATTTTTTCCAATATTTTCCCACCCATCTTGCAAAAATAATACTAAATATTTCACTCCCACATGCTTTGCTTTATTTCTAGGAGGCAAAGTTATTTAAATATGCTTACCCAAATCAAGTGTCATAACTTCTAGTCCGAAACATAAAAATTTTGCTATTAGCAATTCAGAAAGCACATTTTTCTAGACTATATGGTGTTGTTTGATAAGACAGCAGGAGAGAAGCTATTTTCTGATTTAAAGATAGTTTATCTTCTTTGACAGTTTTCTTCCCAGTTAAAAAAAAAAGTATTGGAAAATACTGTCTTCTCAAATTCAGCACAGATTGTGGTAGGCAGATAAGTACCTAAATATTATTGATCTCATAACTTTTTCTGTGTTCATCAGGGTCAATTAACAGAAATTAATTCACAGGGTAACACACATATCACAAAGTTAAGCCTTAAATTTAAAATGTTGCCTGCATGTCACTGACAAACTATTGATAAATTTTGCCTATGCTGATGATGAATCTTCAAAGTGTCAAAATACTTTTACCAAAGAAAGGATTTCCAAAAATCAATATAATCTACTTGTCATGGGCATGATGACTATTTCAAGCAATGTCCTCGTGCACAAATGAGATCATTCATGCAAACGCCGTTTTCAGCCTTCTTCCCCTTCCCCACCCTCTTCTGTGCACAGTAAAATTAATTCTTAATTAAATTAAGAACAACACAGAACTCAGATATGGTGAATTTCTTAGAGCACTAAAAGCATCCGGTGACTATTAATACAATTAAGAACTAGACTCAAATAAATTAATTGTTTTTTCTGATAAATGTTGCTCAATTTTTTATTCTTTAACTATCCCAGATCAGATTAAAGCAGCAAATAACAGCTGCATCACCATTATTTTTCAGTTTTATCAAATCATGAAGACTGATAGTTTGCATTGATGTGTTTGCAGTAATTATTTGCAGTGTATACAATTTATGTTTTTTCTTATGCTGACTTGTATGTACTTACCTGTGCTTCAGATTAATATTCTAATTATTCTGTGCATGTTTGGTCACAAAGTGGTAATACTTGACATTCAGCTACTGCATATTTTAAGACATGGGGGAGCTCTAGTGTGATGGGCTAGTGCTGCCTGCTTTGCTCTCAGCGAGAAGCTGCTGGAATGCATTAAAGCTGCACTGCCAGATAAATGTAGCTGTGTCCTGCATACTGGAGCCCTTGGTTCCCCAGACAGCTGCATGTCTCCTTCTTACTGATGGTGTTCACACCAAAGGGATATTGAATAGGCTTTCATGAACTACTTTAATGCACTGAAGATGCCAAACAGTTTGCATTTTTTTCTGGTGCAGATAGCAAAGTGTTTTAGGGAGGAACACTGATGCTGCTATTGTCTCTGACAGATGTTTTATACCTGAAGTCACACCTGATAGGGCACTCATGGGTGACAGGAAATACATCTTAGGTAAGGATCAACTGATCAATGAATAGTCACCGAGATTATTATTATTAGTATACCTAATAATGTATGTATTATTTATGAGGGTCACAGATGATCAAGAGCATGATATTGAGCACAGGGAATGTAGCAGCTGAGAGCTACCAGTTTGGTGATGGGGTAAGGGGACTGTGGGAGCTGTATGCATACTGCACAATGCTGGGAGCTCATTTTTATTGTGATTTCGTAGAGATGATAAAACACAGCCAGTCAAAATGCATCAGGATTCTTCTTCCTCCCCACACAGGTAGCTGTTTTCCTAAAAAGCTGTTAAGCCTGGTGGTAGTTTATGAAAAGCAGAGCAGCTCTTGGTTCAGCCTGCCTCACTGCTATTTTCTGCAAAAGACAATGTATAAATACAAATGCTTACATTTTCATTGTTTTTTATTTAGTCACATGCTTAAATATGTCTGAAACATTTTACTGAAATGTTTGCAGTAATAGATGAAAGAGTAGTAATTTCCCTAACAACTCTCTGAACAAGATAGGGATCTTCCCTAGAAAAGACTGCAAAATTTACCCTAAGATATAAAATTATATTGTTAAATTGTCACAAAGTTTTTTTTTTTTGTGTTGTGCTTGTAATTTCTTTCTAAGTCAGATAAACTTCATGGCCAAGGAAGGGACTAATTTTATATGCAGTGGAAGTCTTGGCTCTGAGTTTATAGATTGTATTCCTCAAAGGGTCCTCATCCAAATCAGAATTTCAAATAGGTTCACATTAAAGACAGAATTTGAACTGGTGAGTCTTCCTGTAATTAACTGTGATAACACAGGGGATGTGGAATGCCCTTTAAAACATAGCTGTAGGCCTGCAGCTGTCTTAATGGGATGTACTATAGCTCAGTCACTGTAGTATGTATTATGATTTAACAGACCAAAAAACATTTTCAAGAGATTGACATGTACTGTGGCAAAATTCAATCAGCTGAGAAAATAACCAGCTCTTCTCTTTTAAAAGCATCAGCAGTCATGTTGACATTACTAGAGTCTGGCTAAAATGTTACAAATTTGAATTTTACTAGACACAAGTGAGGTTTAAAAAGATATAGGAATAGCCAATCAAGTTCCACTTAGTATTTCACAGACTGATGCACTAAGGTAAAAAAAGAGTCTAATCAGTGATTGCAGGAAAATGGCTCCTTTGCCTCTCAGCTTCCTCCTCCACTCCTTACAACAGACTGCCCTCAGCTTATGCTTCAGCCTTATCAAACCTGTATGGTTTCTCCATTCAGAATAAATAACAGCCTGCAGGATGAACTTGCAATTAAAATGATAGGTGAACCTGTTTATTTAATCAAAGAAGCACACAGCTGTAACAATAAAATTTGCAAATACCATCCACTGGGAGATCTAGACGGTATGCTGAGGATTTGTAAGATGACATAAGGAGCTCTCACAGCAAACTTGGTGCTATTTAAGCCAAAGACATCCTGAGCATGAGCCTTTAAGAGAAGAAAGTATATATGTTTTCCTGAACACTGCAGAGGAACTTCACAAGATGGGAGAAGGCTGGTAGTAGAACAGTAAGTGTCAACAGTAGATGGATTAATTGGCCATAACCTACTGCCTCATGAATGCCAGGGGACAGCAGCAATGTCGGAATTGCCTTGAGGTTCTTGCCCTAATGAGGAACTGTGGAATAAGTTTCCTGTCTGCATTTTCCTCACGGGAGTACTTCACCCTCTAATGCTTCAGGAGGTTCAGAAGACAATGACTGATAATGTCTCACTCAAATTTAGATTTGCAGGTAACAAAGCCAAAGCTAAGCCTATTTTTCTACCTCATTTTGATTGCAGTCTTAATAGTATTTATTTGTAATTTCTGGAAAAAACCTCCAAAGAAGTCTATGTTCTGTTGCATACTTATATATAGGATTATAAATCCTGAGGCAGTAATATTTTCCTTAGAGAGATATCAGATGAATTTATAGAAAAAATTATGGTGAGAATTGTCTGCCTGAGACTCCTGAGGTGACTTTTTCTAACCTGAGATACTGTCAGACAAGACACTTTCCTCAGTCACTGTTAGTGCTTTAAAAGAAGCAATGATTGCTCTGCCCACCCATCTGTGTCACTTTTTTTAAAAATCAGGAGGATATCCTGCATCTTTAAGATAGCACTAGTCTCTGATCTGAAGTTCAAATTGTGTGTGGAAAGAAAGAAAATAAAATGTCATAGATACTGTCGCATTCAGATACTCACTTCAGAAGAATATCTAAAATTACTTTTCCCCTTTATTTTGTTTATTTTATTCACTTCGGGTCCACAAATGCAAAATTATTTATAAGTAGGCTATCTTTTCTTTTGTTTTCCTTTTTCTTTTTTGTCTTTTGAGTGTCTTGTACACTTTTTATTCATTGAAATGCTGTCATAGTTATGATTAATTGCAACAATATGCATTCTTTCCTCTGTTGCACAATGTTTTTAATATTAAAAGAAACTCAGTTGGAACAACAAGAATGCAATTATATATTTCCAATATTTATTTGAAAAGACCTTTTAATGAGAATTTTCATAAAAATTGGGCATCTGTATGGACAAAAGTAGTACTTACAATATAATGCAAGGGAATCAAGCATTATTCTACATCACGATGTTTGGCAAGTTTATTATATAGAAAGTACCTAGGAAAAGGTCACATGAAATCAGCTTTCTAAACCACAATAATTTGTACCTAAACAGCATAAAAAAGCCTTTTTAAGAGAAACATAAAGAAATATTTATGTCTTTTTCCACTTCCTAATGTGGCAAGAATAATAATCTATGGGCTTTTTAAAACTTTTATTCAGCTTTAATTTATTATGTGGCAACTAGTTGGCGTTCTTTCTGGTTATTTTGGTTTGATTTGTTTTTGTTTGGTTGGTTTAGGAGTCTGTTTGTGAGGTTTTTTTAACTGAAACAATAGGAATTGAGAAAGCAAAGCATAACTAATAGAAAATGTTGCAATTCTGGATGAATAAAGAGATCAATTTCTTAAAGGGTAAGACAAACCTGCAATGCATTATCCATTACTGTTCTAATATCTCTCACAATCTATCAGTGTGACAAAAGTACAAGCTGTCTTCATTTTTCTAAGCTGTGGACACTTTCAATACCTAGTGAAATCTAGTTCACATCTTAGTTCGTGCAAACTGCAAGCACTGCAGAACATGGAATTGAACGCTGGTGCCACAGAGAAGACTAGTAAAAAATTACAGAAGATTCCATGATATTTAAAATGTTTGAAAAATGAAAACTTAAATGGGAAAGATTGTAAATGCAGGTAAATGGAACTGCAATTTAAGCGCAGAGACCTTTCAGCACAGAGGTGTTCATCTGCATCCCTGGAAAGAGCCCTGTAACCCCCTTCCCTGAGGGGAGGTGGGAGTCCCTCTGCCATTGTGAAAGAAATGCACCATTTCTTTCACCTATTAACAGGGCTACATTATGTCCTGACTACTCTTAGACTTGACAAAAATATGAGGAATTCTTTTCACATTTTTTATCCCTTCCACTCCTATCAATTTTCAAATTACCAAGTCACTGTAGAATAGACAGTGGAAAAGTGCTATGGAAGAGGACATCTGCATGATAGAAGGGAACTAAGAAAGAATTTGGGGAAAGGTGACAATTGGATTTGAGACAGAATGGGGAAAAAAAGAAACCTTCCTCCTGAAATCTGTCAGAATTTTCTTTAAATTCCTCACTTGCTTCTTTTTGGGACATTAAAATTCATCTTTTATTTTGCATGACATACCCAATTCATCTCATATGTGTGTGTTCACAAAACTCCACCTGCATGTATGCATGGAGGTGAACTCACTTCCTACTTTATATCTCCATTATTATCACTAAATATCCCAGTGTGAATTATAAACACATCTATAATTTCATAAAATGAAGCCAATGCTTTTCACAAATTGATACCTAAAGTCTCAGCCAAGAACTGTTAATTAAAAAAGACATTATTGTGTTAAATATTTTATCATAGTTTATAGAGCTCCTAATTTTCCTTGATGGTCTCTTTACATGGCTTGTAAGTTATTTGTGCTTTTATTAATTGCTCAATTTTTTAAAATCTGAAACACAAATTTTCTAAAGCCCTGAAAGCCATATTCATACAAAATCTGACATTTCAGCCTGTGGCTTATAAGTGTTTGTGATCCAGGTATTCAGAAATATTTAAATGCCTAAAGATGTATCACAGTCTTAAAAGTATTGAGATATAAAGGTAGAACACAAGCATAGGCTGTGAAATAGGCAGATATCATGCTTGTGCATTTCTGTCAGTCCTATTATGAATTGTTAAATGCTTTTGAAATCTAGTCTTGTAATCCCAAATTTAGGATATTTTAAGAAGAATCTTCCTAAGGGTTGCACAATTACAGTGTATCTCCACGGATCATGAATATATAACACATTACATTGTGATGCTCATTCTTAGTCCAAAATTGGCATTTTTAAATTTGTTACTTTTAGTAAAAAAAAAAAAAAAAAGTCAACAGCCTTACAGATTAGGTTGTCTTTTAATTTTTTATCACAAAAACACAGATGTCACACTGCTATGCAGTAAGTGACTTACAAGCTACTAGCAGAGCATTGGTATAAACAAGATAATAGGCATTTGTCCTCTAAGGTCAATTTTTACAGTATTCATCAGTTCTAAATAAAATCAGAACATTCTATATGGCAATGATTTCAATGGCTAAAGAAACTATTTCATATCTGCTGCTGTGGTTTGCAAATTCAAAACAAAACAGATACTCTCATGGCAAGTCTATTTCCATGCACAGAGTGGTAAGCTTTGGCAATTTTAGGCCATTTATTCAAAGAAAGAGTTTATGGGAATATCTTGTCCTCTCCGTTAATATTTCAAAGTCTTAGAATGCTCTCAATGAGAATGTTGGTAGAGAAAATCTGAAATACAGCAGGACCAGTCCTTTGCTTTAATTCTACTCTTTTTTCTTCCCACCTTCCCTTTCTCTGACAGAGGGGGAAAAAAGACATTAGTTTAAGAGTACGGAGACCAATGAGGGTTTTCCAAAGACTGTCAATAAGCACGTGTTCTAAGCAGAACATTTCCCATTTAGGCACAAAATCTCCTCTGCCATAATTTATTGGGATCCTCATGAACTCCAACTCCTCTAGACTTTCTGCCTCCCTGCCAGCGTGCAAAAAACCACTCAACTACAATTTAAATCAGAGATACTGGGGAGCTTCTACAGAGAAATACGGAGTAGTAAACCAGAGATTGACTTCAGAGTGAGAAGATAAGTATTAAGAAGAATACCATTTGGGAACAGTATCATTTTGGGAGGTGGTGAAGGAAGACTCTGAGATCAAAGTAGCAAGCTATCATAGGCATGGGGGAAAACAGGAAAACCAGTGCACTAAATAATTTGACTGCCAGAGAAAGAAATTTGTCTAAGTCTCCAACTGGATGAGAAGATGGAAAGGACAGGGAAAAGAGAGAAGAAGCAGAAGGAGTAGGAAAACAGGTTCAGCAGGAACAGGCCGTAAGAGCTCAAATTCAGTGAAGGACACTTCCAAAATCTAATGGAAGTCTGTGTCCTGGACCAGACATCTAGGTTCTTAAAGTTCACTATTGCCGTGTTGATAGTGGCACCTGAGAAACACATGGAAAAATCATGGATGAAGAGTCAAGTTGTGTTTCCTACCTCTCAGATGTCAGGGTGTGACACACACAGTGCACTCCAGTGTCCCACAGCTCTGCTGATCTGTCTTTCTGGAGACTGAATAGGTTCTAAACCTGCTGATCACTTATTTCTGCATCACTATCAGCCCCAAGAACACATTTTTGTTTTCATTTTCATTTTCTTAAAAAAAAAAAAAAACAGACTGACAAAGTGTACTTCCTGTCAAGAAACATGAGTCAGAAGTAGCATTTTGCAAGCTTCATCCAACTTTTTGTACCCTTGCATTACATACCTGTGTCCTGCATCAGCACACAGATCCATCAGACCTGTTGCTGGATTCAGCAATGTAATGAGCAAAACTGACCTCCAGAGCCCCAATTTCTTCTGTTATTGAATTAAGATTGTGCTACAGTGAATGGAAAAAACTGAACTCATAAAAGTAATGATAAGAGCTGAAAGATGAAAAATGTGGAAAATGAGAAGAGGAAAGTAAATGGGAAATATACTTACATGAGAAGATAAGATGTTGGGGGGAAAGCTGTGGCTGAAATAATTTCAGGGAAAAAGTAATGAGCTTTTAAGGTGCACAAGGAATAAAGAAATGCCATGAATGCTACAACAAAGGATACAGTAAACTGCAAATTAGGATACAGAAAAAAATAAAACAAATACTTCTGCTCAGGGCTTGGAAAGAAACACAATGCTTTACTAACAACATTTTACAGGGATCCAATGAAATCTATTGCTGTCTGAGGACAATGTTAAAGAGAATCTATTAGAATGATATAGTTTTACATCAACAGGCCCGTATAACTTTATCCATACATTTTTAGTAAGTTGGCTGAAGGATTTTCTGGACTTTTCTTAATGTTATTATATTAATTAGCAAATCAAAGACATTCTAAAGGGCTCAGAAGTTCAAAATTTCTCCAATGGGAAATTGTGGATATTTATGTCTTATAAGGAAGAGACGTAGAAAAGCTAGCATGAAATAAAAATAAAATCAAATTAATATAATCCAGGTCAACTGATACCATCTAAATAGAAAAAAAAAAATCTCTTGTAAATCAAATCAGATTCAATCTTTGGTGAGATTAGAATTTTGTTTGGTAAATTTAGTGCACAGATAAAATTTTTATAAAGCTTTTGACTTAGAATCTCTTATCCTTTAATTAGCAAATTAATGATAAACAGTACAACAATGCATATATTAGAAGGACAGACAATTAGATAATTAATTAGTTGCAAAAACAACAGGCAATAAAGATTTCTTATTAAATAGGGGCTGTTTCCAGGATTGAATAGTGTAAACCCCCATGTTTCTAAGTGTGATTCAGTAGTCTGTATTAGCACAGAAGCCCATGAAGGTTACACAAACCTCAAAGACAAGGGGAAGGCAAAGGGGAGCAGATCAGGAATGGAAAAAAATAATTTTAGAGAACAAAAATTCTTTGCTTCTACATCAGCCAAAGACAAATTTCAGTACATGTTGCACAATGAAAAACCATTTCCTCATAGTAGAAAGTCTGAAAAAGAAACTCTGAGTCACTGCAGAAAAAAAAATCCCAGTAAAACATAGACACTACATGGTTTAATGAAACCTAGAAGGAACAAGCAAGGAGGAGGAGTAATGAAAAGCAGGGGTGATTTTCTGCCTCTACATAGCACTGGTGAGATTGATATTGGCAAACTGCCTCCTGCTCTCCATATTGCACACAGTTCATTTTTAAAATGTCACTGAAAAAATTGGAGATGATATAGAAAAAAAGCTGCAAAATTATTCCAGGCTGCAGAAAATTCAGGTGAACAAGGACTTAAAAATATCCGTCTGTTAATCTTTGCCAAAAAAAAAAAAATCCAGATGGCAGGTAGCTTGATTGCAGTCTATAAGCTCCCTCACAATATACTAGAGAAGTCTTTAATCTAACAGGGAAAGATGGAAACCAGTAGTTAGAAATGGAAGACAGGAAAATTCCAAATGGAAATAAGATAAAAAATTCAACAGTGTAGGTAAATAACAGCTGGAACAAACTCCCAAAGGGAATGATTGATTGTTCATTACCTGGTGCTCTCAAATCAAAGCCGGGAATCTTTTCAGAAAATGTGCTTAGTCTCAACTCACTGGAAGAAATACAATGTCCTGTAAAATGCAGGGCATATGTGACTAGATGATCTAATGGTCTATTTTGGCCTTAAAATCTGTCGGTCAAAGGCTGTAAAATATTGCTGTTCAAAATTGGATTGTATACCTCCTTCTACCACACACCTGGATTATGTCTCTCAAATCAGTCAATTCAAAATGTCTGTAGGCAGTTGAGGCAGTTGCTGATGTTGTTTGGTCAATATTTGGTGTTTGGATGTCCACGTCACAATCTTGTTTACTGATGGTGACCATCACAATCAAAGCAAATAAAAACAATGCAAAGAACTTCCCAGCATCTTTATCTGAATTAGCCTCTGGAAAATTTAAAGTAACAGATCTTAACTAAAAGCCTTTGAGCAAAGCAGCGATTTTCACACTCTCAAGAAAGTATAGATAAATTTCATTGAGTGAGGCATGAAAGTTTACACTACATAATGACAGTTTAATGACCAGAAGTCTGTCAGTTAGGTGTAGATGATTTTGTTCAATCATCAGAACAAAGAATCTATAGATTGTGTGCACCTACAGAAGTCTCTGTAAATCATATGGTCAAAATGTATCAAAAATACTGATGTTACCTCACTTCACAGTAAATTTTTTATCTGCAAGTAATACAGGCTCATCTTTGTTGGATTTCACACTGCCCAGGTCATAATTGGAGAAGTGTCCTCTTCTCCAAATCTTCACAAATTGTAGGTCATAAAGAGAGAAGTATTAAATGTATCCTATTACACTACCTGGAAAAATGTGAACTAACTACTGCAAATACAGAAGTATAAACTGGTAAAAATTACAGAATTCTGCACAATAACATGGCACCAACTAGTGTTGTTTGAGAAACCTCTGGGCCTCCCTGACCAAGTTCCTATAGCTTTGGAATACACAGCAGTGGATAAGGACAAGGCTTGAGAGGATGTCAACTGCCTCGGGAAATAGAAATTTAAACCCAAGCCCACTGCTCTGCCTGAACATAAGTTAAGTGGTAAGTTACCAGGTGGATATATTCCAAAGATGGATAAAACATTCATTTGTTGTACTTCTCTTCTGGAGAGAATATTCTAGGGATTGAACTCAGCTTCCCAAAGAAGGGCTGCATGGACTAAGATAGTTTTACAGCCCCATCAAGAGTTAACAGTAGTGTCTTCCATCCTGATCAGACATGAATAAAAGGTGAGCTTTAAATTATTTTCTCTGCAATAGATATTATCCATTTTGTATGCAGATAAAATTAGGCATATGAAATCTTTACCTATCACCTTGTAAGGGATTTTTTTCTGCCATTCTGTTGTCTAGATATTAAGTTATTAAGTGACAACAAATAACTGTTACTTTTTCATCCCAAATGATTTGGAATACATTATTTTATATGTATCTGTGCATACAGTTGAACATTTTTGCTGAAATATCAAAATGCATTTATGCAGCAGTATTACTGAGACTGAGTCTGCTATTCAAATTCAAATATTCCAGCAATCTTCTCTTAGAAAGGCAATGGTACACTTGGCAGGGAGCCTAAGGAAATGTAAGAGTTGTCCTACACTCACTTTTCAGAACAATCAATCAAATTATGGCAAGTACCTGTGTATAGACAACACAGGCTGTTAGCACACACAGCAGAATTTTGGGAATGGTTCTTACACAAGTGGGATAAAGGAGAGAGGGCTGAGAGGTAGTGGCTCTTTTCAGTATAAGAATAACAGGAGCTTTTCACTATTCCTTAATATGGTGCAATCTCAGTTTTTATTACTAAAATCATTCTAAGTGTGGGGTGTTAAGTTCAGAGGATTTTTGTTTGTTTTATTTTGTTTTCTTGGGAGTTGTTTTTTTTTTAAACACATATTACTGCTTTTTATAGCTTGACAGCCTTATCTATGCTTTGATTGTAAAGTACTTTTTGAAATAGATCTGATTGACTATGAATGAAACTTGAGATATTTTCTTGAATCAACAGCATTATATCTTAAAATGTTTCACATCTTGACAGCCTGGAAGAGAAGATTTTGCCAATTAACTTTTTTCTCTAATAATTTTTCTCTTCTAGAATAATTTTCCTCTTATTTTTCTCTTCTAGTCAAAATCTAAAATTTTTACTCATTTTTTACAATTCATTATGTCTATTTTATCATAATGATCATCCCAAAACTCCTGATGGCAATAAGAAGATGTAGTATGAGTGAGGAATACAGGCATCATGTGAGATCTTAGAACAATAAAATATTCCCTTAGAGGTTCAGCTCTTAGGAAGATAAAATCTTGAGAAGATTGCATACAAGTCTTCAATTGCACATTTGTAGATCGCATAGTTTAGAACATACCTAAAATGCATAAACTACTACACATTTAGAAGTGCACAAGGTAAAATCAGTTTCATGTAATCTGTCGTCTGGATACTGCAGAAACCCCCCCTCTACTTTCTTTTACTGATCCCCTCCTCCCACAAATCCTATGCCAAATGGATACATGCTCTGATTTATCAATAAAAACTGTCTTAAATTACCAATTCAGCCTCCTTCTACCTTTTCTGAATAGAAGAAGCCAAGGCAGTATCAGTTATCTGTAGTCACATTGCAACCTGCTTTCTTTTGTTTTAGCTTTTCCATTAGTACTTCCAAACCAACCTTTTGTTTCATCTGCTTCATGACAGTGTTTTAAGTAAGGACTTCAGCTGTTGGAGACATACACTGCAAGATGACAAGAATGACATGTTTCAAACCAAAATATTAATGCCATTATGTAAGGGACTCACATAACAAGTTTTCCTTAGCAACAGCATGCATACCCTTGAAGCTAAACTTTAGTGGCTGAGCCTGGCAAAGAACATCAGTACATACTGCATTCCCCATCTTTATTCTATCACTGAACAAACTAGCCCTCCTTTGATATCATTCTTCTTCCACATTCATTTTTAAAATGACATCATGCAGCAGATGGAGGAATCGTAATAAAAATAGAAGTCTAATGAAATTTGTGTTCCCAGTTTCCTGGTATTCATAATTTTTATTCTTATGGTAAATGCATTACACCAGCAGAAAGTGAAACCTCAGAAGAATAAGTCTTCTATTAGGAGCAATAGTAATATCTTATCCTAGGCAGCCTCCAAACATAGACATATTGGTCTTGCTCAATATAAGTAATGGGCACAAAAGCCAAGCAAAATACCAAGCCCTAGTGTCCCTTCTTGCCTTTTAGGTTGTTACTATTACAATGTGATAAAATTTACTCATGTGGGAATTAAACATACAATCACATAGACAATAACATCTGATTTGCCTTGTTCTCAGGTCCCAATGGGTTAATTTGTTTGCTTTTTTTCAGGAATGAAAGAAAGACATGCATTTGAAAAAGCAGCAGAAAAATATTCTTCTGGATAGTTACAAAAGTAGCACCAGTAATCACTCAAAAAATCATGTTTCTGAGACCTTAGTGTTCCTGGGCATCTCTATCTGCCAACAAACATTGACAGGCTGCAAATGCACTTGGCTTGACACCTCCCTCAGAGAGCACAAGCCATGGTATAGCTCCTCTATAGATATCAATCTTTATTCCCGAGTCCTTGGCATGTTACACAGCATACATAGCCCCATAATAGTAAAGCCATGCCCCAGGGAAAAGCCTGTTCAGTGAGGGATATTAAAAAAAATCTCAAACTATTTCTAAAGATGCAAATTCTGTGTCTGTTACTAAAGTAAAGAGATTTGGTGAAAACAGAAATTCGAATTCCAAAGACATGCCAGCAAGTGCTGCAATGCCTGTACTGATGCTGTAGACCTACATATTTTCTTGTGCTTCTGAGTAGCAGAAGAAAACAGAGCTGTCATATCATTTCCTGTTTTTAAAATAGTACATTTTGCTATTTTAATATCTAAGGAAGCAAGAAAATAAGGATGAAAATCCCCACCTACCACACATGAAAAATATCTCTTGTTTGTTCTGACAATCAGCATTTTAATATAGAGATTTGAAAAATCCCAAACCTGAACAAACTGTTCTGAGAAGAAAATACTTTAATCTGTGTCCTAATATGCTTAAATTGTAGAATATTGCAATATTTAATTTTCGGCTTTAAATGATGAACAGGACTTCCAGTCATATGGGAAATGCTCCTCTGCTCACCTGTCCACCTCCTGGACCCTGAAGAATTTGGACTTCTCCTCCCTCTTCTTTACTACGCTTGTGAAGACAGTAGTAAGTGACATGAAGGTTCACAGTTCTTCTCCTGTGTTAGTTGGATGTACCTCTACATTTCTACCTGCCTCCCCTAAGAGAGGCAACAAAAATATGAGGGGGTTTTAAGTTCTCTTGTGTATAGTTGGTGAAGTAGCACTGCAGAAAAAAAATCTGCAGGTCTGGTGATAATACCAGTCCTTCAAAAAGAAAAAACAATGTGCCTCTTTCTTAGTCAGACTGGCAATTTTTAGGTGCTCAAATTTAAACTCTTAAGACTTTTCAGATACAGTAAATAATGCAGCTACTTAAAATGTCACACTTCACACTGTCAGAATTAAAGGGCTCATGCTAGTTCTGAACTTTGAGATCTGCACTTGCAAGAATTATTGAATTACCTCTGCACAGTCTCTAATTTCATGCTCTTAACTTAAAAATAACAGCTTAAGCACTTTTTCTCACTTCTGTATGTTGAGACATAGCTGCAGTATAGAAAAAATGTTTAAAAAAAGACTCAAACACACAAGGAGCAGCAAAGCTTAAAAAACCCTACAAAATTAAAACCACCCTTCCTCAACATTAGAAACCTCTGTGGGTCTTAACAATAAAGAACATTGTCTGTGTCCACAGCAACATATATGCTAGGCAGGTACATACACCCAAAAATTGCCATCGTTGAAGCCTTAGAAGACACTGAGGCTGCCCTATAATAAAGATTATCTTAAAGATTATTTTGCAGATAAGTTAAAAGTGCATTTTTGAACGGCAGAAGGGAAAAGTTAGCACAGCTAAGCATAAGGATATGTCTAAAGACACAGCCTAGCACAATATATGATCAGGCTGAAGAGGAGATGGATAAGTCATAATCTGGGACAGTAGTGCTCTGATGTTCCTTGGGAAAACACAGTGCAGACCTAGACTACAAGTGTACTGATCACAAAGAGAGAACTGTAACTGTTGTAGTTGGGGGAAGGTGAAGCGCCTGGGAGCCCGGCTGGTCCCACAGCAACCGCCACTACAGGTGTCGAAGGCTGGTCGCGTGGCCACTCAGCCTCAGCCCGGTGCAAGGGCGAGAGAGGCTACGGCCAGCTGGGTGCCCCCTGCACGACTCAGGTGCAGGATGCGGCACCTCGTGGGTCGATCTCCAGATCGGCAGCGATGTCGTCGGGGATGAAGCACGCAAGGCAGCAGCTAGTTGCAGCAGGGTAGGATTTATTGGGGAGGGAACGGGTACAGGCAATGAGGGAGGCTGCAGCCAACTGCCACCGGGCGTGGCAAAGCTGACAACTTAAATAACTTAACTAGAAGGAGGGACCCGGACAAGCAAACCAATGACAATATCAGGACAAATGATGAGCATGAGACAAGAACCAATAAGGGAGAACAAAGGGAGTGGCTTCCCCACCTGTACCAATCATCCCCTGCCCCTGGCCGAAGCTTCTGGACTTTGGGAGTGGGCAGAGGATGACGGACAGGGGGGTTGCTATAACTACTAGGGGAGGGCTAAGTAAAACTGATACAAAAAGGCGGGAGAAACCATAGCAACGAAAGATTGGCAGGCGGCTGCGAGGAGATGGGGGGAGGGGCCTAGGGGCAAGTCCAATTTAACTTATTAAAATATTTCAACTATCTTAAACCAAGAATGTGAGAAAACACGCCACAACATCTCCCCCTTTTTTACACAAAAAAGAAAAGAAAAAGGAGGAGGGGGGGGGTCGGAACGAAAAACTACAACAAACAGTTAGAACAAAAGTCCAAGACAAAAGTTCTTATGTAGAGTCCTCTTCTTCCTCTCCCTCCTCGCTGAAGGACTCACTGTCCGAGGTGGGGTCTTCCTGGTGATAGGCGGGAGGAGGAGTACGGAGGGCCATGTCTTCATAAACAGGGTCTGCTTCTCCATACTGCGGCGGCGCGGCAATGGTAGAAACTGCATTCGCCTCAGGAGGAGGGAGGGAGCTCCGAATGAATCTCTTAAGTATTGTCCAAACAATCAACGAACAAACTACTACTAAAATTAACGACAACAAAACGTAAATAAGGTCTTTGATAATGGAGGTGGCCCATCCCGACAGTCCAGTGCCGGAAAACAGGTGGTAAAGCCAATCGTTAGGTTCTTTGGTGACGTCTTTGACCAGCTGCTCCATCGCATGGACTTTGGCTCGCACGTCCCCGGCTTTCGAAGTTAGATTGAAACAACAGAGACCTGCAAATTCTGCGCACGAGTGGTGATGCAGGAGCAGTAGGTAATCGATCGCTGCCCGATTTTGTAGGGTCACCTGCCTGGTAATTTTCTCCTCTTGTAGGAGGTCACTCAAGGCAGCTGAGGTCAAGTTGGCTTGTTTGATCGCCCAACACTCAAGCTCGCCCAATTCCCCCAGGGCCTTGCTTACGGCTACCCAGGGCAACAGCACAGACATTGCGATCCTTTTTGAGCGCGGCCAATGAACAATTTCGGAATCGCAATGGGCGTCGAATTGTTCGGTTTCTCTTTTGGACCGAATAGCCGCACCATCTACCAAATTTAGTTCGCGCCAATGTTCAACTTTGGACGCGTTGGGGGTCAACAGCGTCAGCTGCCCGATGGTGCAAGGACCGCCTACAAGGAGAGAGGGGATGCCCGCCCATGCCCGGTCTCCGCAAATAAAATAATAACCTTTAGGAAGGGCGCGGGGTCTGCGGTCCGCCGTGGTGGCATTTAAGACGGTGGAGGTCTTGCCACTGCACCAGAGTGGTCTTGAAAACCGAGGTTTCGGTCTGACTATGACCAGGTTATCAGATTTGCCGGGGACCGCAGGGGGATTAAACAAAACACACCAGGGGGCTTTCGCGGAACCGAGCAGGCCAAATTCGAGGGGTTCCTGGGGCAGCCATGGAAGGTACTCGAAGATGGTATTCACTCTGGTGCTTCCTATCCAGGCGCCCCAGTCTAGTTCTATGGGATACTGGTTTACTGGGGTGGGGATCCCCACTAGGCAGGTCCCTAGCGGGCTTTCGGCATCACCACCATGCAGGCAGATCTCTTCTTGGCCGAGGGACTGCGCCAGCATTGACCAGATGTTTCGGTGAGGCTGGGCGACTGGCCATGGCGCTGCTGGTGGAATTGCAGCTATGCAGGCCGCGAGCAGGAGCAGGGTCCGGAAGCCAGGCATGGCTGTCAGGAGGGCCTAAAAACAAAAGAAGCAGAACAACCGATATTACAATTTGGACTTGCGCCCCTAGGGGGGATCGAGCAGCAGGGTTCACAGAGAGGAAACAGGGGGATCCGGAGCTCGGGCCTTCAAGGAGGTTTTGGGTCTCCAGGCTCTAGGGAACAGGAAGGTCCTGGATCCCGGGGAAAAGGAGGGACAAGCCAGGATCGAGGGGGTCAGGAAGGGGAAATGGATCTGGAGGGTCTGGGAAAATGGGTGCGGGAGGAAGATGGAGGACTGAAAGATGGGCCACGGACTCCGGGGGAGGACTGGAAGAAGGAGAGAGGGCAAGGGGTGGTCTCCGCCTCCGCCGCCAGGCCGCGACTGTGACTTGGGATGTTTTCGGCGCTGCGTTTCCTGTGCGGGGGACAAAAGGCCGAACCCAGCGGGAAGGGACCCACTTGAGACCCGAGGGAGTGGACACGCAAGCGTATCCCCTCCCCCAAGTCACAAGCTCAAAGGGTCCCTCCTGCCGCCAGGTCTCCGGGTCCCTCACCAGAACCGGGGGCTTCTGCTTCATCTGGAGACTCCCACCTGCCCCGAAGTGCCTCACGATGGGGGGATTGAGGCTATCGAAAGAACAATTAAGAAAGTTTAATGTATAGAGTGCCCGAGATAACTGGGTCTGAGGGGACTCCATCTTCATAGCCGGTGTTAAATGCGAAAGAACTCGCTTGAGGCTCTGATGGGTCCTCTCAATCACGGCCTGTCCTGTGGGGGAATAAGGGATGCCGGTCTTGTGTCTTATTCCCCATCGCTGCAGGAAGCCGCGGAGCTCCTTGGAAACATACGCGGGCCCGTTATCTGTTTTCAACACTTCGGGGATGCCCAACACGGAGAAAGCCTGGATGAGGTGTCTCTGAACATCCAAAGCTCTCTCCCCTGCGTGGGCAGAGGCGAAGACGGCACTGGAAAAGGTGTCAACCGACACGTGAACATATTTGAGGCGGCCGAATGATGGAATTTTGGTGACATCGGTTTGCCACACCTCACAGCTATGCAGCCCCTGGGGGTTTGTGCCAGCAGGCAACGATGGCATTTGGTCCTGCTGACACTGGGGACATGTGGCCACAATGGCCTTGGCCTGATCGCGCGTTAGATGGAACTGGCGAACCAAGCCAGGCGCATTCTGATGGAACAGCTGGTGGCTGATCTTAGCTTGCTGGAACACGTCCGGGAGTGGGGCATACTTCACCACAGCGGCGAGTGCCCATTCGGGTTCAATCTCCACAGGGGCCGCAAGAGCATCAGCTCTGCGGTTGCCCTCGGCGATGAACCCGGGCAGGTCTGTGTGTGACCTCGTGTGCATCACATAGTACATCTGCTCTCTCTGGGAGATGAGTTCGATTAGTTTCGAGAGCAGATCGTACAATGCCAAATTTGAGACTGCTTGCAGAACCGCGCCCTCGGCACGGGCGACTACACCTGCTACATATGCCGAATCTGTCACCAAATTGAATGGTCGGTCCTTGAACCTTTCAAATGCCCTGACGACAGCATCCAACTCAGCGACTTGAGGGGAACCCTCAACTACGTTAACATCCATCTCCCAACGCTGAGTTTCGGGGTCCACCCAAGTCATTACTGACTTGTGAGACCTCCCGGATGCGTCTGTAAACACTGTCAGAGCATCGAGGGGGACACGACTCATCACTTTTTTCATTGAGAATTTGAAATGCAAGTCGTCACTAAAAAGGGGATGTGCTGGGCGTCCCACGTCGACTTGCCCGGTGTAGTCTGCGAGAGCGAATTGAAGGACCTCGCTCTCTGCAAGTAGCTCATTTAATAATTTGGATTGGAGTTTGCCCGATTTTAACGCAATTGGGATGTGAATGCGCGCGAAGTCACCACCTGCCAACTCCCTAATCCGAAGGCGGGCCTTGCGGATCAGTTCTGCCACCAGCTCGTGTGGCCTTGTTATTCTTTTGGACCGGTGGTGGCTGAGGAACACCCACTCTATGATCAAGAGGGGGTCCCCCAAGCCTCGGTCCTTTCCCTTCTTACCCTCAGATGTTTTTAGGGACCGATCCCATTGGAAAATGAGACCGTGGAGGTGTGGCAATCGGCCTAATATTATAAATTTGAAAGGCAGGTCCGGATCGTACCGGTGAGCCTGCCTTGCCTCAACAAGTTTCACGATCTTTTCCAGCGAGGCCTTGGCCTCTGGGGTGAGTTCCCTAGGCGAACACAGCGCCTCTCCCCCTTTCAACAAGTCGAAAAGGGGGGCCAGGTCTTCGGTGGTAATGCCTAGCCAGGGTCTCACCCAATTCAACGCCCCACACAGTTGATGGACATCCGCCAGAGTGCTCACCTTTGGGTGAATTGCCAATTTTTGCGGAGCAATGGTCCGCTTAGTGATTTGCAGGCCCAGGTACTTCCACGGTGGCATCCGCTGAATCTTGTCACTCTGCAGCTCGAATCCTGCGGCGATTAAGCAATCGGTTACACAGGAGAGCACGTGGACCAACAGGCTGTCGTGGCGGGCACAGACCAGCACATCATCCATGTAGTGCAGGATGATGGCGTCACCATACTCCTCGCGGATGGGCGCGAGAAGGGCGGCAACGTACCACTGGCAAATAATTGGGGAATTTTTCATGCCCTGAGGCAACACCTGCCAGTGGTAATGTTTACCGGGGGCTTCACGGTTCAAAGATGGAACCGTGAATGCAAAGCGCGGTGCGTCGTCCGGGTGCAGGGGAATTTGGAAAAAGCAATCTTTAATATCGATTACTGCCAAATTCCAATTTCGGGGGAGCATCGCTGGGGAGGGCATCCCTGGTTGGAGGACACCCATATCGTTCAGGATGTTGTTAATTTGGCGAAGGTCGTGAAGGAGCCGCCACTTTCCAGATGACTTTTTGATGACAAACACTGGGGAGTTCCATGGGGACATGGTCTCCACCAGGTTGCCCTTGCGGACTTGCTCCTCCACGAGCTCCGTGAGCGCTTTTAATTTCTGTTTGTTCAGCGGCCACTGTCTCACCTGGATCGGTTTGTCGGATTTCCAATTCAGCTTCCAGGTGGCGCGCTCCTCAGCGGCCGCTGCCCGAAAAACCGGTTGGGGAGCCGGAAGGTCAATCTTGGCTCCCCATTGTGCGAGGGTGTCTCTCCCCCAGAGAGGCTCTGTGTAGTCCAAAACGAACGGGCGCACTTGTGCCAATTGCCCGTCCGGCCCCGTAATTTGTATGACGCTCCTAGATTGTTTTGCCAATTGTGTCCCTCCAACACCCGAAATGCAACCTCCGACGCTTTGCAGCTCCCAGTGTGACGGCCACTCCCGAGAGGGAATGATCGTCACGTCCGCCCCTGTGTCTACCATCCCCCTGATGTTGATGGCGTCCCCCCCCCCGGGACATCTTGCATTCCAGGCGGGGCTTGGACACCCCCAGCCTCTGCGCCCAGGCCACGGTAGGCGTGTGCCTGGGACACCGGCTCCCCCTCTTCCGAAAACTTGGGAGGTCTGCCCGTTGGTTGGGGCTGTCCGGGTCCCAGGCCCCGGTCTGTGCTAGGTCAATTTCATCGACCGGGATGGCCTGGGTGATGATCTTTCCCCTGGGGAGGAACAATGGGGGACGTAGGCACGAGATGGTGAGGCGAAAGTGTGGCTGGTCTGAAGACACCAAACCCGGGTAGATTTGTAGCTCTGGTGGAGTGTGTTTGGTGTCCCCCACGACGACATACCTGTGATCGAGTTGACTCCAGTTACCTGGGGCATCGGGGCACACGGTAAGCTCGTGGTAGTGGGAATCTCTCAGATGAAGCGCCCTGGTGGTAACCAACCTAAAAGGTGAATCGCAAGAAAACGTGGTTAGTGCCGGCTCCGATGGCGGACCCGCTGCCACACAGGAAAGGCAGCCCGCATCTGAGGCAGTCGCGGCCGTTGAAATGTCTAGTCCAGAGTCAAAAAGGTCCCTCCGCCCTGATGTTCGGGGCGGGAATGGCGGCGGTCTTCCCTCTTCCTCTTTCCCCCTGCTGCTCGATGGTATTGAGCCGCCTTTACTTCGATCGTGGCGCAGGGGGCTGCTGCGCTCATAAGTTAGTTTTTTTGATTGCCCCCTTTCTGGCGTCCTTGTTGTCTCTCGCGCCTAAATTCATAGAAGTCCTTCCGAAGGGGGCAATCGGGCATCCAGTGGTCCGTCTCTCCACAAAGGTGGCATTGTCCCTGGTTTGGACGGGAGGGGCGGGGGTCCCAGGTGCGGATCGCGAGGTGGTTGCGGCAGCGGCGGTGGTAGAGTCCTCAAGCAGCTCCTCGACGTCGGCGATGGTGACCCGGCGAGTAGAGGAGGTGTTCTTCTGGTCTCCAGCTTTGCGAGGGGCGGAGACCTTCCGGGCGCACACGTCGAGAAACTGCTTGAGCGTCGGCTGAGGGTCTAAAGGCAAGCTCATGATGGCGGCTTTGCACGCTGCATTTGCGTGGGAGGCCACGATGTTTCTAATATACTCCGCTCGGACCTCCTCCGCCACGTCCTCGGCCTGCGCCGCCGCCTTGACTCTGATGACAAACGAGTCAAAGGACTCCTCCGGTCCCTGAAAAATAGAGAACACCTCGACCGGAGGAGGCCCCGCCGCTATTTTGTAGAACTCCCGTGCCGCCACCTGGGCGCTTTGTTTCAAAGCCTTTGTTGGAATCTTTTCTGCTGCCCGCTGCCCTTCCTCCCATTCCCCCAACCCGCATAGATGGTCTACTGTCAAGTCATTCCCGTCCCCGTCCCGGTTGTTGTTGGGGTCCTCCAGCAGCTTAGCTAGAAGTTTGGTCGCGGCCCTCTTCCAAGCCTCCTCCCACCGCGGAAACTGAGCCTCGTCCAGCAGACACTCAAAGATTTGCCGGATGTCTGCCGGAACGAGCTCATGAGCAAGGAGGGTGGCTTGGAGGGTGCCCCTAAAATAGGCACTCCCGGTCCCAAAATCCTTCTGAGCTTTGCACAGCTCTTTTATTTCGGATCTGGGGACTGGGGCCCATCGCTCCTCCATGCCCCCGGCCCTCCCGCGCGCCCTGTGATAAGTCACCGGGGCGGCCGCGAGGTCAACAGGGACGAGCGGCCCGCTGTTGGCCGGTACGAGCGGTCCCGGTATGCTGACTGGAACGAGGGGCCCCCCTTCCTCAACCCCCCCCTCCGGTCCCGAAAGTCGCGGTGGAATGGGAGGAGGACCGGAAGGAGGAGGAGGGGAAACGGTGCAGGCGCGGGAAGGGGCAGGAGGCACTTGGCTGCTGGAGGCCTGGGAACGGGAGGCGGGACCCGGTGGAGTGGGGTCCGCCTGGCGGGCGGGGTTAGTCGGGAGGACAGGGGTGGGGCCCGATGACGTGGGGCCCTCAGCCCCACAAGACGGGCAGGCATGTCGGCAAGGGGCGTGGCTTGATGACAAAGGGTCCCTGGCCCCGTGGGAGCTAGGAAGGGGAGGGTCAAGGGCGGGGCAAGCGTGGGAATCGGGGGCAGGGCCCGATGACGTGGGGCGCACCGCCCTCGGGGAGGGGCAACCGTGGGAAACAGGGGCGGGGCCGGATGACGCAGGACACTCCGCCCCAGGGGAGGGGTGACTATGGAAACCGGAGGCGGGGCCCGGTGACGCTGGGCACTCCGCCCCGGGGGAGGAGCAAGGGCAGGGAGAAGGGGCGGGGTGTGGTGACGGAGCTTGCCCCGCCTTGGGGGAGGGAGGAATGTGGGAGCCGAAGGCGGGGCCGAATGACGGAGGCCACTCCGCCTTCGGGGAGGGGAGAAAAGGGTTGGGGTATGAGGGCGTGACCAGGGAGGTGGGCGGAACCTGAGGGAAAAATGGATGCCCGAAAGAGGCGCAGCCGGGGAGGAAGGGGTTTGGAGGCAGCAGGAAAGGGTTGGGTGGCGGGAAAAGAGGATCTTGAGGGAGGGAGGAGGATTCCTGCTGCTTCGCCTCGTGGTCCCCGCCATCTTGAGCCCCACAGGGGCCATCTTGGACGGGGACCTTAAAGCGAACCTTAGAGCTTAACTTAGGGGATTTTAAAACTCGGAGAATGGGTTTCGGGGAAGAAGGGGGAACGGGCGAGTCCGGAGGCGTCCCGGCCGATGGACGCCCCCGGCGGGGGGATCGGTGATCCTGAGACGGGCCAGGGCGATGTCGGGGCTCCTGTCGGCTGTAGTCCGAGGATGCCCGCCTCAGGATCCCGGAGTGTCGGGGAACGGAGGGAGTGGATTGCGGGGTAGGAGCACTTTGAGGGAGCGAACTGGGGGAAACTGGGGGAACAACTGCAGAACTTTTCGAACCTTTTGAACTCTTTGGGCGTTCTCTCAGTCGGCTAGCGTCTTTTCCCTTCAACGCAGCTATCAGCTGGGCCACCCAATTCAGGTGTTTCGCCAATTTGTTTCTTTTTCGTGCGCTTAATTCCCCACACCGAGCCGAATCAGACAATTTAGACGAGACTTGCTCCCAAAAGGGGAGGTCTCTACAACGGCGCGGGGAGAAATCCTCGCACTGAGAAGAGACCCATCTCATTAAACTGCCAATCTCCCTCTTGTTAAACTGGAGATCGGCTGCGTCTAAAATCGAAACACAAATTCTAACAGCCTCGCGCTGAGCGGCAGACAGCTGGGCACCCATACTGCCAGTTATACCTTGCCGCTCTGCTTCTGACGACACCCGAAAACGAAAAAGAGGGGGAGGAAGAACTCGGAAACGAAAAACTGGGTGGTAAAAAGGATCGAGGGTCTCCCGTGCGGTCCCGAGCCGCCCCGCCTCAGAATTATGACGGGGTATCGCCCCTCACCGATGAAGCGCGGTGAGAGGGCGAACCGACCTCCCCCCCGTTGAAAAACGAAAGGAGGGATCGGAGGATAAAAGACACGGGGGTAAGGGGCTTACCAAACCGCACGGAAGGGGGAGGGTGCGGGTGTCGTCTTCCCGACGGGAGACCGTCGCTGGGTGCAGGCGAGGTCAGGGTCTCCGGATCCTTCCGGAGCGCCACCCCAAGTGCCCTGGGGTCTGCTCACGGAAGGTTGCAGCCGCACTCGGACAGACAGGAGTCTTGATCCGCCGTAGTCCAATGGAGGAAGGAGCAACGCGCGGTGAGCGCCAACTGCGCTGGACCGGTCAGGAGAAGGAGGCTCCAAGAACGTTGGGCGCCAATCTGTAGTTGGGGGAAGGTGAAGCGCCTGGGAGCCCGGCTGGTCCCACAGCAACCGCCACTACAGGTGTCGAAGGCTGGTCGCGTGGCCACTCAGCCTCAGCCCGGTGCAAGGGCGAGAGAGGCTACGGCCAGCTGGGTGCCCCCTGCACGACTCAGGTGCAGGATGCGGCACCTCGTGGGTCGATCTCCAGATTGGCAGCGATGTCGTCGGGGATGAAGCACGCAAGGCAGCAGCTAGTTGCAGCAGGGTAGGATTTATTGGGGAGGGAACAGGTACAGGCAATGAGGGAGGCTGCAGCCAACTGCCACCGGGCGTGGCAAAGCTGACAACTTAAATAACTTAACTAGAAGGAGGGACCCGGATAAGCAAACCAATGACAATATCAGGACAAATGATGAGCATGAGACAAGAACCAATAAGGGAGAACAAAGGGAGTGGCTTCCCCACCTGTACCAATCATCCCCTGCCCCTGGCCGAAGCTTCTGGACTTTGGGAGTGGGCAGAGGATGACGGACAGGGGGGTTGCTGTGACTACTAGGGGAGGGCTAAGTAAAACTGATACAAAAAGGCGGGAGAAACCATAGCAACGAAAGATTGGCAGGCGGCTGCGAGGAGATGGGGGGAGGGGCCTAGGGGCAAGTCCAATTTAACTTATTAAAATATTTCAACTATCTTAAACCAAGAATGCGAGAAAACACGCCACAACAAACTGTGTTTTTTCTGAATTCAGAAAGCCCACAAATATGAAGCTACACAGGCAGTTTTTGCAATAACAGCAGACTAATTGAAGTTTACTCCTGAATTGCCTGGATTGTCTCTGCTCTATCTTCTTTTTGTAAAGACCCACATTCATTGTAAGCCTTAAAATTAAGGAAGAAAAAGACTGGTGTATTGGGGGACAACTGTACAAGGAAAGTAATATTTGCCAAATGGAAAATTGAAGTTGACAACAAAGATTCTGACTTTTTATTCTGAATAATAAAAAATCAGGATTTATAACATTTTGGCCAATCTACTTTTAAACCATAAAAAGACCGAAATCTCATTGACTTTTCTAGTCTCTTGAGCCATTTTCATGTGCAGTTTAGGTTGAATAAACTGTATGTATAAGGTTTGACTTTCAGATAAGGAAAAAAGTTATCCCCAGAACTATGAAGGAAAAAGATTCAGAGCTACAGATCAATGCATTAAAATTTCAAGGCTCTAGACATTTCTTTAGCAAGAAAGAAAAAGCTTGCAAACAAGCAGGAAAACAAGTTAATGTATCTCCAGGCTATTCTAAAGAAAAAGAGAAGAGAGGCCTTCCTGGTCTCTTGTGATTAGTCTTCATCATGCCTTTATTTAGCTGGCCTGGGTACAGTATCATACAGTCTGACAAATTAACACTTTAGTACACATGTTTTTCTGCCCTCCATACAGAGATTGAACCAATGTAATTATGGCTATAGTCTCAGGCAAAAGATAACTAAATATAAGCATTGTGTTTTCACATATGTATTCATTAAAAAAAATTAAAAGGACTTTTTCTTCTGCGAATATCCCTCTACAAAAGCAAAGTTCAGTCCATATTAAGAAAAAATAAATAAGAGAACAAAAGACCAAAAAGGGTAAATGTACATGTATGGGTTCAGCACAGCAAGCTGTGCCCTGAATGGAGATCCATTCAAGGCCTTTTGATGTGACATTCCTAGCACACGAAGGGCTGCAATGCTACCTACACCATCCTCTCTTTCCTTAGCTTCAGTAAATGGCACTTTAAATAGTACTTCACAGGGTCCAAGCTCCTTTATTATCAGCATCACAAAACCACAGTGTAAAATATGTGCCAAACACCCTCCTCCGAGCTTGGGAGAAGATGCTTTTCCGAAGCATCTTTACACCTTTAAGGCAACCAGCTATAGCTCCAAGGCTGTCATACAGCCATGGAAACTACTGCTGCACCAGAAACTTGGACTTTCATTGTTTTCATGAAAACTATTTTTTTCTTCTGAATTTGTAGCGCAAAGACACACACCTTTTACATTTAGGACCAGGTTTGAACTGCTATAAGGCAGTTCAGTAAATTTATTCCATGACCGTATAAGAATAATAGCTTCTCCTTATAAGAATAATAGTTTCTTCTAACTTCCTCCTTGCCAATATCTTGTTACAAAACAAAAATATCAAGATATAAATCTTTTCTCAAACACTGACAATCAAGAGAGTGGTTAATTAACCTTCAAGAAAAATCTTCTCTATTAGCTCTTCTTATGCATGTGCTTAGTTTTTCATCTCTTCAGATTTTTCATCTGTAAATGTTCTTCAGTCCAGGGACTCTTTTAGTCAGGTTCTTTTGCATTTTCTTCCAGTTATATGTTCCATGTTGCGTGCTTCTAATTCTTTTAAAATCCAAATTGTAGCTAGTTCTATCATGTGATTAATTTAGAACTTCTGAATCAGTTGAACTCTGACAATGTTTAGTATATTTGTAAGTACATTCCGCATGAAAAGTATTTTTCTCTGGGATATTTGCATTTTCTAATTTACTCAGAGATGCTTAGATGCTGAAGACTCATAGCCTGGTCTTCAAGTTATTGACTAAATTCCAAAGCCAAAAACTAGAGGAAGACAACTTTCTGCCACATTCAGAAATTATGTCCTGCTAGATATTTATACTGTCTCATCTTATTGGTAGATTTATATCTAGTTTTATTTGCCATCTTTTGTGATTTCCCAGATAGCTGAGAAAACAAGCACACACATATGCACATAAAACCAGAAAAAATGTAATAGACATAAAAATTGTGATTTGAAAAGCTTACTTCATTCTTTCTTGTTTTGCTGTTCCTCATAACCCAAAAGTATTGTCATAAAATGTTTTAAGTGCATGCATCTGCTGTGTGTGAAAAGAAACATTAGAGGTATTAGCAAAACAAAACAGTTTTATGAAGAGGGCACGCTTGCTTGAAAATATATAAATAATTTTAATCTTCCTTGACTGGAAACACTTATGTATTTCCTTATGGAAGAGGAAATAAATCAAGTTGCCACCAAAGAACTCAGGGTACAGAGGATGAGGGAAACAGATCGGCAGCATCATCAGCAAGAGCTCTATAATGGTATTATGACACGGACGCAATGAATGGGACTTCTCTCTGTCACTAATGGGGAACCTCAGCAGCTTCCAAAAAGAGAATTCAGTGCAACAGCTGAGAAGAAATCAACAGTCACTCCTCTGTGTGTTCAGACACAATGTCTTTCACAATGCATATACCACACCAATAATAAAAAGCACCAAAAATACACTGTTTGGTGTGCTCTTAAGACTACGTGAAGCGTATATAGTGACTATATGAAGCGTCTTTATTTATGGAATTCCGCTATCCATTTCAAGCAGATGACAGTTGTGATTTAAGACATCCAGTATATACACATTATTACTGTCAAATATCTATGGCTAGCAGGGACTTCCACCTTCAAGACGTCTTTAATGACATGACACTGGGTAATTGACATGATGCTTTAAGTGCTCTCCAGCTGAAGGCACTTTGGTGGAGAAATACTGCTATGAATCCTCAGGTTAGCACAGTCAGATTCTCTATGGCAGATCTCTGAAGGTAGTCTCTGTCCACAGTACTCAGACAAGGAATTGGTAATAGGTAACTTCGGTGTGACATGTGCAAAATATTTGTTCAAAACTGAAGGCAGGTTTGATTCACAACATAAGAGATGGCAGGATTAGCTTTGACTTTTCCAAAGCAATCCCCTCTCAGCAAACTTACAGTGATCTCTGATCAGAGAAAGGAACTGATTTGTATATTGAGTTTCTAAAGGAAGGAAAAGGAGATCGATTTTTTAAGACAGGAAAGACATTTCAGACTTGATTACAAATTTGTTTCATTGTTGATCAAATGCTGTTTCATAAACACTGCTTCTGATTCATTAGATTTAGCTGTTCATTCATTAGAATTAGTTGTTATTTGTCATACAATGGTAACAATTGCAAACAAAATAATATAAATGCAATAGAATTGATTGAGTGCTTAATCATAGGCAGCTTCTCTCAATATATTTGCATTGTACTAATGTTCATAGCAGGCAAAGAAAAAGAAAAAAATAAGAAAAGTTGAGCAAATCTGCAACAAGATTTCAACAACTCATCTCAACTTAGTGGCTCTGAATGAGAATAGATTAAATCCCTTAAATATGGTTTGAATTCAAATTACCCATTTTGAAATAATCTGGTATCAACCATTTGTATTTAATGCTTTGTCAATATGTTAGTGACTGTATTATCTAAATCACTCTGTTAATTTAATCTTTTAAAACAATATGAACCTGAGGAAAAAATTCTGTAAGTCTAGGTTGTATTAAGTATAAAACAGGCTTATGTTGTACCTCCTTTTGGAATATCTAGAAAGTTTTAAACTAATAAGAAGCTATTAGCTTAATTTTGAATCCCTTCCTCAAGAAAGCTTAGGGAAAAGAAAGTGAAGATTTTGTTCAAGTCCTATATTACAAGCACAGCAGAAGCTTACAGTGCAGCTATGTTCACTTTTACCTTGAAGGAAACATTCTGAAAAATGTTATGGATTAAAGTAATATTAATTCCTTGTGTTTAGACCATATAAAGCACAGAATTTCCTGGTAAATTGTATGCATTTTTACTTTTATAATTTATGACTGAAGATTTTAAACAGGCCTGTTTCATATTCCTTTGTTTAAAAGTGTTCTTGCTAGGATTTGTACTTTCATATAGAATTTAAAATTCACTATAATAAATTTTGTTAAAAAAATAATTTCTGTAGAAGTGTTTTCTGTTGAAGTTCAATCCAAATTGGAGAGTTATTACTGCTTGAGTGCCCTAAATAGCCAAGTGGAATGGAGCTGCAGATCTTTAAGGAAGCATACCATAGAGCACCAGAGTTAGCAATTCCGTGGAGCAAGAAATTGGGAAAGGGAGGCAGGAGAGTGGTAACTGCTCATTAAACTAAAGAGAAAGAAGTGCACAGTTGAAACTAGGATAGGTGAGCTGGGAAGTGTATAGATATGAAGTACAATTGTGGACGGCTAGGGTGAGGAAGACGAAGGCAAAGCTAGAACTGAGCCCAGCAAGGGACATAAGGAATAACAGGAATGGCTTCTACAAGTGTTACCCACAAAAGGAAGGTCAAAAACAATGTAAACTCCCTGATAAACAATGCTGGTAAATTGGTAACAGTGGGTGAGGAAAAGGCTGAGTTGCTTAATAATTCTTTTGCCTCAGTCTTCTCTGGAAAACTCTCTTCTCACACCTCTTGTGTGGATGGACAGCAGGATGGGGAATGGGGAGCAAAAGGCTCGCTGTAAGAAAAGATCAGGTCTGTAATCACCTGAGGAACCTGAATGTACATAAGCTGATGAAACCTGATGAGATTCATCCCAGAGTCCCAAAGGAATTGGCTGATGTAGCTGCCACTCTCCATGATATTTGAAAAGTCATGACAATCAAATGGAATCCCAGGTGATTGAAAAGGGAAAACATGGTACCCAACTTGAGAAGGGTAGAAAGGAGGACATTGGGAACTTTGAACTGTCAGCCTTTGTGCCTGGGAAGATCATGGACAGATCCTCCTAGAAACTCTGCTAAGGCTCCTGGAGGACAGGGAGGTGATTCCAGACACCCAGCACAGCTGTGCTGAGGGCGAGCCCTGCCTGACCAGCCTTGTGGTGTTCTGTGATGGAATGGCTCCATCAGTGGACAAGGAAGGGTTACGGATGTCACTTAGCTGAAATTAAATAAAGCCTTTGACACAGTTCCCCACAACCTCCTTCTCTCTAAACTGGAGAGAGATAGACTGGATGGACTCTTCCATGGATAAGGAACTGGTTGGATGGTCACATCCAAGCATTGTGGTCAACAGCTCAGAGTGCTGATGGACATCATGACAAGTGGTTCCTTTCAGGGGTCTGCGCTGGGACCAGCTCTATTAAATATCTTCCTTAATGGTACAGATGAAAGTGCACCCTTCACATATTTGATGATGAAAGTCCCATCTGTGGAAATGTTCAAGACTAGGCTGTGTGGAGCTTTGAGTAATCTGATCCAGTGGAAAGTCTTCCTGCCCATGGCAACGGGTTGGAATCAGATGACCTTTAAGATGATCCATTTCAAGCCAAACCATTCTATGATTCCACGATTCTGTTAAAATTTTTCATGTCATTTTCACTTCCCTGTTTTCAGTCTTACCATATCTAGACTTTACTGCAACTTTCAAACTATTGATAAAATTCTCTTTAAGAAAAATTTAGTTTATAACAGTACACAAAGAGTACTCATCTCGGTCAAGGCAACTGCATTGAAATGTAAAACATGGCTATTGCAACCATATAGACTGCTAAATGACAATATGGAAATTTTACAGGTAAGTCTGGCAGATAAAAAAGAAATTTTCAATTAAGTTGTAAAGGAAGTAGACTTCTTATCTGACTATTGTGAAAAAAATAAATCTGTTTTTGTTTAAGAGATTTAGTGATAGGTAAGCATGGAGAGCTGTTGTTCCTTGCAAATCTGTTTTCCCTTCTGTCATATGAAGCTGTTCAATTAAGAAGATACAGACTAACAGAGTCAAAGAATGACTAAATAATGAGAATCTTAACAAACTACTCAAAAACTGGATTCACATAGAATTTATGCTGTACTTTTCATACTATGATCACGTTTATTATTTAAATTTTACCATATGGCAGCAGCAAAGCCATTACAGAAATCCAGAGACAAGAGCACAGATGTTTCTTCCTATCATTTAAGCCCAATATAAATTATATTTGCAAAAGTCTAGCAATTACATCCATGCTAAACAACCCTAACTTATGCATGACAAAAAAAAAAGTGATATGTTATGAATAACAAATCATTTTTATTACAATTACAAATTGGTTAATATTTATAACACACTAAATACCTTGCAGGAGTAAGAGCCTCAGAAAAACAAAGACAGTTCCTTTATGACATCTCTGTTGCTGTACTCTCACAGAATTAGTTAGAATCAGGTATTGAGACAACGAAACCTGGAATAAAATGGTCTTAGTGGTCTTGCATCCTGTCAGGGGCAGGAGTCCCAGAATTTTAATTGCTTCTTTAAAAAATAAACTCTACCATACAAAGACTGATAGACACTCTATATATAATATTGGATAAGATCAGTCTCTATCTATAAAACCCTGTCAAGCTTATCAAACTTTACATTTTAAAAGTTAAAATCATTTGTAACACTAATTGCATGCTCCATGGAGAAAGAGAACTACTGGCAATACACTGTCCAATTTTTTATCAAAAGGGTTTTTTCTTGTTTTACTCGATTAACGTTTGGGTTAGTATGTCCCGAAGAGCACCACTGAATGGACGTGCAGTAGAAATTAGTTATGGAGGTTTTTGTGTGTGTTAATTGTCTGCAGGTGTCGGGGTCCCTCACTGGGGACCCCGTTTCTGTGTGGGTGAGGGCAGATCCCTCCTTGATGGGTCCTGCTGGAGCATCTCGGCCGCTTACACGCACGCGCAGTCCTGGATGACTCTCTGAAGGCGCGACCAGAGAGAAGGGGGACTCGAAGGCACTGGTGCTGTTCCAACTGGCTTTAATAGCGGGATGTCTGAGGCTGCAGGGAGGGAAGGAAAGCGGGGTCCAGCCACAGCTGAAGGGAACCAGTGTCAGGGTGCTTGAGCCCCGATCCTGCGTGGGACCGGGGTTTATAAAGGGGGAAGGGTAGGCGGGGTTGGGGCACAATTCAACCACCAGGGGAAGGGTACAGAAGAGGGCACAAGATGGGGTGATTGGGGTACACCAATAGGAAAGTGGGGAGAGGGTGCTCTCGAGGAGAGGTCCAATGAGGTAACGGGGAACAGGGATTTTTCTAGAAGGGAGGGAGTGGGTTACAAATGATTGATGTTCGAATCATCCCAAGGTGTTCCCATCCCATCCCCCCTGTCCCCTCCTCCCACAATTGTCCAGAAGATCCGCTATAAAACACAGCTACCCAGGATGGGCCAAAACTACCTAAAAATGTGCAAAAAGCAGTACTGAGTTGTGACCTTATCAGAGATTCACACCAGAGACACCTGACTAGATCTATTACAGGTGTTGTGTTAACCTAAGTCTCCCAGTTACAAATCATAGCACTTGCCAAAACAAAATAGGAAAACGAAGTGTGTACAAATACAGTCATCTGTACATGACTGGGATTAAACAAGTGGATTCAAATTCTTCCTTTGACAACAGAAAACAAAATTACAGGCAATAGCCTTTGTGATATGTCTGTTACAGAGAAGATACCTGAGTCTTCACTGTCTGTTGGGAAGGACTGAATGGAATACACTTCCTGAATTATCTAATGCATAGCCCTGATGCCATAAAATACTCAATGTATATTTTTGAAGTAAATGGGGGATTTGCTTCATAGTGGCAGGATACTCTAGAAATGGGAGAAACTAATTATTTAGGAGCTTAACATAATATCTAAAATTAATTCATAGTCTATTTATCTCCTTTATCTTTTGGTATAAATATATTTCTTCTTTAGGATTAAGTCTTTGATGTCATGACATCCATGCCTTGGTATTGGTAGGCTAAACAAAGCTCTTCTAACATTTTTCTGTTCTCTAAGAATTCTTCTCCCAACATCTTAGGATCATATTTGTGTTTTTCAAGGCTACCCCCTCCTGAGAGTTCACAGTTATTTTGTGATTAGTCACAATGCCCAGCTGTTTATTCACATCTTCCTGTTTATTTTTTGCCCCTCAATTTACAAAATCCTGTTAATTGGAAAAAAAAATTCTGTTCTGAATTCCCAACACGGGTATCAATAAAGATGTGGTGATGTTCAGCACTGGAAACACGAATAGATATTTGGGTCAAGAACATAAAAAGCTGGCTTTGGTAAACAAAAATTCTTGCACATAGCGTAGGGATAAATGAGGAGATAGATAGCAAACAGACAACATGGTGAGCATTGGGATCCCAGAGAAATCAAACAGGAACTATTCAAGTTAAACACACATGTCAAATCTTCTTTTCTGCATGGGCTTTTGTATCTATCTTGAGGCTGAAAATGAGGGGCCTGGGTAACAGAGATGAAGTCTAAATTAATTTAGTACACTTTGCAAGTAAACTTTGGCAAGTAAACCTACATAAAATTTGAGGTTAAAGTAATTCTTCACATTTGCCTTCAAAGAAGAAACTCTGAAGATTCTCATGGAAGATCCTTCTGTTGTGGATCATTTATCACAATATCTGACTTTTTAGCGAAGTAAGCAGCCATGATACAAAAGGGAGGGTTTTTGCTAAACAAGCCAACAAACAAAAAACAAGCAAACAAAAAAATAATCATCATCATCGTCATCAAAGCAATAAAAAATTGGTCAATTCTTGAAATGGAGGGAGGTTATCAGTTCCAGAGGTGTAAGTGGGTGTTCAACATGTTTGTATGTGTAATGAAGAAGTGGGGATGGAATGGAACAGGAACTTTTGCTGTCAGGTCAGTTATTTGGTATTTTAAGGATGAGGGTTGACTGAGGTGAATGGATGCATGACCAAGGAATCTATCTAAAATGGTAAAAAAGATTCAATGTGACTGAATATCACCTAGGCAGAGGATGGTGTGGGGGAAAGATTTCTACATGTGGAGATATAGTTGTTCTCAATTGCCCAATTAGCCCCAACACCTTGCTCCTGAGTAGTCTGATAAGCAGTTTGGTGCTCATGAAAGATAAAAATGAGAACAAACAAGCAATTCAAATGTCAAGAAAGGATTAGCAAATAAAGTGGAGAACATAATTGCTTTGCTACATAAATTCATGTTGGACATGCACCAGGAGTATTATCTACAGCTTCTGGTCTCACTATCTCAGAAAGGATGTGGTAGAAGTGGAAAATACTGACTTCCTTTTTGCTTTATCTAAAAGCATAATCCAATTTCCTTTTAAGTAACAGTCAAGCAGGCTCAGACTTCCTAGGCAAAATGGAGAACCTTGAGGGAATATGACAGAAATCCATAAAATCCATAGTGGATTAATCAATGATCAAAGTATGTAGAGGAGACTACTAGGAGAATAGTGAATGATAATACAGTACATTAGTATTACAATGACAAAATAAATGAAAGATCAAATGTGTTAATAATTACTCTCCCGGGTAACAATGCCTCCATTTCCACAAAATATCTTGCACGGTTCAGCTCCATAGAAAAGCAGAACACAAAACTAAATGCCAGCATTAACATATAAAAGGTGTTATTCTAAGTAAAATTGTCATGAACTTATCAAGGAAGTATATGGATAGTAAATAAAAAGTACAACATTTCCTGTGGCTGTTTGAGCACAAACTGAAATACAGTATTTTAGTCATTTTTCTCAAGGTGAGGAATACAAACCCTGATCTATAACAGCAACTGAGCTTTGTGTTCTGGGGCACAATCCAGCAAAGGTTCAGTCACACACACATAAAAAGTACATTTAAGAGGTATATGGTGTGGTGGTGCAGTGTCTCAATTTGAAAGGAAAAAATAAGGCTTAAATACAACCACATGCTGCACCAATAAATAAGATTTTAAAATCCACAGTGGTGCTTAATGCGAGTCTACCTCTCCACTGTCAGCAAAATAAAACAGGCCAAGCATGACGTGTACACAAATGGACAAGTGAAGGACAAATGTGATATCCCATTCTGTACAAGCCATAAGTGGTGTAGGCATCATGATTGCAGGACAAAATTACAAAAATAAGCCTCACGGTCAAACAATTAGATGTTGCTTCCCAAATTTTTCAAGAGAGCATTAGGCTGACTGCTTGTACATGTTTAACAAGTGGGAAAGTTGTATGTGGTAAAAAAGCAGTTCTAAAGGAAGAGTCAAATTCTGAATGACCCTCACTAGTGCTAAAAGTACCATCCTGAGAGAAGAAAACCCTTTTCTCTCTTGTAAACTTTTCTTCTTCACAAATAATGTCCTTGAACTCACTGATGAGGGATATGCACATCCAATCCGGAACAGGTTAATCACAAACATATGTAAACTGAATAAGTAAATTAAAGGTTAACTTGGTAGGGTAGGTACTATCTTGGAATGAGAAGGCAGCATCTTTTTTATTCATTTGTGTACTATATCACAGAACACGATTTTAGAACTCCACAAAAAACCCAAAAAAAACCACCAAAAACCAAAACCAAAAGAAAACAAAAAACCGCCACACACACACAAAAAGAGGCTGCATCACGTTTCTTTATAAAAACATTAGATGTCCTGACATACTGAAGGAAAAGACACAATTTGGTTTTTTGTGTGCTCTCTTTCAGGAGAGTTGGAAAAGGAATGCATGGCAACGTTGTTTAAAGTAGGAGACAAGAAGATATTTGATGATGTGGGAACATGAGAAAAGCCAGGAGGACAACGGCTTGTGCTGTCCCTTTGGTTATACATGGTGAGGATGAGCATACAATTGGAAAGAGGGGAAAAATATACATATAAAATATCATAGAGGCACAGAGGTTATATGCTGGGGAAATAAGAGAAAGGGAAGAGGAAAACAAAAAGGTTACCTAGGGCAAAAAATACTACAAAACCAAAAAAGTAAGGAATGTTAAAAGGACAAGAAAGAAGATACTTTAGGGGAAGCATTGTGGCTAAAATGCTAGAATAAAGGCATCTCCATTAGCTCAGATAATAGAGGTTTATACCTTTATTGCTGGAATGTTCTTTCATCTCAGTGGACTATTTTCTTATTTGGAATTGCAGTGTGACTATATTTGCACCTAATTTGAACAAAAAATATGCATGTCTGTAGGAGAAAAAAAAGCAAGAATAGAAGATTCACTTAGACCAATAAAAACTTCAGGGGTTGGGAAATATCTGCAATTAAAAACTATACAAACAAAACAAAACTAGAAAAACTCCTAGTGAAAATACAGAGAGAGATACTCAAGCCTAGACATTGTAAAGGTAAGCTGTTTTATATGGCATATGCTTTGACTTTTATAATATAAGAAAACACAGCAAACATCAGACATTATCCTGCTGCTGCTGTACATCGTATTTATTTTAAAGTATCTCTGCAAAGCTATTTTATCTTCAGCTTTCTTTTCTACAGCAGGAACATCATCAATTATTTCCTAATGGACAAAGACACGAGCAGTCACCAGTAACTTGCAGACATATAGATGATCTGAGAATATGCTTAATGCAGGCTTAAAAGATTTCAGATCCATATAAATGGCTCAGCTGCCAGTTTGGACAATACCAGTAATGCAAGAGTTAAGCAATGGATGTAAAAATGACAAGTACTCAAACACTACTGAATTATAAAAAACAAGATTTTGGGCAGCATTGACATGACACAAACACAAGCACTGTCAAACATGACAATAAATCACTTGTCACAGGGAAAGAGCAAAAACTGTTTAATGCAAGCAGATGTTTCTGTGAAGGATATGCAGCCCCGATCTTCTTCAAGAAAAACAGTGAATAGGAAACTATATTAAGTTTGCTGTCACCAAGAAAGAGAATACATATCCTGCAACTCTGAATGAAAGAATGAGATCATCTATTGCACACACATTTATGGATAGCAGCTCTCTACAAACGCTGATAGGATTAGTGCTATCTTTAGAATCACAGATCTTCTATTTTTTTCCATAGATTATGCAAGCAAGATGTAATTACAATGTGAACATTGATTTTTGCCTTTTTTCCTTAAGTTTTAAAATGTCACATTGAAACCACAGACAATAAATAAGATAATTTAAAATGACAGGTACATCAGGAAACAAGAGAAAATTCTTTCAAATGGTTCAATATTATCCCCTTTGATGCACACAGAGTTTCTTTAGCTGTGAAAATATTTTGGGTATTTCTCTCCTCCAATCCCATCACTTTACCTCACACTCATTTACAGTGTTGCTGAATACTAGTTCAAGAAATTATTCAAACCAGAAAACAAACCTGAATTTTTCAGGCTAAGTTAAAAAATACTGAGATACCAGGTAGGATTCACTTAGTTCAGCTCTGTGGTTTTGACCGTAAATGATCAGTACTTTCCATCTATCTGAGTTACCAAGATGCTGAGGAAGCCATGAGAAGAATAATCAGAGATGGCTTTTGTCAGCTCTCATGCAGGGTGTTACAGAGGCAAACTCCAATCAGAGGAGCACGCAAAATAGGCAAAATCTGCAATAGTCCAAGTGCAAACCAAGGAAAAAGTTTTCCATACAAAAAGCAGGTAAGTGCAGGGACACATTGCACAGAGACATTGTGGAACTTGTACTTTTGATGCTTATCAAAATTCAGTTACATAAAGTCAGAATTAACAATTCTCCAACCTGAAAATTATCCCTGCTTTGCATTTATTAGAAGGCACCCACAAATGTCCCATTTGAAGAAAATAATTTTATGATACCAAACAAATATTGAAAACAGAATAGGCTGCTAAAGCACATAAAAATACTGAGGTTTTTCCCACATATTTGTGCAGCATACAAATGTGAAGTCTTCTGGATGTTGACTTTGAAGCTAAACAGACAAACATTAATAAAATAATGAAAAGAGTTTGCTTGTAATTCTGCTTTTAAAAGAATCCTGGATTATCCACATATCTAGAGCTTAATAAATAGAAAATGAATGAATCATGATACTAATTGCTCGGTATCAACATTTAATTCTTCAAATTTAGTTTAATTCACTGGTAATTCACATATTCTTTCCATGAGATGGCATCTTAGCAGCCTGAACAGAAATGAATTAGCCACACAATTACCACACATCCAGGCCAAATAAAGACACTTGGTAGATTCAGCACTCACTCCTAAATCTCAATGAACATGAAATATTCTTATTTAGAGATTGCAGTTTCAGCCTTTCATTTAGCTGCACAAGGAAGCCAGACAAAAAATTTAAAGCTTTCTTGTATTTGGCTGTGTGTTTTCAGCAAACAAAGAGAACATTCCAGCCTCTGGGGATATTGATCTTTTCAGAAGCACTAGATTCATATTTTAAAAGACAGTATAAGAGTTTTCTGCACTGGGTATTTATGCAGAGTTGTGAAAAGCAGAGAAAATTAAATGTAGTAGAAGAGTAAACATATATCTCTTGATATATGCATGGTGAACTGCACAGATTTATTCTGTGCAGAAGGAAAAAGATTCAGTCATGTAAAATTACCACATTCTCTTAAAAAATTAGAGACACACTATCTTCTCAGTTAAAAGAATATAAATTCAGAATAACCCTATTCAGTGGTTTACTCCACTCTGCCAGATGATAAAACCTTGTGTAAACTTGCCGCAAGAACATAATCTGTCCCTTTGTCAAAATCAGGTGTTCATAAATCCAAACTTCTCAATTATTTTTCTAAATCTAGCAGAAATTTAAGACAGAACACAAATACTAAATTTAAAATCAAGGCATATATTTCCAAGAAAGCATGAGGTATGCAATGTAAGTTGTAAGTAATAATAACATAGGAAGCTTAACTTCAAGGTTATTTTATACAGTTATTGATAAAGCGCAACTTCTTTAAGAAATCCCAGTTGTTTTCTTCTATTGATTGTATGGAAAGAACCCCAAACCAAAACAAACCAAAAGTGATAAAAAGTGGGATTCAACATTCACAAACCTGACTGAATTTGCAGTGTTGTCACTCTGGACATTAACCTCATTTAGTATATACTGTGACCAACCATTCTAGCCACAGGAAAAACAAACATAATAAAACTCCAGACTGCATGTTTCACAGTGATGATATGATGGAAATCTGCAGTACTGGGTTACTTCTGGAGCTGAAGTAGAATTCTATGACATACTTCAAGTTTAAATTATTTTCTGGAGTTGGCCAGCACCAAACACCAAACAGCTCTAGAAGACTATTCAAAGGTAATCTCCTATCAGAGTAGGAATTGGATACATTTATCACAACAAATATTTTGTGCAGAGATCACACTGTAAAAGTCCATCCTGCTTTTGGAGAAGTCATAATTTTCAGATTTTCACCTTTTAGCTATGTGGACTCTCACCCAAACCTAGGTAAGCACCCAAAAGAGAATTACCTTTTTAGTTACAACCACTGTATGTCAAATCAGTCACCTTTCAGTGAATTACAATGAGTGTACCAGCTATTGAATCAAAGTTATCACCTCCTAAATCATACCAGGCTTAAGTCCATGTCAGAAACACTGCATGGTTGAGTAGTTATTTCTCCCGGTAAATGAAAATACCAATTTCCTACAGCAGCTAACATTTACAAAAGTAATTATATTCTGGACTGGCCTGGTATAACTCTCTAGGAAAAAACCCAGTATGGTAGTCTTTTAGGTAGTTATTCTAATTTTTTTTACAGGGAAGACACAAGCACTAGAGACAGAAGACACTGGAGACATAAAGCGCTTTGTGTTTCACGTGTTCAATGTAGTACTAATTATAACATGGTCACCATGCCTTACAAAGAAAATCCTAAGTAACAGTTACTGCACTCGTACATGGAATGTCCTTTTGCTTTATGTGGTTTATCCTAAAATAAAAAGATTAGAGGGAATTAGCTAATTCTTTCAAGAAAAATAGATTTTATATTAGAAATATTAATTTAATATGATATAATGAAGCTGTTCAACCACACAGATGTAATCTTGTAGTATCAGATTTCCTATGACAGTCTTTGTAGCATCTTTATAACGCTTCATGGTGCTTTCACAGACAGACAATTTAAAATCTATAATTTGATGTCTAATTGTAGAATTTTTGATATTTACACTTTCTATTTATATTATGTATTATTGAGAGTGTTGTTCTTCTTTGCTTTGAAATTTTATATTTATTATGTTTTTACGTTACATTGTGACTTACCAGATAAAATTAAACTTGCTCACTCTAATATGTTTTAGAAAAAAACCCTTGTTTCAAAATTAAATAGTTTTTTTTCCCAATCAGAACAATTAAAAAAATGTTAAAAATATATGATAATTTGAGGAAAAAAACTCAACCTCTTTTTCCTATGTTACTATTCAAGAAAAGTCAGTTTGAAGTAGTCTTCTCAATACCTTGATAATCAGTGCTTTTTGATTAAATAGCATACAGTCATTATATTTTATTTACTAAAAATAAAATTTTTTCTACAATATTTCAGTTAAATGTTAAAAGATGTTCCCCTCAGTAACTAGTTAACATATTGTTCCAGTCTCCCAAAACGTCAAAAACAAGAGTGGTTGTCAATTACTTCCTACAGCACTACTAAAATACTGTATTTTCAAAGAAAAGAAAGTGAACATTCCAGAATGATAATTCAAGAGAAATTGATGCGATTAAAAAAATGTTTTGTTTTGTTTTTTTTAATACAAATTTCAGCTGTAGGAGTAAATGAAAAAAACAGCGGGAAATAATGATATATGACTTTTGGATGGAGATGTGGGGGAAGAGATAAATTTCAGGTAGAACATGCCATTATTTTAAATGGGATTTACAATAAACTGAATTATGAAGTTGCTGGGAAATATTCAGTCAGCTCTGTCTCCTCTAACATTGATGTAGTGTCTGTGACAGTGAGAAATGAAGAAGACTTTATGTAAATAACTTTGTCATTTACCTTCCAATTTTTCATAGAGATAGTTTTGAAAGTAAAAGCATGGAACTTTATAACTGCTCAAATCACAGTGATGATGAAATTCCATGTTTTTCCAGATTGCTACCATTACAATTTGAGAATATTTCCTTAAGTAGCAAATTTCATATCCTATGTTGAACTAGCAGAATATATTTCTGTTTAAATCCCATATAAGTGTGATAGAAAATATATTCAGTCTTACAGGTGAAAAAAGTCTCTGATATAAGTTTTCAAGGACCAAGCTGAAGTCTGTAATAGTAGGCTATATTATCTCTGTTGAGACATTAAAATTAAAATATTTCAAATCTTTCCTAGAAATTTTTCTGGTGTGAAGAATATAGGTCATGGGAGAAAATACTAAGAAAAGGTTCTGGTTAACCCTAAAAAGTAGTGCTTATATACCATATAATCACAAAATCATAGTCATTTCATTTGGAGAAGACTTCCAAGATCCTCAAGTCCAAAAATTAATCCAGCACTGCAAGACCCATCACTAAACCATGTCCCTGAGCACCATACCTTCATAATTGGATAATTATTCCATGGGCAATCTCTTCCAGTGCTTGGAAGAGGTTGCCCATGGAAGAGCAACCTCTGAGCTGACTGAATATTTCCAGTGCTTGGTAACCCATTCAGTGAAGGATTTTCCCTAATGTCCAATCTAAACCTCCCCTGGTGCAACTTGAGGCTGTTTCCTCTTGTCGTGTTGCTGGTTGCACAGGAAAAGAGCCTGACCCCCATCCCACTACAGCCTCCTCTCTGGGATGGGAGGGAGACAGAAGGTCCTGCCTGAGCCTCCTTTCCTCCAGTCTGAGCACCCCCAGCTCCCTCAGCACCTCCTCACTGGCCTTGTGCTGCTCCCCCTTGCCCAGCTCCCCTGCCCTTCTGTGCACACGCTGCAGCCCCTCCATGACTTTCTGCTTCCCAGGGCCCACAAGTGCACCCAGCGCTCCAGCTGTGGCCGCAGCGCTGCCCAGCACAGGGCCACGCTCACTGCCCTGCTCCTGCTGCCCCACTGCTGCTGGCACAGGCCACCATGGCCTCGGCCTTCTTGGCCACCTGGCCACACGCTGCCTCATCTGCAGCTGCTCTTGACCAGCTCCCCCAGGTCCTTTTCTGCTGGGCAGCTTTCCAGCCTCCAAAAATACACTTAACTATATAACTGCACAATAGTACATAATTTATTTCTATATATGATATTTAAATTGTGTATATTATAACATACAATTCATCTACAGATCTATGCTATATAATTATATATTACATATATATATGCTATATAACTATATATATTTATTAAAATATCTCAACATGAAATAGTAGCAATTCAAATGAGTCCATAATGTAAGCTATAAAAACACATTATATTAGATTAATATATAATATTTATTAGATTAATATATAATCTGAAAATAGATATATTTCATATGTTTAATATCAGAATATAAACATTGGTCCTTAGAAACTATTGCAAAATAATCATTCCGCAACATCTGCTTAGTTATATTTATTAGGAGGTAAAATGTCCTTTGGTTTTATAAAATCTTTCTTGAGGAAATGTTAACCCTGAAGGCTCTACAGTAGCAGTAGACTAGTAGTCTGAGAAAGCTCAGAGATTTTCAAAGGACAGATTTATTGAAGCCAATTGCATATCCAAGGAAAACAGACCATATGATTCATTATGATCCAATTTGTTTGACAAATATTCCTGTTGCTTTGCAAATTGGCCCCTAACAAATGAGATTCTCAGTTATCCATTACCCAAAATTATTGGTGAGCATGTTGAGTTAAAAGTTTATGATTAGCACATTTTTTAGAGTATTTAATTTTTTATTGTTTTGCTTATGACTATTGCAGATAATGTAGTGTCTCTTTTCTAATGGAACAACTTGTATCAATAATCATTACCTCTGTAAACTTTTAGTTACTCACCTGAATACTTTAGTCTACATAGAAATGCTATTTTTGCTGACTGAAATTCATTTTATTGTCACATTCAAGTTCATTTTTTAAGGTTTCCTTAAATATTTGTACAAGTGAAACCGTGGTGCTTTTGAAAAATTCAGAAAAGAAATCTAAAAAAACTTAACTAACCAATGAACCAACCAATTAACCAACCAATCAATCAAACCACTGAAAAAACCTAAAAAAAATTTCTTTCACATCCAACATGACTTAACTGAAAATTAGTATTCATCAAATATTGATTAGCAATTTTACAGCATGTACCACATTCCACATGCAAAATTGAAAAGCTTATTCTCCTCAAACTGGGAATCATCATCTGAGAAAGTGCACCCTACATCTCAAATAATAAATTTGTATACATATGCATTTTTGCCTCTACAGAAGTAAATAAACATTAACATAAATTATTCCTGAGGTATACCAGTATATTGAAAAATTAAAGTTTTATTAACATAAGAATATTATGTCCATATTACTCTCAAGCATCTAAGGAAAACATGAAAAATTCTTATTTATTAAGAATGGAGAGAAATGTTTCAAAGAACTCTACTGCTATTGCATTATTTACTTTTTATTAAACCATTTTAGGGGGAAAAAATGTTAAACTTTTTGGGAGGTATTCCGAAACAAATTTTTTATAAAGTCTAATTTCTCAGTACAGTCCTTTTCATATTTTTCTAAAGTTTCTTGCCTGATGACTATACCTCTTTCATCTAGATAAGTAATTTTATTTACAAGTTGTTGGGGTTTTTTATTAAAATGCTACATGGATGGCTTGTATCTCTCAATGGTTCTCAAAATCAAATGCAAAAACAAATAGAACAGGCATAAAATTTTGTAATAATATGTTTATTTTTCTCTCACAATTCCTGAAAGAAAATTTGTATTTCAAGATAACTTCTTTTTAGAAGCTTATAATGCAAACTTCTGATACACCGAGCAGGTAATCCCATTTCAAGATGAAAACAAATGCTGACCTATCAGAACTTAAGGAGCATCAAATGTTTAAATTTACAGTCAGCTTGCATCAAAAAGATCCACAGCATAAGGACAAACACTGCTTTGCAAATATGTGAGAGCACATAAAGAGATAAAGTAAACCAAAGGTTAAAATGTTAAGAGAATCCTATTTTAAGTGATACACTAAGCAAATCTCAACAAATCCAATAAAAGAGATGCAGTGCAAAGCATGAAATTGGGCTTGAACACAGAAGGATCAGGGTCTTTGTACTTCGCATCATTAAGAACTCCAGCAAACCTTGTTAGGGCTCTGTATACTTTTGGATAATTTAGAAGAATGTTTCTGTTCATAATTCAGAATCTCTGAGACTCTCCTGATTAATAATTAATTACAACTGCTACTGAATTTCAGTATTTTTATTTTGTCATGCCAGAACAATAACACTGTCTTATGTACCCAAGAACTGTGTTTCAATTTTCATCTTTTCATGCAAATTCTGCTGGATTTTAAGGACATAGCCAACAAAACCCATTGATAATTGCTTTAGTTTTGACAAGTTTGACCACCAAAATGGAAAGATTTTAAGCTGATTTTCTGCCTTCAGTCAAACAGTCTGAAAAATTTCAGATATACATCTGCTCAGAATGAGGTTAGCAACTAGGGTAGAGAGGGCAGAAGAGGGAAAGACAGGCTAGAAAAATATGGTGGTGGAAAACACTAAGCAGAAATACAACAAAAAATGGCAGCAGAAGGGTCAGCAAGCAAGACTGGCAGGAGATGTGAGGTGGCAAGGAAAAAAGAAAAGAAAATACAAGGTTGGAGAAAGATATTGAGACTGGAAGAGTTACTAATTAAGTTCTCCCTTGTGAAGACCCATATGGATAAAGGATAAAGAAGGAGAACAACTTAAGTGCATAGGCAGTTTGCAAAGACCGCCTTTGTTTTTTAAAGTAAACACAGTTTCTGATCATTCACAAGCAGAAGTGTTCAGCATTTATTCTGCTGTAAACTGCACACAGACTGGACTCAGGACCTTGGTGGAGGATTTTTATTGAAAATTAACTCTTCTGCAGTTAATTGAAAATTAACTGCGCAGCTCTCAGTCAGTCTCTTACTTATCATTTGGATGGTGACACTGTGCTTTAATAAATCTGTCATTCTGTGGAGAAGCAGACTCTGCACAGATGGGTTTTTTTCGGTAGTAAGTGTCCAGTGTTTATGACTGGCCACATCACATGCAGAAGTTTGCTGACAAAAGATTTGTATGAGATGAAACTTTAACACTTTTTCTTCCTCAACAGCCATTAAGTCACCATCATTCTCTGAACCCTCAAATCTTTGCACAGCAGGATAAACACAGCCTAAGAATACTGGCATTTGCTTTCTTCATTCATGATGTATCTTTCCTAAAACTGGAAAATGGCTTCCTATTCCTGTAGTGTTCTTATATTTTCCTACAATGTCCCTACAGATATTTTCCCATAGTTTTCCTACAGGATTCTCTAGTCTGCCTCCCCACAAACCAGGAAATATTTCCTTAACAAAGATGAGATTGGGACATAAGATTTGTGTTTTAATTGATTTGCAAAAGACAGTATGGCAAAAAAACCCAACCATACTGCAAACAGCAAATATGTTATCAGTCAAGTGACAATACTGTATAGTCTAGCAATGCCAATGAGCTGCAGCTACCAAAAAAATTTTGAAAAATACACATTGCTCTTTCATGCTGGTTTTAGTCTCCTAGCATACTGACAGTGTATTTTTTAATCAGTTAACTTGATCTCAAGCTAAGCAGGCCCTCCAGGCAGAATAAGTTCACATGCAATGCCACCTAACTGTGAAAGCCATCTGAAATGCACTGTGATCTGTTCACCCTCTGACTTCAAGCTTCCAACACCCATCACTTCACTACAAACAGCCAAACCACAAGCTCATATCTGTTCCAGACAAGCATCTCACCTTAGCTACCAGTTTAGTCACAATCAGAACTCAGAGAGATAATCAGGCTTCCTGTTTTCCAAATATGTATATGTAGTGTGGCATTTCAAGTCCAAGTCTTCATAACAGTGTTTGGCCTCAGCCTCTGCAGCATTGTTTTGCTCTGCCATTCTGGAAAACTCTGGGCATTAAGCCCCACAACAAGCCCAGCTGGCCACTATTTGGTAGCAGTTACACATGGAAGAAAACAGCACTGTTAACTTGAGTGCAGGCTTTTGTTAGTTCAGTTATTGACTGAACAGGCTGGTACAAATTTTAATAAAGACTGAAGTGATTAAAGTGTAAGAAAATTGGTATTTGCAATGACAAGATCAAATGGTTTAATATGGGTCACAATAATAAATTAACAAAATTGGTAGCTAACCTTATCAAAGTGCAGTTTTTCATCTAACTATAAGAATTTTGGCATTTTTCCATACTGACCTCAAATTAATGTTTAAAGGAGTGAATTTGCATAATACATTACACAGCACATGCACAGAGTTACTAACAGCTTGTTGAAACAGTCATGTTTTCTCACTTAGGCAGAAGCAGAACAGCAGCAGCTTGCATATTAAACTCCCTGCTTGGTACTCTGTTCTTGCAGCTGCATGTAGGGAACTGATTTAGCTTCCTTTGAAAGGCAGAGGTAGGGGTGACCTGTTGATTAATTCTGTTCATTTCAAGGTGTATTTGTTTCAGTAAATGCGTATAAATGATGACATTTGTGCAGTTGATCTATTAAATGATAACACTACAGTAACATTCATCTCATTTTATGTCATTACTGAGATGCAATAGACTATTGTGCTAATTCTGGCTGGAATAGAGTTAATTTTCCTCACAATTGCTAGCATGGAATCGTGCTGGAAAACCCGTTGACTAAGCAGGGATATTTTAGTTATTGTTGCACAGGGTTTGTACTGAGCCAAGGCCTTTCCTGCCTCTCACCTCACCCCGAGAGTGAGCAGGCTGGGGTTGCACAAGGATTTAGGAGGAAACACTAAAGCATTTCTTCTACAGGATTAGGCAGGAAAGGTAACCCAACTGGACTAAATGGATACCTTATACCATACAGCATGAGTTTTAAAGCTGAGGAAGGAAGAAGAGGAAGATATAGAGAGTGGTGACAGCTGTCTTCTCAAGTCACAGTTAGGTGTGATGGAGCTCAGATTTCCTCGGGATGGCTGAACACCTGTCTGCCCAAGGGGTGAACGTATTCCTTCTTTTGCTTAGCTTGCATGTGTGGCTTTTGCTTTACCTGTTAAACTCTCTGTATCTCAATTCATGACATTTGCTTTTTTTCCCCTAATTTTCTCTGCAATGCCTCTAGTGGCAGGTGTGAGTGAGCAGCTGTGTGGTTCTTAGTTGGCGGCAGGGATCAAAAAACCCAACTGTATTCTGCAACACAAAATACAGAAATCTTCTTCATTGGTTCAAAACATGCAACATGCTATTTTTATACCTTCCTGAGTAATTTTTTAGCATCAAATTATCTTCATTTTCCTTGAATACTGTTGCCAATTCCTTTTTTTCTCTTAGAATTTGTCTTTTTTTAACACAGTGTTCAGAGTTGTGAACAGGGCCATGCTGGAGACAGAGAGTGGCTGTAAAGGGCAGCACCCGTGGCTCCTTGTTTGCCCATCACGTAGGGACTTGATGCTTCAGAGCCACGCTATGAATTAAAGAAATGAAAGAGGAAAGCACTTTAGATTGCAAGTTTCTGCACAGTGTTAATGCAGTGCTAAAAGGAATATAAAGTAAGAAAGAACTTAAAGATATGATTATGCACCATCTTTTTCACTGGAATCCCTCATTTATTCACAGCACAGAATGGATGGTACTTACTTCAAAAGCAGCTGTTTAATTCTTTTTCCCCTTCATTGTTTTCATGTAGTTATAACATTATTCAAGTCCTGCTCTGAAGACAGAATTTCTAATTTCCCTTTGGGCTCCTTTAGAGCAATCAGCGCTAAACAGCTAAATTTCAGAGTGAATGAATGAATTTATTTTCATGAGGCTTTTGTACAGTGAATGCCTGGTTAACTTTGTTTATCAGACAAGCCAATACCTCAACTCTACTGGTGTTTTGGTAGCCCAACCTGGTGCTGCAGTCCCCCTATCACCCCCACACACACTCTAGCCCATGGCCACCCATTCCTGCTACTGAAAGAGGAGTCTGGCTACTCCTCTTTCTGGTTCAAGTGTTCACACAAGGTTTGCTGCTTATCACACGCAGGTAGCTGTGAAGAAACCGAGTGCAGCCGATCTACAGCCTTTCACAGCAAAGATCTGAAAACAAAGCACCATAACCCACAGAAACTCTGCTTTCTTCTGGCAGAAAACCTACACATCCAGAACACAATGTCTAGAACCGTTGTTCTAGGATGGGCTTCTTGTAGGTATGATAAAGCAAATTTCTCACGCTGCAACATTACGTAAAGTTACTTTGTGGCTAGAAACACTTAAAATTGACTTTCTAATAACCAGCATGCTATGAAGTAATCCATGAAGCAGTTTTTAATGTATATCAAAATAGCAAAAGAAGTGGCCATTTGCAGGCAAGCCTGACAGATCCTGACACTCTTTCATCCTGGCTAAGATTTAAATTTTGAGAGTTGTCTTATTCAAGACTGGAAAAAACTTTACCAGGAAATCTGAATTTGTAGTTAGAATTTATTCTTCATTTGTGAGAAAGCAGCTGCACACTCTTTTGTACCATTAAACCACAACTAGTTCCTGCAGTATTCACTGAGAAGAGGTCAGATCTATCTTTAGGGGCTTGGAGGTGTCTTATCCTATTACTGCTTTAATTTGTGTCTGGGGAGTGCAGAGTGCTGGAATATTCCTGTGGATATTACCCAGTCAACATTTCTCTCTTTGGATTTTTCCATAAAACATCTCACTGGGCTACAAGACAAATCCAACTTAATCCATGCTACAGGTCCCATTAGCACAACCCTGTGTAACTAAAGGCTAAAGAGCTTTTAAATTACTGCTTCTTTTCCTGAAAGGAGAAATTTGTAAAAGCCTTGATATGATGGGTGTTGAATTCCCCTGCATTAAAAACAGTCCCTTAAAAGCCTCCATTGAACTTTACATGTGGGAAATTTTTGTTTAAAAAACTACAGGCAAGTAGTCACTGTAACATAAGTGCCCACTGTACTGGGTGGTTAATGAGTGTTCACATGTCATGTGACCTTTGAAACTGGGGAGGGACATGGCTTCATTGTGATGAGATTATTTTGAATTTTTCAAGGCTCTTGCTGCCCCTCCTCACTTGGCACTGCTGACAAATATGATAGCTATGCTTTCACTTCCATCATCTATATCAAAATGGAAATATTAACTAATACATCAGCCAGGACATTCCCTGGCAGAATCCTACTCAGTAAATCCTTTCATGTAGACTATGAAATATTAATAATGTTTTCAAGCTTTTGGCCAATCAGGAAATCCCATCTTTCAAACAAGGGACTGTCAACCATTTGACCATGCTTACTGGAGGCATTGCTTATGTTCTACAGCACATTATACAATACAACTTCCATTATTACAGCAGTCATAATGAAGTTTCTGATGTTAGGCATCAGGGAAGCTACATCTGACTGATGCACAGGGCCAACAGGAGCCAGAAGTGGTTGTAGTGTGCTCTCTTGAGCCAGGCTGTTTTTCCAGGGTGAATTCAATACTGTGGAGTAGCATTCCTCTGTTACAAACTGGTGAGTAATCTGCCAGTCTGTCTGGAAAAGTGGGCAGTACTGATCTGCAGCAAAAGTGCTGAACAGCTTGTGGCTTTTCCATATTCATCTACCTTAAATTCATGCTCTCCTAAAAGCACAGCTTCCAGAATGCTGAGTAACTCATACTGATGTAGCAGCAATTCCCAAAGCTAATTCTCTTGGCAAAGGGGAGCTGCAGTTCCTGGGTCCGCTCAGGATCATCTGGGAAGATGGAATGTGTGTCCATCCACTTCTCCCTGTTATTTACACTGCTTCTTCCCCAAACTGGTATAACAATAATCAACCTGTATATTTCCAATAAGTATATTTCCACAGAGATATATTTCATAGGGATTTATCACTACAAAGGAGAACAATGGCACTAAGTTTCTGGGTTTTGTTTTCAATTATATCATAAAATACTGAAAAATCTGTTCAACTAAAGGAAGGAGACTACACAGATAAGCAAGTTAAGCTAAACCTGTCAAAAGAAATTAAAACACAGATTCCCCCACTCACTCCATTCCCTGTAATGAAAAAGAAGAAAAACAGGAGGGAGAAGAGAGAGAAGAGAATGCAAAGACAGGTATAAAGTTTATTAGCTTTGAAGGTTTGCAGGGTTAGTGGCTTCAGAGGAGCAAGTATAATGTGCCTGTCTGAAACTGATGCTAGAAAAAATGAAGTCAGACAAAAAAGACAATCTCTCTGAGTCTGTTACTATTAGTAAAAAGTGTAAAGTTCTATTCATAGGAAATTACAAGAAAAACATAAGGGTGTAAAGTAGGTATGACTCCAAAAATCAGTATTTTGCCTTAAGGCACATAGTAAGTTTTAATGCCTAAAAAATGCACAAATAAATTATTTAGGGTTTTGGTTTGGGGTTTTTTCCACTAGGGAGAAGGATATTTTTTTTATTCCAGAATTCTAAGTTAGAAAATAAAACCACATATCAAGAATGTGGAGCTCAATGGAGCTTTCATCCAGAGAAAGCTCCATCAATCTGGAAACCAGAAAATGGCTCAACAGAATGGTAATAGAAGTTCAAAAAAGAAGCATTACAAGGGGAAATGAGTTGGGAAAACATCTCATTTGAGCAAGAGTTAAGACTCTGTAATAGTTAGGGCTCAAATAACTCTTTACTGAAAAAAAATGTGAGTAAGTTGAAAATAGACTAAACATGCAACAGTGTGAAAATGGCAGGTTGTCTCATCAAGTGTTTTTCACAGAAACACATGATCAGTATTCTGGGCAAGGAAAACGCTCCACATTTCTTACCTTTGGAATGCAGTGGAATTTGATGCAACGGCATGTAGGAAGTTAATATTTCAAAGGAAAAAGGTGGGAATTTGTACAAGAATAAAGGCGTGCAGGTTTGCCTGTAGGGGGGGGTTTGAAAAACCAAAAATCATCCCTTGAGGATGTGTTTTAGTGGACTCCTCAGAAATGTTAGAAGTCAACTGGGGGTCAATACTTTTACTGATGATCTCAGCATAATATGCTGTTGTGTGCTTCTGAAGCAAAGCTCAGAGATACTCTTGTAAAAACAGTGGATCAAATAAAATCCAAAACCTAAGCAAGAGTCTTTTGTTGCTGTAAAACTGCCCACAGAATTCCAAACTCTCTTGAAGTTATTGCTGACTCATCAAGAATTTGCATAGGTCTAAGCACTTAGGGGGATGGGGGAGGAGTTACACTATTGTGAGAAATACTGAGAAAATACCAAGAACATTCTTGATAAATTAAAAAAAAAAAGAGTAAAATTCTAATCCAGAAAATGTATGATATATGCATTACTGTTCACTTTTAAAAACAAAGATTAGCCACATGACTTTTCTTCAGATTTTAGTGCAAACTCAAAATTAGTCCCTGAGGGACAAGAAATGAGCATGCCAGAAACATGAATCAATTTACATTTCTTCACATCCGCCATTGGAGATGTGTGTATACCTCAGGCTAAAATGACAGAATGATCAGCAACGTGACTCTGCAACTCTGATCTGGGTAAGTATTCAGAGTCATGTAAAATTAGGAGCATTGCTCTTTGCTTCCCTCCCTCACTGCAAATGTAGTTTTTTAGGGTTTAAACACATTCCTAATTACTTCTGTGCATGAAGAAGCAGACAAAAAGGCCTTTCCTTGGCTCTAAATAAGGTGTAAAGAAATGAAGCTATGATTTTACAGTCTTCACTTGTATGATTTCCTTTGCAAATGTTGTCTTCTGCAATTCAACTAGAAATTATGTGTACAAAAACATGAACATATTCCCAGGGTGAAAAGGTCCAGAGTAGATCTCTAGCTCTTGATGTGTTCACTAGGCTGCATGAAGGAATCATCTAGCACCCCATTGCAGAGCTGTTATTATGGTCTGTGTGTGACGTTAAATCATAGAAACGGTTCAAAACCTGCAGCTCATAGGTTTCAGAAACAGTTTAACCATATTATGGTTAAAACTATGTATTGCCTAATTAATGCATAAGCATTCCTTAGACTACAGGAATATTCTAGCAAATATGAAATCAAATTTAGAAAAAATAACTATTTACTATAGTTGTATAACCATTTACTACAGCCCAACACACAATGTTACATGGCATTCATTAACATAGGTGTTTATAATTCTGCTGCTTCTTCTCTCATCCTGAAAATTAATTGTGAATTATTGTGGTTTAAAACTAGAAATCTTCAAATTAGAAGATTTTTTTCCTTCTAAGAATAAAGAAGGAAACACATATTGGTAACTCCAGAAGTTAATAATTGCCTAGGAAAACAAGTTATTTGAAAATGCCTGTTGAGCCTTAATGGTTTTTACATGAAGCATCATGGTTTCCATTACCTTTCATCAAGTCCAAGGAGTACTCCAAGAGAACCTACAAGAAGTTCTTTCAGACTACTTGAAACTGGAAATTCAGGGAACTTGTAGGGCCCCTGACAGAGCAGCAGTCTGTAGAGAGTGAATGGTTGCAAAATTAAGATTGGTACTCTCTGTTTTGATTTGTTGGTGATTATTATTGTTACTGTCATTGTTATTATTATTATTACTATTATTGCTGCTGGTAAGCCAATTAGAGTGAAAAGTTCTTGCAGTTCACGGAAATCAAAGGAAAATATGTTTATTTTGTTGTGTGGAAACACAGAAGCAGTAACTATCAAAAAACCTGAAAGCCTTACTGCCATACTCGCCACCTTTGGTTGCATATAAATGACTCATTGCTTCAGTTATAGTTCCAATGAGGTTGATTTGAATGCATTACACTAAAATCACACAAAGATCAAGAGACACCACTGTCATGTGCTACAATACCCAGTTATTCAACATAAAAATGCAAAACAGTATGTAATACATATGAGAATAATTAGGTATTCAATAAATAAGATTAAATTTTAAAGGTATTTTACAATTGCAGATAGGCCACGCTACAAGAATATATTCTGTGGACAGATGAGAAATGCCTCCAAGCATAAATAGTCACTCTTCAATGGAAGAAAAGAAATCAGTCTTTGATGCTGTCTTACTTTTTGAACAACTACCAGCAAATCCAAAGTATCCTTCATTGCTAATACTAAATTTATATCAACAAGAGTTGTATAGTGCTTTTCTGCTATGGTCTCTGTTTCAGAGAACTGCCTCATTGCTCTACATCTTTTGTCTGTTTGAATTTCCTTTCTCTATTTTTTTTCTTCATTACTTCTTCTCCTCAGAGCTCAGATATTCTTTAAATGGGATTTCAATTTTCCTTTCTTGATCTGTCATGCTATCAATATTTTCCTAAGCCCTTTTGAAAACAACTATGTCTATATTTTTTAGCATGTCAGCTGTATGTAAAACAAAAATCCGTTACCACTAATACAAAATTACCAAGCAGCCCATATTTTATAACCTGTACTCTAACAATACAACCATTTCTGCCATTACTGTTTGCCTGTATAAAATTACAGTTCAATGAACTCTGAAAGCTGGAAGGGATAAACATGAAATGACTGCACGGTCATGTCCTAAGTAATAAAATACTGCCATAAACAGGCAGTCAGAAACGTGCTCAAACAAGGTAAGGAAAGTATCTACCACTTAGCTTGCATCCACAGTATTATATAGTATGCATTTTAACTACTACAAAATAGAAAAATTCTTCCAGAATTTCTGACCATACCTGAAAAGTCATCTGTAAGAGAACACTAGGTAAAATGTCAAGCATGAAGAAAGAAGTTATTCTTCTCCTTCTCACTTTGTTCTCCAACACAGCAAACATCCTGTATTTGATCCACAATTTGTAAAGCTCCTTTGACATCTTGGTTGTGAATACTAGCTGTGAACATCACAGCTGCACTCAAGACACAAATTAACACCCTCAAGATCAGGCAGCTGTGGGGACAACTCATACAGTGTCGTTACTTACCTGCAGAGTAGCCTTTAAAAAAATATTTATTCTGCAGATAATGTATGTAAGCAAGTAATTTTAATTTCTTTTCCAATCTAACATTTCTAATGCTACTTGCTATGTTACATTTGAGCCTAAAACTGCCTCATTCAGTAAAAGATTTTTCAGTCACTCTGGCCATGCTTTGAACAAGGTCCCCAGGCTGAACAGCTGCAGAACTTAATCTGGCTTCTCAGTAATGAATTCATTCACCTCATTCATACACAAGTCATGCATAAGTACCACAACTTTAAAGTAAGACCAAAACCAATCTTTTTAAATCAAGTGAATGTACAGTAGACTTGAAGTGAAGAAGCTGGCACAGAGTTCACAAAGGATTTGCTGTGTTAGTGAATAAGCTGTGCACATTGCTGCTGGAAAAAATTTCTTTCAGTGTTGCCATCTAATTCTCTTTCTCGCTTACAAAATTATATCAGTCACTGCTGTCCCCTGGGAAGAGGAATGAGCAGCTGATATCCAGCAGCACCCTTTAAGATGGGCCCTTTGAGGAGGCCTGTAGTGCAGCCGTAGGTGTAAGGACATCTTTCTTCATGCTTGCCCTCTAACCTGGATGTTAAGGTGGCAAATGAGCCCTTTTCTGGGAGACTCCCAAAAAGTTGCCAAGGCATCCTGGCAACATCTGTCCAACACAGTGCATTTCTGCTGAGCGAGCTGCCTGGTTGGTGACCTGGGTCAGGTGCAAAACAGCCAGTAAGACAAGGAGAATCTCCACAACCAGCATGCTGGACTGCCATCAAGCCTAGAGTTTTCCTATTTTTTATTGCTAGGGCAGAGAAATTTGAAGGAACACTGTTAGAAGTAAGTGGGAGAGTGATGTCACTGTGGACAGTGCAAAGCTGGCATTACACATTTTATATTTGGCCTTTCTGCTGGGGGCCATTTTGCTATTTGATGTGCCACAAGGAGCTCTATAACAGTCAGATCAATCAAGAGTGTGTTTATAAGGACTGTGGTATAAATAGTCCTTCAGTGCCATTCTGCTCTACACTAGATATACAGCTGAATATATCTGTTTGAAATTAATCTTTCCTCTTTTTATTTTCTGTCTGTGGTTTAGAATGAAAAAACTTAAACTGAAAAATAAATTACATGAGTTCTAGATCATTCCTTAGTACCTCTCATAGAGCCATAGTATGGGGCACTTCACTGTTTTGCCAGGTATTTATACTGGGCTACACATAAATATCCTTAAAGGAACACCTAAAAGACTTGTGAAGAAAATTCAGATGTCTGAATGCCTTTGTCACTGTAGATGCTAATGTACCAGGCAAGAGTGTTTTACTTTAAATGTAATTTTTTTTAAGTGTTGTAACTTCTTGACCTGCAGAATTTCATTCTGCAAATTGAAGTTTGTGCTTTGTAGGAGAGTCTCTTGTCCAGTTTTTATTTCACAGCCAAAGTTATCTACTTGAAAATACTCTGAATTGAGGTCACCAACAAGGCATTGGAAAAATGATGCTTGTTTAGTCCATTCCACATGTGCAAGTGTTGCTTTGCTGCATGTTCCAAAATCCTCTATTACATTTCTCAGCAATACATTTTTTTTTCATCTCAAGTGTAGTCCCTCGTATATTTAAACAACTGTTTGAATAAATGCAGGAATGGGAAGTCTTTGTTATTCTGATGGGATAAAGTAGTGTCTGTGTGGCTTTTGTTTGTCAGAAGTGCCACTGTTGCCAGGAGACTCTGAGGGAAGATGTCAAAAGACGACTAACTGAAAGGACAGACTATCTGGACTATCCTGAAACCTGCCTCTTGCATGCTAACAAATTTAGGCAGCGTTCCTTTCCTCACTGACTTCAGCAACAACAAAATTGGGTTGCTAGTTTCGCTTAGGGAAAAGTTGGAAAGGATCCCATGAGGCATTGTTAAATTTCTGACACCAAAAAAACAGCTAAGTTATCTCTGCTTCCCAATAGCTTTTCTACACATTCTTTGGATGTAGCTAAATCACCCTCATAAGAAGCTTGTACATGTTGCTTGCCTTCTGAACAGACTCTGCTGTGTGGTGTTTTCCTAAAGCAAGATCTCTGGAAAGTGTAGCTGTAAGACCTTCTAAAACTGTGCAGATATTGATCTGGTTTGGTTGTTATAACAGGATACAGTTTAGGTCCTGATGCTGTGCCCTCGCTTTAATGTGCAGGCACATCAGTCTCTCAAAGAAACAATGGCGTTAAAAAAGAAATTACCCAAATTCAGATGAGAAATAGGATAGAAATTAAACTAGCAGCAGTGTAACTCTAAACTGCAACTTTCATAAAGATACATGTGAAAGCACCTTTGACTGAAAGAGGACCACTGGATTTCATTATCAAAGTGACACCCACAGCTCAGAGGCAGCCAGCTGTTTTTGTCTGGTGTTTTGATGCTGGTGAATCACAGTATAAATCAGTACTCCAGATGGCCTCCCTTGCAGCTGCACTCAGCAGGGCCACAGAGAGGATGTGCCCAGCTGTGATGTCACATCCACTGATTTATATTCCACTGTTTTTACTTTGGATCATCTTTCATTTTCTCTTTACCTACAACTCATTTCCTCCATGCTAAAGATCTCTGTCTTCATGTGCTGCTCCCTCACACACTCACACAAAGACCCCCCCCCTTGCAAGCCACTCAAATGAATTTCCCCTGCCCGGATCTTTACTGCAGACCTAGATCCACCCCAGCTCCACACACTGTCCCACAGCCTGGTCCTTTCAGGCTCTGCAGCCACTACATATCCCCTCCTGTGCTGGCACAGCGACATTTCACACTTTCTAGGTGTGAAGCATCCACATTGCTCCTTCCCCTCCCAGAAAAGGAGCTCCTAATTGCCGGTGCTGCTGCACCTTCCCTGCTCTCTGCTGAGGACAGCTCTCAGCTCTCAGCACTCTCCCTGCTCTCAGCAAAGGCAGCGCAGGGCTGCCCGTGCAGTGGGCTGGTTCTTGGCAGGTTGGCTGCCCCTGCAGCCACCAGCCGCCCCAGAGGTGACTCACAGCTCACTCCTGTACTGTTGGGCAGCCACTGGGACAACGCAGGCTTTTGTGCTCCTCTGCTCCAGGCTGAAGGCTGAGGGAGTGTGTGGAGAGCACTCTGCGCCAGCCCCAGGTTTCCCAGGCAATCGAGTGCTCTTCTGCAGCTCATTTGTGAGCACTGAGGGATGGACATCATGCAGTGATGTCAGTGTATCAAAACACTTTTCAGAAATAGACTACAGATGTTACTAGATGATGCCCTCAAGATTACAGTGTTTGCCTGATTGGGAGGGCACCTTTCTTGATTATAAGAAAGTCTGGTTTTTTTCCAACAAGGATCCATGTGTTTCTTCCTCTGTGGAGAAAATACAGTCTGAGGTACAGGATGCTTATCATATATTAACTAAAAATATTTAAGGGCATATGAAGTAGGGAAAAAACCCTAGAAAAGATGGTTTTACTCTCTATTTCCTATTGCTGGTAGAATAAAACAAATCTACTTATTTGAATGAAAGAGGGAGAAAGAATCAGTTGTTTAAGGTGGCAATAATTGCCCTCTATTTAAATATAGCACTAGCATTCAAGAGGGTGGTTCATTAGTATATGTCTCTCATTCATCATAAGGAATAAACAATCATGGCTTCACACCAGACTGTCATCATAAAACTTCATCTAAATCTATTGAAAACAGTAGAAAGATTCATTCTACTTACTGAGTTTTATGTTAGACTTTGTAATAAAAAAATAACACTTTTTAGACTTCCTACTATGTGCTTTTCAAGCCTCTTTATACAGATTATTCAATATGAAACAATTACATTCACAATGTGACAAAACATCACAAGGGACTTCATTTCTACTGCTATCTCAATAAATTTGGTTTCTTCATGCAGAATTCCAAGGTTCCTGGCTGCTTAGAAGTTGCAATTCCTTTTCGTAAAAGACTTAAATATTAATGTATGACATGACAAAAATTACATAAGATATTTTGGAGAACTGCCATATTGGCTGAAAACCATCTGAAGCTAAAATTAATGCGAAATTTATCTTAGAAAATGTCAGTGTAGCTTCCTATAAAAGTTGGAACAGAACTATGCACTGGGCATCTGGAGTTTAAGATCCTGTTTTTTACAGGCTCTGCTATTAAGATTGCTAGACAGTTACTAGCCCCTAGTAATTGTGAGCATTTTCAGGAACTGTGATTGCACATGGCAAAATTTATTAGTATCAGAGGCCAAATTACAAAGATAACAGAGGAGAGAACAGCTTTGAAATTCAGAGTCTTGGATTGCTCTGAGGTCCCAAGAATAAATGAATCATTGCCCAGCCACCACCCTAAAGGAGTTTTAGTGCCTCATTTCTTGCAGCTCGAGCTATATTTAGAAATTACATACAGAAGGAAAACATTTTGTCAGTATAGAACTTAGGGTATGTCTGCATCATGGAAAACAGCATGTCCTGGGCAAATGTGACATAAACTAACTTCAGAAACAACTTGTGCAGTCCCTTCAGATCAAGACTGTGCCAAAGCTCAGGAGCATTCTGCTGTGCTGTGTTGGCATTCCATCAGGCACTGAGCTGGCAGCTGGAACCCTGTGCTCTGTACTACTGTCCTTCAGAGTTACCCCCAAAAGGCATTCACTGCCTTAAAGCATCTACAGCTGAAGATGTAAAACCCGATTTTTATGCTAACATCATTCTGCCAATACTTTCAAAGCCAAAGGGTGTTATTACCATGTTCAACTTTTAGTACATTTATTGTTCAGTCAATTAATTACAGTGACTCATTGCTAAAACACTGTACAGGGTGAGATTGGCACAATTAACAGGAAACATATTTTATGTGGCTTCATATCTTCATTATTTTATTTAACCCTAGCCATCTACAGAGTGATGTCAGTATGATAATCTGAATGTGGTGTACAGAACTGTCAGTTGAAGTTTCTTACATGCTCAGAAATGCTCAAGACTGTGCACCATGAGAAGAATAAAGAATGAATAAATGGGAAACAGTTCAGAATAAAAAGAAAACAGAACTTAATTTAAATCCAAGTCTTGAAAGAAAAGCTTCAAAGCTTATGTTATGTTGTATTATATAGAAAAATGTAACACATGAAAAAAATTTAGATAAATTTGCTGGCTGAAGTGCAAGTTAGTGTCAGATAACCTGCTTTAACATTTATTTTTCATATCCCCAAGGATATATCTATTCTAAATACCTGATTTCTGGAAACAACAATTAAGCCGAAAATGAGAAACCTAAGGTTTTTTGTTGTTTATGGTCTGTTACAGATATTTGCAGACTTAAAATCCAGATAAAGAAGAAATTTTTCATTGCATAAATGCATGCCTTCATGCATTGTGCCAGAAGCTAAAACGGAGAAAAAATAAGAAGCAATTGCAAGAGTGCATACTGTCATACTAGAAGGAGAGAAATTATTTCATCAGCATGAAACAAGGCATAAGCTGCCTGGATGAGGACAGGAGAAGTGTGCTAAGCTTCCGCAGATGCTGACTTAATAGCACTTTTCCAGTACTACTGGAGGGTTATTTAAATATTCTTTGCAGTTCACCCATGCTTCTCACCAGTCTCTCACGATTGCCTCAATTTTTTCCTTTCCTTTTTGATCCTTGCTGCTTTCAAAACTGACAGTCTCTTTTCTCCCCTGCATTCCACTTTCCCTTTTCAAACACTAACAGATTCCAGACATCACCTGCACACTTTCCTGTGGCTCCTGCTCAAGGCCTGGGTGACACTGTCCCAAAACAGAGCTTGCTGCCACCATATCCCTTCTCCACGCAGTTGCCTTCTTTACTTTTTTCATCCCTTTTGCATTTGGCCTCTACCCTTCTCTCTGAGTTCTTGGACTGCATTCTCTAACACAATTCCTAATTGTTGTTTCTGAAGAGTTGAGATATTCATGGCCTTTCATTTTCCTCTTCGTTGCCATTCCTTGGTCACTGTGTCACATACACTGACATAGAGGTGACCTTAGTTTTTCTCATACAGAGAATAATTTATGCACTGGGCATCTCAAACTCTTTCCTTACCTTGTCACCTCTGGATTGGTAGCTTCCCCCCTTCTTAGACCAGCAGCCTCAAAGCTGCTTTCCTCTGTTTGTTCTCATATCAAAGGTACCCAAACATTAACCTGTTTTCTGGAGCTACGTTCTTCAGCTTCCTGGGTTTTCGTCTTTTCTTATAGTCTGTTGAATTCATCTATGATGATGCCAGCCTTCAAGTCAATAATCAGTCTATCCCCTGGTCTGCATAGTACCTCTTATTTTAAAATAACGATGAGTCTTAGATCTAAATCCACCCTAAAAAAAGCTATTATTGAATTGTAGTCTTCATAATGTCCTATTTTAACCTGTCTTTTTCTGCAGTTCTGCATTCTAATAATCCTTCAGTCTTTAGGATTTTTTACTTCCTGTTATACAACATCCATGACTTTCCTGCTCTCAGCCTATCCTTCCTTATTTTAGCTCTTAGGATGATCACTGGGTCTCCCAGTGCTTCACGTTTCTCTATCCACAACTCATGCTCATCTCAGCCATTGGAAGACCCATTGGAAGAGCCACTAACTCACAGACCCCTCTTGTTCTCTGGCGCTTCCTGTGGAAATACTTTCATCAATGTAGATTCCCTATGTCAGCTTCATTTCTCCTCTGTTTCTCCTTATCTCTTCTCTTTCTGGATGATGGGCAATCTTCCTGAACAAGGTGGTAATACATAAAATTAGTAAAAATTATTATTTCTGAAAATGATCATAGGAGGTGGAGGTAGGTCAACATAAAAAATATTCTTACAATCACTATCTGTCAGTAATATTATGTATCTTTTCAGGACACATCTGATAATTTTTTTAAGCCTTCTAGTTTTCAAAAAAACCCTGATTTCGGTTTCCTGTGTGGGATAGGAAAACAAAGATTACAGAAGATTAATAAGCTTATTGGATATGGGTAAAGGCTTACTAACAGTTGTTGGGTGACTTCTTATTATTACCAGTAGCATTTAAATCTTGAAATAAATATATTGTGAGATTTAATTATCCCTAGAGACAAAATGGGTAATTTTTCTTACATTAAAAATGGAGCTAACATAGCAATGGTTTTATTCATATACATACTTCTTGGCCGAAAACTTGTCCCTTCAAAATCACTAGTATTAAATTCTGATCAGTCTTTTATTAAGAAAGAATTATGGGTCAACAACAACCCTTTTAATATGTCTGTGCAGTGCATATTAAAAAAAAACTCTAAAAGTCTAAACAGGTTTGCAAAGCTTATGTTTACAAAGCTTTACTTCCAGAAGATAGAATTAATTGCATAGTTCATTTTAACCACAGAGTGTAAGACAACGAAGGAAGATTGGATTATGCTTTGTAACATCTGGAATCAAAATGTTTTCAAAACTCTTGACCATGGGTTGAGGATTTTACAAACAGAAAACTGTCCTGGGATTTTTTTTTGGAAAGTATCTAAAGGAACTTAGTTAAAGGAAGACCTCTGCCCTCTCAATTCTGTGTTATCATAGGCTGCTTAATCTTTCAAAAAGATTTTCTAGAATGACCAATACGTCAAGACAAGGCTCATGGTTGTAATTGTCTATGAAAGATCAAAGAAAACAAAAGCACTGCGTTTTGCCTACTTCTGTTTCCTAATTACTGGTACACAGGAATAGCGGCTGAATTCACTGTCCAGCTTGCACAGTGAGAAAGCAATCATGGCAATGACTTTTGAGGGAGAACTTAATAATTTTCTCCTAATAGAAGCAAAATAAATAATTCAGATGGAAAACATGAAAATGCTGAATGGTCTGACAAGCCTGCAGAATGTCTGTGACCAGATAGAAAACCCAAGTTCAGCATTAAAAACAGTCCCTTCTGCTGAAGATAAATATAAAGGATGTTAGTTCTGCCCTCTTCTTAAGTACCATTTTGTGAATCAGCTCAATTTTTCAGAGGAGATAGATGTTCCTATGCACTTAAAACAGCAGGTCTTTTTCAGACATAAGGGAGTCATTGATTCCAGTGACTGTCTGGAGCAGAGTAAGTGCTCACAGGAACAGATGCTCTAAGACCCAGTCAGGTGATTATCTTCAAGTGTCTTGTTCTGACACTGATAGCAGAGGCACTCAGCTTCTCCATGTGTGCCTTGTGATATCTGTTCTTGTGGCTTCAAATGAACATGGTGTGTTTCTGAGATCTAATCAGGGATCAGCTTTGCTGACAAGATTACTCTTGGTTCCCAATCAAGAGGGAACACTTGGCGTGCAGCTCTGTGTCTGCTTTGGGTCCCGTTGCTCCCTGAGTCTTCTGTGACTGGAGTTAAGGCTCTGGCTTCATCACCCTTTTGAACTTATTTAACCTGTGCTAAAGCTTCCTAGAGCTTGCCAAAGGAAGCAGGGCAAAAACCCAATTAGAAGCTGTACATGCATTAAAGGTTTTGGCATATAATGTCTTTTGACAGACAGAACCTCTGCAATTACTTTGCAAACAGGAAGAATACTGAATCTTATTGAGTATCTTCTTTGAAAATGATAATTATAACAATGTCACCTGCTGGGTAACTTGCAGCCAACAAGTTTATTGATTTTCATTACTTTTCTTGAAAGCTGGGTTCCTCTCTCATCTCAGAGAGACACATAATTTTGTATTTAATTACAAATTTAATATGCATCTTAAAATTATTTCTGAAGACCATTCACAAAAATATGTGTTTTTTATACAAAATATTTTTGATTGGTCTCAAAACACTGATAAACTCTACAGAACTGAAACTCACAAACAATAAATATGAATTTTTTTTTTTTTTTTTTTTTTTTTGCAGAGGACAGTTATATAAAAAGTTTAGTGATTTGACAAAAATCCCAAATTCAATTCTCAGTCTCATTTTTTACTCTTACCATTCTTCTCTGTTCTGATCACTGTCACTTCATGGGCTATGCACTTCTTTGATGATATTTTGATTTTCATCCTTCTGAAACAGTGTATTGCTAGCAGAAAAGAAGATACATAACTACAATGTTTAATACTGCTCAGTTCCTAGGAAGTCAAACCCTTAAAAATTTATATGTTTTAGAACAAAATAGAACATAGAGAAAGAAAGACATTTTGAAAAATCTCCTGAGACAACTGAAAGATCATCATCATCATCATCAATCATCATCATCATTTTGGAGAGATAAGCCACTATTTTGGTTCCTCATAATCTTCTGCAAGAAATAACCTTTTTACAGAATGTGCTGTTTCTCATAATTCCGCATTAACTCTGAAAAGTTCTCCGAAACAGGATAAAGCATTACCCCAGAAAAGACTGTGTGCACCTTACCTGATCTCTGTAAAGGGGCCTGACTTTGCAACGCTGTCCTGTCAGGGCTACGAACATTCAGACTTTTTGGCAGAAGGGTGTCTTCTCTTCTCAGCTGAGTATGGAGAACATGAATTTCCACATTCATAAGAGATTTAAGGTTGACAAAGTATCCATTAAATTGCAGTAACAGGTTTATACAGCACTAGGTCATTATTTTTGTTCATCTTATCAGCTTTTCTTCCTTCATTAATTGGAACAAATGACCCAAACTCTACTGATGATGTTACTGTTTCATTTATTTAGTGATAGAAAGGACCATGCTTCCATGTAATTTATATGCAATAAAACTTTTTTACGCAAGAAAAGTCAGTTTCTGGTCCAACTTGTGATTAATAGTGTATCTGAAAAGAAGAGGAAGCTTTATGTGCACTTTTCAGATTTGCAGTGCCATCTATAAAATATAGATGTCCTTTGGGGTAATTAGTTTGTACCCTGAAGCAAGAAGCTTGATTATCATTACATAATTAAGTTAACTATGACTACAAATGTGCTTAATGACTTGAATATTTTCCAGTATTTGGGAAAAAAAAAAAAAAGCAGCAACATTGTAAGCCAGTGATCTCCTCAGGCTGATTACAGTGTACTTAGCATAGTATCAGAATACAAGAATCATTTAGGTTGGAAAAGACCTTTAAGGTCCAGTCCCAATCATTAACCTGCTAAGTCCGCCACAAACTGCATCCCGATGTGCCAATGTGCCACATCTATGGATCCTTTGAACAACTCAAGGAGTGGTGAAACCATCTCTTTTGGGGCAGCCTGGTTGACTGTCTGATGACCCTTTTCCATCTTCAAAATAAGCCCAGTGAATTGTATTAAGAAAATTAATACAAAAAGAAGGGAAGAGACAAGACTTTTCTTGGTCGCCTGTGTTACATTCAGTTCCTTGGCAGCTGGGGCAAGAAAATTAATATCATTATAATAATTACTTAGGTGGAGCTTTACTTTAAAACACCAGTTCATAAAATCCCTATTAGAGGAACCATAAGTCATTTAGTAGGAGTAACTTCAGACATGTAAATACTGTGCTTCTTCTGAGGTCACTTAAAAGTCACTTGATCAAAAAAAGTTTGCCAAAACTATTTTAAATTATCTAACCCTGGATGTTGATCAGCTGCAGGACTCTAATCTAAAAATATTTAGCTGATATACATTTACTAGTGATAACTCCTTTTGGTACAATATCTTCATAGAAGGAAATAAAATCAAATAGCCAAACTTTAAAAGTATTTATAAAAATAGGATCTAGCTAGGATTGTTCTATAATCACATGAGAAATTTTTTAATTTTGAAGTTATCTTTCAGGTAAGAACAGAATAGTGACTGTGTTTGCAGCTGCTTGGTTCTGATTTTCTAACTTGATTTTAGTTTTCAAAGGAAGCTAAAAAACCCTGAGAGCAGGCGAGTTGCCTGTTTTACTTTAGCAAGTCTTCTCATCAAAGTTTCCTTTAATTCATCAGTCTCAAAACTGCAAAAAAACATAATTTATGCTTTTTAAAATATTCCATTAAAAAAAATTCTTCCCTTGCCTTCAGGGAGTGAAACTGAGTATCTGCCCCTTTGTAAAGAAATTCTTTGTTAATCTTTGATTTTAAATAACTGGAAAAAGTCCTCTGAGTCATCATCTTTGAGATCATTCTTCCTGAAATATCATAACACACCTGAAGTACACTCCACAAAGCAAGTGGAAGGTTAAATGACCTTATTATTGATGACAGTTTACTTCAATGAGCAATTGTATAGCATGGAATTTAATAATTTTTTATTATTTTTATAGAAATACCTCAATTAAATACCTTCAGATCTAGCAGAAATAATGTTGAATTTTAGTCTGCCTAGAGATTTCCAGTATTTAATAGTTTGTGCTTTGCTGCCCTGAAGAAATTTTTTAAAAAATAAAGATCAGAGCTCTATGGATATGGTTAAGTGCTTATCCTGGGCAAATTAAATTAAACCTCTGGCATATGATGAAAAGCTTGCTTCACCTAATTGAGCATCTAATGAATGTGAATGAATTTAAGCTACTCACAGAAATTTTGTTTTTCAAAGCTTTACTGATTAGCATCCATTCAGATGGAGAAAGAAACACATTGCATTTATGTACACATAAGATTTGAAAGAAAAGTTCTGATAAGACTTGGATCTCTTCATAAGGTTTCACTTCAAATTGAACTGTCCTGTATTGATAACTGCAGTTACTCCCACAATACAATGGCTCACTGGCTTTTGATTTATACAATTGCTTTTTCTTATTTCTGTGGGCTTTTCTGTGCAATAGTGTGTATATTCACTAGGAGGCTGTGCTCTTCAAAAGCTTTTATGCTGATCAAACTAGCATGTTCATTTTTCCCCCTAGAATATGCACCTGAAAACTAGATATAGATTTTTTACCATTAAAATGTCAAGCAACCAGGGGAAAGGATGGAAAAAATTTTGGGCTCTTTTGGTATTACTGAAAGCTTTATACCTTTGACCTTGCTCCATTTGATGGTATTCCTCTATGAATTCTTCATCTTACTGCATTGCAAAAGCCTGAGATGGGCACTTTATTCTTTTTTTACTCATTATTACACATGAATAAAGTTCTGGACCCACCTTGTCTTTTGGGTTAGGATAAAGGAAGAAATTCTTGTAAAGGAAAAAGTCAAATATATTTATACTAGAAATATTCTCATTTTTGTGGAAACCCACAGGCTTTTAGACAAAGGATTTTGAATGAAGAAATTGTGTCCAAAGAAAGTTCACAGCCATTTTTTCACACCACACAGCTTGGTCACAGTTCCATTACTAAGAGCTCATGTGGTTATCTACACTTGTTTCCTTCAATTCCACACTTTAAAAGCCCCCCAAAAAACCTCTTGTACAGCAAAAACCTGATTTGACCATGTCTTTTTGAAGTTTGAACAAGCTTTTTCCCTTCGAAACATTTTGTTCTGCTTTTCCCCTCTTTTTAAATCACTGCATTTTGTGATATGCCTACATTGAGACCCTAATCCCTTCTTGCATCTCCCTACTGCTTTTATTTGTTCAGGCTTTTCTTACTCTTTCTATTGTCTAGAACTGGAAGCTTTCATTTAATGCCTTTTTATCATTTATCCATTTATCCTATGCCTACACTGAATTTGAAGATGTAATTGATGTACACGGAGGCATGCCCCTACAAGCCTTATAAACAGCCTGATTCTGTTTTATTTCCCGTCAGTGCAAACCTGTCAGTAATTTGAGTGACTTGCTCAAGATGTGAGTCACTTCACCCTGAAATCCAAGCCTACTTCTCCCCTACACTGCTCCAAAATTGCCTGGTTTAGTGCTAGCACAGATATATATCCTAAAGTGTGCCAGTCATCTTAATTCTGGCAGCATAGATCCATTTATAGCACATTTCAAACCCAGAGCAGTATGTGTATTATTTCATTGGAATGGTTCTGTTCCTCACCCTGAGAATAATTTGTCTGTGTCCTGCTTCCACGTGATTCCAGACTATGGTTTCTTTGGCTAAGATTCCCTCCATTTCCTATACACACTTCTGAAAGTGCATTATGCCATATGCTGACAAAATAAGGTTTGTTTCTATTCTCGGACGAAATCAGATAATACACACTGCTCACTGATGTCCCATGTTTCTGAGTTCCAAAGGATTTGGTAGCTGAAGACATGGGTGTGAACTTAACGACTTCACCACCGCTGGTCTTCACTGTGATGAGCTCTGCAGGCAGCAAGTTGTGCTCCTCTTTTTCCCAGTTACTGTTATGGGAACTAGGGCATGGGAGTATTTTCACACAGAAATGTGAAACAACAAATCCAAACAAATTTATATTTGCTTCACTATAAAGGCTGATTTCCCAATGCAATGTGAAATCTGTGAGACTAAGATTATGGACTTTTTTTATTTCTACTAAACAAGTTATGCAGTATTGCATTTGGACATTTTCCATTATATAACTCATATTCCCAGGGGCTCCAGCTCCTCCCAAGTATCTTACATCCTTTCTGATATTTTAAATGATAATATTTGCAGCAAATGACATACCATGGACTAGGAAGAATTTTCAGAGATGGAAATAGGCTTCCAATGAAGTAGGTGGGAACCACTTACACATTGAATGTTTTTGTACTCATTGATTTTAAGAATACTTGTGAGCCTGTGGATGGAAAAAAGATGGAAAAAACAATAACAAGCCCTTTTCATTTTCTCTAGGGGAGTAAACAGAGAAGGGTAAGAGTGCTAGTCTCCAAGACCCCTGCTAGCAATAATAGTTTGAGATATTTGTTCCATTTTGGGTAATGCTTGCTTCCCAGATATACTGAAAGCCTTATGTATTAGAGAGCTCCTCTGCACTGAATATACCTCATTTCTGTTGCTTGCCTCACACACAGACAAATGGTCTGCAGTTTTAAACCGTGGTTTTCTCACTGCTGAAAAGAGGATTGTGCTAATACTCCCTTTGGAGTCATCTATAGATAACTGAAACTGTTCTTCACAGTGTTGTTCCTGACCACTGCTGCTTCCTCAAGGAACTTCTTCAGCTTCTTTTATTTTGTGGCAAAGCTTCCATTTAGTGTTCACAGTCCAGAGCAACATTCTCAGATCACTGTGCTGAGCAGACAGATTAGGTACACTTCTTACCAGGCATATTACACTGAGGAATATTTGCTGAAGCAAAAGTATTACCAATGGCAACAGCTGTGCTCCCTGTTACTCCTAGGCCTTCTTCTCGTGGGGAGATCTTTGTCTTTTGTACACTTTGCTTTATAGAATTAGCTGTGTGACACCCAGGCCTATTTTGGTCTCTATTATTAAGTACCACTTCTGGCAGTGCACTCTTTTGTACATCAGTGTGTAGCTTAGAATCATTTAATAACTATTTTCTTTCATTTTTTAATGGAAAATTTGACTGTGGTGTTATTGGGTATTCACAATTTTGTGCATTTTAAACAAGTCCTTGCAAACACTTGCAAAATGATGTCATTAAGTTTCTTGCAAAATTTATACATAGGCTGAGCTTTGTCTTGGCTCCAGTATCTTCCTGAGCAGTTGTTAGAGCTCTGTCTTTCTAAATTAGGTTCATTTGCATGAGACAATTCAGATTTATTTATTTATTTAAATAATTCTTTTTGCTCTGGAGTGATGCCCACAATTTATATGCTTCATTCTGGTCTAGACTATTTCTGATGAGAGCCAAATTTCTTTGTCAAAATCAGACAAGGATATTTGGGTTTTCCTTTCACTTCCATTCCCTTCCCCCAGTTTTTTAACAGTTGTTCCCCCAGTTGTTCACCTAATCAATGTTGGGTCCCCTTTCTAGGTTATTTATCATCTCTTAATTCTTTAATTAAGACACTGGCTTTTTTCTGTTTCATTATTTTTAGATACAACACACCCAAAGTCTTTACTATTCCATGAAATTAAAAAATACTCCTTGAAGTTTTTCTGTGGCTTCAGCTAGCTTCCTGTTGGATTTAAGGGCTGTGTATCACACTTAGCCATTTGGTAGTAATATGATTATTAATCACAATATCTTTTGATTCTTTTCTTGCAGACACAAAATGAAATACTGCAAATACCAGTAATACTTTTCCAGCCTCCCTACCTCCATGCATTTTATGGCTACTGAGTTTTTGGCCTTTTATTCTGGCTCCATTTAATGGCCCTGTGGGATTCAGCAGCTGCCCAGTGTTTGTAGCATTTAATCCTCTGTGGGCTAATCTTTATGTCTGAAACCAGGATGACAATTTCTGACTCAAACCCAATTGTGGATGCAGCCAGTCCCATTGCTGCTGTATAAACTCTTTACCTGTGAAGTGGTAGTGAAGAGGAAGCTACCATCTTCAGGCAGGGATATCAGCTGGTGCCACACCTGTCTCAGTGCTGTGCATTAAAAGGTTCAGAAATTTCCCAGGATTCTTTCCTGCAGCACGGAAGGGTCTCACCTGGGACATCAGCAACCCACATCAGCTTGTTCATAAGGAGAAAATGAGTCCAACGTAATTCTCTGCAGTGTGGTCTCTTGTACATTGGTTTTGGATACAAATAAAAATTAACAGCTTTTAAAAAACAACTACATTAAACAACCATTATTAAATCAAAATAAATACAAATTGCCTGCTTCTTTACAGAATGGAAGCTGGTAGGTAGGAAAACAATTACATGTTATCTAGATTGCTGAATCAGCATAAAGATATATTCTTCCTCAGGAACTCTTTTTGACTCTATTTCTGTATTTCAAATACTTGTGGAAATAAGAAAGAAGATATTTTTCTTCGCTAGAGTTACTCATTTCATTAACAAAGATCCAGGGAATATTATCTCATTTATAAGCTATGAGAAAAGTTTATCTGTAAATTCCAAATTATAACTTAAATGTCAAGTTGAAATAAGTGAAATTTGATTGAGTATACCACAATATCTTTTTTAATCATACTTATTTTGGGACTTAGAGAGTCACTGACTCACTCTGCTAGAGCAAATTCTTTACACAAGATAGAAGAAATGAGGTTCACATGTCTTTATCTTATAAAATGTCCATGAGAAGAACTTACATTTTTGTTTCAGCCAATTTCTCTGTAAGAATCTATTTTTTTTGTTCGAGCATGTTATTTAATGTAAAATAATATGTCTGTAAAATAAAAAAAAAAGTCTGTTTTAAAATAATTTTTTTATCTTCTTGCTCAATATATTGGTAAAAATTTAAAAAGTTAGGATTCTGATTTTAAAATCAGTTTCTACGAACTGGAGCAGAACATAAACTGATTTTCTGTTCAAAGCTTAGAAGAAATAGCTCTTCACAAAAAATGATCACTCTTTATGTAAGTTAAGATGCAACCAGCCTCCTCCACATCCCTCCTACAAAATGTTCAGTTTAGATTTTGCCAATTACTTGCACTCTAATTTGAAGAATTCCATCTATGCACTGAAGAATCCCCCAGTTTTCAAGGCTCTATTTTCAGCACAAATTGCACAACTACCAGCCAAAGCTGAGAAGTTTCTGGTATGGTTTTGCTTATTAGTACATCTCTATGTGCTTATACATATGTGCACAAAGGGATACTTTTTTGTGTTTAGTGTTTTACACAAAGCCATTAATTACTCCTTGAGTTTCAGACTGGGGCTCACAGTCCTTTATTAAATGATTGACAAATAACTGAATGATATTGAACAGAAGCATTAATATAAAGACTAATCTTTTTCCTTTCCCATACAATTTCCATTTACAAGATCTTCCCTTCTTCAAATAATCTCCATGAGTTCATTGTTTAATATATAACCAGTCTGGAACTTGTTCTTCTCTTCCTAATGAGAAAATTAAAGTTAATTTTTGTGCTTATGTTGCACATTTATCAAATGGTGATACTTTCAAAACATGTACGGCACCTTCTCCTCAGAAGTACACAGAAGTCAGTTTTATTTATAAGCGTGCAGACTTCTACCCTGTTTCCTGTGAATAGAAAAACCCCAAACAACTCTATCAATACAAGATTTCTCCCTCGTAGCTGTAGGAATGATGTTCCCATGTGCTGCATTAAAGTAGGTTAAAACATATCACTTAGGTTGGAAGATCTAAGCTTCTGGCAAAAAGGAATAGAAAACCATCAACAAAGGATTATTTTCCTGCAGAAGGCACACAGAAAGAACAGATGCAAAGGTCTGTGATCTGTTTATTTGCTACAGGAGTAACCAGGTAGCACAATATCTGTGCCATGCAGTTACTTGAAATGTGTCTGAACTTCACCTCAAGGTCTTTTGGGAATGCATGATGAAATCACCCTTTGTTAGTGCCCTAGTTCAAGATCTACATTTTCCAGGGGAATTTTGCTCTATAAAGCACAGGTGAGAAGGATAGAGGAATTCAGAATATAGTTGCAACTTATGAATTTAACTTTCAATGACTTTCAACAAATCTTTAGTAGAAGATTTACCAAACACAAAATTCATATTTAGTATGCTGGAGCTGTAAAGTAAAATGAAGGGATAAATGTGAAAGTACTCATAGAAACAGTATCAATGCCTTATTACAAAATCAGCTACACAGGGGCTGCAGATTCTCATCTACAGACGAATATAGATTGCTGACCATATGTAGAGTTATAACATAGCTGCTAAGACAGTGACTAACAAGTATCACAAATTCAGACTATTGCACCAATTCTGAAAGGATTCTTTCCCTCCAGACATGCCATATGCAAATGTCTCCAAGCCTACCAGGATGACTTCAGTCACTCATAGCATTTCTGTTTCATGTGCCAATTCTATGGATTTGTTTCACTGGATGAGGTGAAGAGGGAATATACTTCTCTCTCCTGTGCCAGCTTTGTTTTGGGTCCCAAGGCATTGCAGAGTTCATGTGTCAGCAGGAGGGTGGAAGAGATTAAATTCCGTTCACTCAAATTTACCCAAAAAATTAATTTGAATGTTCTGAGCACTGGGTTTTTGATGTCTCGATCCCTAATCTTGACTACTTTGTGGCAAGTAGGTAATTTCTTTAGCTATAATGAATTATATTTTGTGAATTTCCTCTCATTTGAAGAATAGAGGAGTGGCCTTTTTTCTCTTCCTTCTTTTGCTTTACTAGTGAAGATTTTTAGCAATTACTAACAGGTTATATTCAGTTTAGTTAAATCCCTTGACATGCTGCTCAAGCAGCATAGCAGTCTTGTGGCTTAACATACCACAAAGAAGCTTTTCTCATCATTTGGGGACAGAAAAATAAATATCGGTGTATAAACATCTATAATAGATGAAATTAAACAGCCTGAAAGTACACAATGTTAGTGAGCACTGGAAATTAATATGTGAACTTAAAAAAAATCATTGAGGAACTGCCTGAAAAGGAAATGGCAAGGAGCTCTGATGAAAGAAGAGCTAGCATTCTGGAGAAAGGCAATTAGGAAACTTTTCAAGTATTGGTTTTAGAACTGATGGTATTAAAATATTTTCATCCATGACCTTGGCAAACAGAGAAGGAGTATGCTGATGCAATGTGCCAACGCCATGTATTCCATGTTTTATCAGGTCATGGCTACATTCCAGCTAAAAATAGATAAAAGGCCATATGGATGTCTTTTCGTTGCATGCTAATCTGCTACTGCCAAAACATCTTGGCTTCTGGCCCACTCTACACCACTGCTCTTCCCAAGCATGCAGAAAGAGAGCAGGACATAAACCTGATGACTCTTTTGGGAAGGCTGGGTGTATGTCCTGGGAAAGCTGCAGAGTCTTTCCCTGTTATTAGCTCTTCCAAGGGGCTCTTGCTGTCCTCATCTTGACATGACCAGGTGTCTGTATCATGTGGATAAACTCAATTGCTTAATTATTGCTTTTTACATACCAGACATACCAGTTAAGGAATGAGAGCATGCATGGATTCAGGACACATGGGTTTAAAGAGCGTAGGATTCCTGATATATGACCTATAGATGGGCTAGGGAAGGATGTTCACATCAAGGCAAAGACAAAGGAAGAAATCCTGTGTTAGTCTAAACTGCCTCTGTTGCCAAGAGTTAAATAAGTTAAGCTACTAGTAAGACTTAAGGGGATATTTCAGGACCCAAGAAAAACATATTGCTATTTTTTCAGATAGTTTTCAAGTCTCCAGGTTTAAAATTATTAATAGTCAGAAACAGGAAGGGAAAAAAAACAGTCATTCCTTCTTTCAGGCATTAAAAATAACCACTTTTTTCTTTTTCCCCTGCATGTTTAGGCATTTCATTTTCTTTACACCAAAGATTCAGAGGTATCTGGAGGAGTATCTCCGCAAACTATTGTTTGTACTTACTCCAAACTTCAGTGGGCAGCTGGGTGAAGTTGACTGACATGATACACAATGTGGTTATACTACACAACTTCTCCTCTGCTTACTTATACATTTTTGTCCATGTATCTGAACTTCATCTATTTTCTTGCAACCACCATTTCAGTAGATTCTTGCCTGAGAATTATTCCGCATAATTCTGCATAAATGGATGCTATTGATAAGTATAGTCATACAGTGGGCTGGGGAAATAAATTATTTACATCTTGTGCAAATGACTTTTCACAATAATTGATCAGATTGGTCAGATTTGGACTGTATGTGGTATAACAAACAGTGACTAATACATAATTTTTAACAGGAATACTAGTACAGGACCACTATTAGATAACCCCTATCCAAATTTACTCTCCCCTACCCAAATTTACTCTCCTGTCTTCCAAAAACCTAAGGCTCAGGGATTTCCAGAACTGTGGGTTTGCTCAGGCTCTTGTTTTTAACAGCCATCAGATTCCTTTCTGAATTTTTCTGACATCTTTGTGAAGCTATGTCATCTTTTTCTTTTTTGTTTCATTTTTTTTGTTTGTTTGTTTGTTTGTTTCTATGGATTGGTTTGGGGTTTTGTTTTGGTTTGGGTTTTTTTTGTTTTTTCTGTTTTCTTTTTGTTGATGAGTCTCAGCTTTTCAATCTTTCCTCATATTAAAGCCATTCTAATTTTCTCTGTTCTGTACCCAATATTTTTTCAAATTTTAGTATAACATTTGAGAGATGAAATAATTAGAATTGTTGACCATATTAAATACAGGAACATAATGTTGATATGTGCAAATTCTCATTAATATTTTCTGGTATGTTTGGTGTGGTTTGGGTTTTTTTCCTTATCTCTCCTTCTAAGAATATAGTCCAGTGCTGTGATTTTCTTCTTATCTGCTACTGAGCACTGAATCTGACATTTTCAGAGACATGTACAATTTTTTTATTTAGTAATAGCTACTTTATAGCCCATAATTTTATATGCATATGTAAGTTTCCATATTCTGAAATTAATTTCCCAGTCCATTTGTCTCGACTCTTGTACATGTATTGCAATGCCTAAGCTTGAAAAGTATACAATTGGTGCCAAAGATTATAAACCCATAAAAAATAAAGAAAAAGCTTCAGTAGATATACATGCCCAGAATTAAAGATGTGTTTCTGAATAAAGGCATTTCCATGCCAATACAGAAGATATGTTTGAGGGAAGATACTGAAGCATCAAGTCTACTAAAATTGTTGAAACGTCAGTTGAAGTCTGGACAAACTGGTACAGCAAATGCCAGAATTATTTCAGAGAAAAGATTCTAGTTTCAAAGATATCCAAAGACTATGGAAATGCCAATAGAATTTTAATCTTCATGCAGGCCTGAGGCTACTGAAAGCCAAAAACATTTAAATAAGAAGGAATCAATATCAGAGGAATAACACAAAATCAGAAAAATTAGGGAAAGGTGTTTTCCTTTTCAAGACAATCCAGAGAATTTCTTGTATCAGAAGAACTAGTTGAAAAGAAAATCTTTCAAAAAAATTACAATCAGAAGAGATCAATTCCATCAAACTTTTATCTGCGTACAAGGAAGTAAGTGCACCATCATAAAAACCATTATCTTTGCAGTGTCTCTGTTAGTCAGGTGATTCAAATATTGATATGAATTATGCAGGAAGCCTTCAGGAAAACTAATGAATGTTTCATATGATAAATAAGGTATTACCCTTTCTCTTCTTTCAGATTTTTTCCTGAGACTAATTGCTAGCTAGATGCCTAAAAAATCATTAGCAGATATGTTTTGCTAGGTTATAGATCAATCATAGACAAGTGCTTTTGCTTATTTATGCCTCTAAAAGGATTAACTCAGAAATAACCAGTCATGAATCTTACAGAAATAGAACTGCTCTGTAAAAATTTCTGAATATGATTAATTTGGTACTAGGGTCTTTTCTTTTTGAATATACAGGTCTTGTCTAATGATAAATAGACACAGATGTTGAAAGAAACAGGAGAAAAAGAAAAGGGAAAAAAAAAATCAAAATAACTCCTTCCCATCTCATTAGAAATAAGCAGTTAAGAGAAAATCTTATGAAAGGCAAGGTGGGTGGGGGGTTGGGGGGTGATAAAATAGAAGATAAAGACTACTGGAATTCTTTTAGTTTTCTAAAGGAGAAGTTAACTGCTGTCAATAACTTTGATAGCAGACAAATGAACAGACACCTCTTGGAGGATCTGAAGATGGTAAGACTACCAGGGAATAGGAGTATAGATGTAAATACAAGAGTCTCTGTGCTTTGTCCTTACTGTTAAAATAAGCCAAACCTTGTATTTGCATCCATTTATAGATATCTGTGCGGTGGGTACAAGTGTAAAGATACTGTTCAGCAGGGAGTTTTGCACTCCCATCCTGAAGCAATCCAAGCCTCCTGTTCTTGTTTCCAATGTATATAGAATTATAAATGAGTAGATTTCCCAATCACTTCCTCTCAGTCCAAGAACCTAGAGTCTAAGAATCTAGAGTTGGGACTCTGAGGAAGAAAGACAGAAAGGTAAGTTATAAATGTACATATTGTAAATATCTCTAAAGAGAGAGCAGCCATTCTTTTTCTTTTCTTGTTCTAAGCGATCATCTCTGGAAGTATTCACATCAGGGAAGATCCCAAAAACTCCTGGGTAGAGCCCTCAAAAATTGATATTGGGGGATTATTTGTGGCAAAAAGACAGGTACTTTTTGATGCTATCTAGCATATATTCAACAGTTTAATCCTATTTTTGATTTGATCTATTACAACCAGCTCTTGGCTAGTATAAAATTGTGGAGAGAAAAAAGAACTACTACTAAGAAATTTAAAAACTAAGAAAAGCTGAAGAAAGCCAAAAAGGTATGGCATCTATTGCAGTACTGATCATAGAGTGAGTTTCAAACAAATATCCAAGGGGAACTAACATGGCAAGGTCACAGTTTTTAATTAAGCATTCTCTGGCAAAAAAACCCCAAACAAACAAACAAAAACCAAAAAAGAAAAACAAACAAACAAACAACAACAACAACAAACCAAACAAAACAGAAACAGACCAGACGCATAGGCAGCTGATCCCAGGGTGATAGCAGCAGCTAACTTTAGGGTGTTAACCATGCCCCCAACCATTCGGGATCAACTGTGCTCAGTGGCAGCTCAGAGAAAGCCACCTGAAGAAGTCATCCACGTTTGAGTGTATTAGAGAACAATTTTTCACCATAACTCGAGCAGACTATCAGCAACAAAGGCAAGTGTTGGGCACTGGGCTCTGCTGAGTGGAATCCCTTTGACACCAGAGATTTTTCACTTTTACCTATAGAAAAACCCTACTCACCAGTCTAGTGGAAGGTGAATAAGAATTATCCATTTTATATATTTTAATTTACCATCACCAGATTCTGTCATTGTCTCAGACTCATTCAAGAACCTTCAACACAAACATCCCAGCTAAATTGGATAGTTGGTAAACAAGTGCAAATCTCAGCAATCCGTGTCACACCAGCTAAAATCACAGTAATATAAATGATAGCCAAGGAATACTTTGGGCTGCTGAAAAGGAGAGTCTTCTTGAACATCTACAAATTTATTTTAGCTTACATTCATTTTCTAATATATATCCTACTTATTCTAGTCCACCATCGTGCTGGCCAGCACAAATTGTCATAGAACACAATTTTCAATAGTATATCAATTTTGAATAAAAAAAGCCTTCTTGAGAGACATAAAATTGGCTGTTATTTTGAGCCCTGCTCATGTAATTTTTTGGATTTCATTGTTTTCAACAGCTGCAAGACAAAATGAAGCGGGGGCATCCAGACTTTATTTACGTTTTTAAATTTTATATAGTTTGAAATTCAATCCCAGGAAAATGTTCATTAAAAAAAAGTATCTCTTTTGCATAATCATCTAGATGTAAGAAAATTTGCAGATATAGATTTCTGACCCAGCCATTTGAGCCAGACCACAGTTGTGCTACATGTGCACATTTGTTTGTTATATTATCCCCTTTTCTCTCCAACCCTAAAATAATCCTGCGTATTCCCAGCTAAGGCACAGACGTGGTTTATCATCTACAATAGGCAATATTCTAATGTGAACTGACAAAAAATTAAAGCTCCACTGTCTAAAAGCTTGATATTAATAGATATTATTTTAAAAGACAGTAAGAAAAAAACAAAATCAAGGTTTGCAATAGATATCAATATATATCTAGTTCTACAAAGCCAAAAGCTACTCTCTTTTGGAAAGTAGAATACTCCAAGAAAGTGAGGAGTCAATTGAATCTCCAAAATCATCAGTACTTTCGAATTTCTGTGCAGTTGTTTTCTGGTACCAGACAGGCCAACAGAGGTGTTAGAACTTTGTATACTGGAATGGGGGTGGAATTTGATTGATGTGTAGAGGAAGAACCTTAAAATTCACAGTCAAACAGCTTCCCTCCTAACACTAGTGGCTCACCGGAAACTGACTTCCTCTTAGTGTGGCATTTCTGTTATTTTGCTTATCTTAATGTAAATTAATAACTGTAGGAAAATGTTTATTAGATAATTATTATTACTTGTATCAACAATGAGTTCTTCATAGAATCTAAAAATATATTCTGCATCTAATGTATAACATAAAGATATTGTTTCTTGCTAAAAATATTCCTTTGGAAAACACTAAAGCAGTTTTATAATGTGATTTCCTTTGGTATTCATAAAGGAGAATAGCAGAATTAGGCTTACTCTAAAGCACACAGAAAAGCAGAATGAATAGTGAGAATTAAGTTTTTGAGACACCTAAACTGAATTGTAGGGTTGTACAGCTTACTTACCCCTACAGCCCTTAAAGTTAAGAGTGTCCCCTTGTAAATCCCTAGAAATTCCATCAGGTATCTTGAGAGGAAATTAAATGCCGAATTTCTGTTTCAAGAACAATTCAGACAGTCTTGTCAGTCTATAGCTAGAGAATCCTAAAATCAAAAAGGATAGGTTGAAATAGGTGAACACTTACAATTTATACTTACTACTGACGGTTGTGAATATAAAACAGAAGGAGCCCTCTGGAAAGTGACCTGAAGCTTCTCACAAAAAAACCCAGACCACAGAGTGTACACTCTTTAGGATAAGGAAAAGCAGGTATGTTCTCCTCAGACCACTTCCCTAATGACCCAAACCACAGTGCAACCTCCAGCAGAGCAGTCAATGTTAGCACATGAATTTTACGCAGCTGAAAAAGACAGCAATTGAGGCTGCATCATCATGAAAGATTGGGATCTGTAAGAGACAACAAATCTAAAATTAGGATAAGCCAAGAAAACCTTAATGCTAAGAGAGAATGGTGTCCACCTCTCATTTCTTTGAGGGGCAGCATGCTCCATTCCACAGCTTGTAATGGATTACATCAGACTTAATTTTGGAGAGAAAAATATAACTAGCTGTCCCAACACAACATTTTTCCAACACAGGAAATGACAGAACATTTTGCGGGACACTGCATGAATGTGCAATGAATGCTCCCAACTCACATTGAACCAGAACCGACTCATTATAATGCAAGTGAATATGATCATAATGCACAGGGCCTTTCTGGCTTTATTATGGCAAGCTATAGGTTTTAGTTATATTTTCCCTTCTAGGCAATCAGATAAAGCAATATAAAAATTATTTGGAAGCAAGAATCTTCTGTTTCTGTTGGAAGTGAACAGAAGGTTAATGGCATTGTTTTTACACTACATATCCTCTCTGTGAATCCAGTGTCTCATGGTGATAGCTGCAAGAACTGATTATTAAACTCTCAAACAATTTCCAGAATGATTTATACATAAACTAGGTGAATATTTTTTTACATAGATGATTTAACTTGTAAACTTTCTTATGAAAGTTTTGGCAACTGATAATAAAAATTGGATAGCAGCCTTTGCTTGCTAGTAGAATAATTGGTAACATACAAGATGTGGATGTGGTCCACAGCTGCAAGAATTCCCATTATTTGCTGCTGAAAGGTCAGTAACGGTGTTACATGTACTGAATGCTGCTAGTGGGAAGACTCAGAGACTTCTTCCAGTGAAGTGTTACACCATTTGCTAAAAGGTAGAGGATGCTGAAATAAAAAACTCTTAACAATGAAGAAGAAATGGTGACACTTTCTCTCCTAAACTCACAATTGTATTTACAGTCTTGGAGTAAACAGCATGGAAATAATTTTGCACATGTTTTTTTCTGATGCAGTCGTGATGCAGTAGAAGACTGCTTGTGCAGATGAACAGAAGTATTTAAATAGTGAACAATGGAGAAAATTATCTGCCACAGCAATTCTCTCTCTTGTCTGAATTGACAAGACAGTGAATTTATAGCTTCAGGAATGTAAATGACATTTTATTTTGACCTTCTGGCTTCAGACACAAACCTCATTGTGTCCAAAATTATGGTGAAGGCTGTATCAAAATTCACATATCTTCTTCTCAACTGTATTGGTTTTCTTACAAAAGCAGAGATGTATAGTCAGACAAGCTTGGCCATGTGTAGGCGTTTGCTTAAAGAAATTTTGCATTCATAACTTTCCCTCAATTGTATTCGAAGGCATACTTACAATTTCACACGTTTTCTTATCTTGTTTGTTGTTAGTCTTCTATTAGCCTTATCTTTCTTCATGTAAGGAATTTGGAGCAGCTGAGCATCAGGCTTGGAGAAAGAAAGCAAGCCCTTCCATGCACAAAAGAGGGACTAAAGCCATTGTCATGGCAACAGGAATCAGATGTGAATGCTCTGGTTGCCTATATTTTAGTACACAGGTAAAGATAGTGTAAGTTTAGACTGAAAGTGCAACATTCCTTGATTCCACCTTTAAGTCATTAAGTCATATTAATTTCAAGGAAAAAATATTTAAACTGATTTGTGCACTAATTAATCTAAAGATCTTATAATTTTCAAGAATGTGAAACAGTGCAGAAGTATTATATAAAAATCAATATTTTAAATTTATGAACAGTTGTCTCACAATATTTTATGTTGATGAAATATTCTATTTTCCAGAGTCTGTCCTAAAATAAAATTATTTCCTGAAATTCAAAATACAAGCCAAAAATATGTTCCCTTGCACCCTATAGTATGCAAACCCATAAATTGAAATAAGATCACTGCATTCACTAAATCAAAAAGGTACATGATTTGTAACTGTGTTTTCTCCCTCTGTTGTTTTAAAGGAAGATTACATAAATTTGAACAGGCTTTGAGAAGAGCACAGATCCAGTGGTCTTGTACTATAATCAATATCTGTAGAGCACATGAATGTCATCCTTACTTGTACACCTGTGCATCAACTGGGAAAGCATCCTGTGTAAACAAATTAATTGGAATTCTTGCACACAGACTATCTTCTAGCATTGATCTTACAGCTGTTATTGACGCTAAATTGTTAGATCACAACTTCCCAAAATATATATTTTTGAATTTGTCTTTGTATCCTGTTACATTTCTTTTAATTTAAATTATTTGTTTTTATTTTTAGACATCCTTTTGGCTCCAGGACTGCTGTGTAAAATCTTTTTGATCTCTTGATGTGAGATTATATTCCAATGATAAAGCTGAGCCCCAAATGATTTATCTCCACATAAGCACCTTGGAAAGGGCTGTGCAGGGAGTGTTTCAGTGCACCTAAGAACACAATTCTCTGAGTCACTCTGAAGAGTTATTTGCTCTCTTTGAACACAGAAAAACAAAAGAAAAAGCCTCCCATGACCACTGATTCCCTTTCCACACTGGTCTGTATGGTTGCTGCCACTGAGTGTGCTCCCACATGAGATTACTGAATGTTTTAATTATTTCTGGTTTTTTGACAAAGTCTGCTACAAACACATCCAAACACATCTTCTGTTTTGTGAACTGGTCCCTTGTATCTCAGAGACATGATCAAAGTGTCAGTTCTAATTTTCAAAATCCCACTGACTTACAAATATGTATCTAAATAAATTACTACATGGGAATATGATGGAATTAAGAAATTTATAATTTCAATCAAGATTAAACATTCAAACACCTGATGGAGACTGAACAAAGCACCTTCTGGTTTTAGCTACTAACCTAAGCCATCATTGAAAGTAAAACTGAGGAAGATTGTTTTGTTGGGGTTTTTTTAATCTCTTTTTTCTGTCTTTTCTGTTTGAATTCACAGTTACAAATTTTTGGCTTTCAGTAGCATGGCCTTTATGTTAAAACATCTTTAATCACACTTAAATTGAAGACATTTAGATAAACTTTTGAGATCTACATTTAGTTTAGACAGTTTTGTTACCTGGGTGAGAACAATAAGATTTTTTATTTCCCATTATCAGATAGGAGCTTGTATCAGCTGCTATTCTCAGAGTGAAGCAAATCAAATAACCTTTTTTTGTCAAGGACTTCTCCATTTGGTTTGCCAGAAGCCAGAGTCATATTTATCTTCTCATACTGGAACCATTGTCAGCTTGTGTTGGCAGAGCTGCACACTGTTCCAATGACAGAAATCCACCTGTGCTTTCCAACATCTCCAAACAAGAGTTTTTTAAGATTATTTGCTGCTGTCTGGCTATAAGAAATGTTGCTGTTGTCAACCAGCACAATACTGGCTGTTTCTAGGCAAGCAGATGCTGTAAACTGATCTCATCTTTATACAAATATCTCACAAAAGCCACCAATCCCCTCTGTCCCTTCCATATTGGGTAGAAGACAAATCTTTCTTAAAACAGTATGAATTTTTAGATTCCAAATGTTTCACCTTACCAAGGAACTATAGGTTCACATTTCTCCCTTGGTCTCTAATAGACGTGAAGATGTGTATTCACTATGAACTTTTCTTTATTCTTTTTAAGTTTCAGTCCTCATACAAGTCCAAGTCACAGATATGTTGACACCAATGTACTTTGCTGTTCTCCCATTGACCCTTATCTTGCCTAGATGCTCTCTCAGTCCCAGTATTTGCACATTTCCCACTGCCAAATTTCCCTTTTCCCCAGTTTCATTCTGTTTTGCCTTGACTGAAGTTTCTAGAACTGTAGAATATCCAACAATTTAAAATAATGAAATAATCTTAAAAGATCTATCTGCCTGTGATGAGCAGTGGAGACACGCTCTGATCATCATCCATTTTTTCTCTCCCTTGTCAAACACTTTATTTTTGACATTCAATCATTCTCTGAGTGATCAGGAACAATTTATCATGAATTTGAAAGTGAACAATATTTCTAGAATACATACTTTCCTGTTGATTTTCCAATTCCATAAATCCACTTAGTTGTCTCGTCTCTTAAAAAAATCAGCTATCTTTGAGTGCAAGGCATCTTAAAGCCTTTTACCATCAATAGGAATTTAAATATTTATATTTCTTTTAATCATTGGACCATAGACATAGATCTCCCAGAGCAAAGCAATTCTTTTTCACAGGAAATGTGTTGCTGTTTTCTGAAGTAAATCAACAAAGACTGAATTCAAAATGAACACAGCAGAATTTCAGATTTGCTGATTAGCAAGTGTTTACTTATTCATTAGATTGAACCAAAAAACTCTATAGTAACTGAAGATTTTCTCCCATAGTAACAGCAATACACACAGTAGGGAAAATTACTATATACTTGATTCTCTCAATAAATTCTTAAAATAAGCTCTGTGTCCCTAAACCTATGTTCAGTGTGAAAGAAAAAGTGGGTAGATAAGTATATGAACAGCCACTGTAATTTTTCCAACCTTGACCACTAGGATATACATTGGTGTTTCTTCTGAAAAACTGCAAATCCATAAGCAGGTGATGTGTGAACCAAAGTCCAACAAAACTCCTTTCATTTATTTCTGTCTGGGAGATCATGTTCTAGGGCTGTCTGCTTTCTCACTTCCATTTCTGTCCATGGAAATTTCTCTTCGTGGATTTTAATTTTTAAAATATGATTCACATTTCTTCCCATTTGATCATACTGACAACTTTGTGGTTTCACAGATCAATAAAACTTTATTGATTCTTATTCAGACTGCAACATGTACCAAGACAACAACCTTCAGCAAAACAAGCAAGCACCTTCAAACATGGTTTGAAGCATAATTTCAGACAAATCCCTTTGTTCTATCGAAGCTCTCTCATTATCACAAAATTGTTTTCCCTTTGCCCTTTAGATTAATTTCGATTTACCAGTACCTACTTTTAAAGCCAAGTGTAGAACACAAAATTAAACAAAACACTGGTGCCAAGTTACTATGCATCAATGCCAATTATTAAAAATTCTTTTAATCTCAGTTTTCAACTTGATTCATATGTAAGGCAGCATTAAATTACTGATTGCTCTCACTTTTAGAGGAACTGTAAACTCACACCCTGACCACCCACAGTTCCACACCTCCCATCACAACACAGCCAGCATCTTTTCAACCCTGCTCTTTGGTGACCTGCATATCCAAAATACAGCCTGTCACCATAGTCACCAGGCTTTGGGCACACAATGCTTTAGGCAGTGCCACTGTGAAAACACTGTGACTAGAAAGCCCAAATAAAACTTATATTTTGATCACAGTTTGCAACAGAAAATTGAACTGGAATTCTACAGACATTACATTGCCAAATTTTAAAAGTCATGACAGAGATGACACGGCATTCTCAAAGTCTGGATGTGTGTTGGGGGTGGTGAGATGGCGGCTTGTTTGGTGTTTTTAAAATTTTAATTGAAACATAGGAAAATGTCGAGGGCTGCTCTAAGATTCCACATAGATTTTGACAAAGCCCTGTGGAATGATATCTCTTCTTTTCTTTAGCTATTGATGCTTATTTAGATGGTGCTTGTGTCACACTTACACCTCTACCAAACTCTTGCTAGGTCAGTTAAACACAGATATTTTTTAATTAGATTTAGAAGAATGCTCTTGAATCCCATCTTGGAAGAGCTGTTTCTTTCTCCCCTATTAAATGTATATCATCATCAAGGAATGCTCTTCAGCATCAAGGACAGAACACTTTTCCTTCTTGCCTAGTGCCTATTTGATTCACTGTTTCATATATTAAAACCAAAATATCGTACCATCTGGGTAAGAGTTATCAAAAATATTCAGAAAATGAACAGAGTTCCATTTCTCGTCTGCATCTGCAGGAGCTTTAACAAATAAAACTTTCCAAACTACAGGCTTCCCATTTCAGCTACATCTCACGTGTCCTCTCTGGAAAGCTACTAAGAGCTGCAAATCATGAGTTTTTGCATAGAGTGTATCTTTAAAAATGTAAAAAAATTCAAATTGTAAGGTACCTTTCCCATTAGCAATTACATATTGATTACCTATTTTAAAACCCAACACAATATAATTATTATCGCTTGACTTATCGTTCAAAGGCCCAATAATTGATGAATGAAAATTCCCAACTCATTTTGTGTATTTGAATACCAATTAGGCTAATAGTTTGTGAATCCTTGTGTAACCCATTTGAGTAAATTTGCCTTACACTTCCATTTGAGCTTTCGCAGATTCTTTCCCAGGTCTACTAGCCAAGTCTTACTAATATACAATAAAAAACAATGAGACTGATTTGGTCAGTCAAATGGACTAATTTGTCAAAACAAACAAATTCCTTTTGCCATGCAAATCTTAATTCTTTATCTGGTTGAAGGACTTTCACTAACATGCTCCATTAACAATGTTTGTGACAGCTGTATTCAATTTTTTGACACCATCACTATCAATCTGAACTGCTTCCATTAAACTTGTACTGTTTGCTTTAGCTTGTAAAATAAATAGTTTTAAATAATTCAAAACAAAAGAGAACATGGACAATACATCTTTTTACTGTCACAGGTATTAAAGCATTTGGGGAAAAAAAGGTCTTCTTGTGTTTGCAAAGATGCATGTCTCTATACTACTGCAAGTGATTCAGACAGCACAGCTTACTTAGGATCTATTTTATCTTCATTAGACATTTTGAACTGCAAGACAGGCAATTATTCATTCTGAACATATGCAGGACTTCTGGAAGGTAGGTTACAGGATAACGAAAAGGTCCTGAAATGAAGTGTTCTGTATCATGAAATTGGGGAAAAGGGAAAATGGCACTGAACCTTGTTCAAGTGGATCTGAGATACCAAGGTGTGTATTTCTGAGGAGCAGGCCAGTGATGCGAGGCAGTTCTGGGCAAGTAGGACATGCACAGCATTTGCATGACCATTGATGTAGACTTAGAACATGTAATTCTTGAAGAATCTATCACACCCCGTGCTCTGGCTGACACTGTAGATAGCCCAGCTCCAGAGAGTTCCATCATGTGCAATAAGCAGAGCTGGAAAGCTGTGTGGATGCCAGAGCCTACAAATGCCCACACCTTTAGCTGGCATGCCAAGAATGGAGAAAAGACAAAAGGAGTAAGTTAAGACCGAAATAAAAATAGACCAGCTATCTGGGGAGACCATGAGACTTTGCAGGTCATGATTTGAAAGGAACAAAGCCATTGTTCCCTTGCTTTCCTGTATGATGGATGTCTCTGATGCAAAAAGGAGTGGTAATGGTGGAGGTAAAACTGTGACTGGAGTCTCCAGATACCCATAATATGAACGATTTTTGTAGACTGGGCATCACATTAACAGGCACTGCATATGAGGAATAATGTGCTATACCGAAAACCAGAACCTCTGAAATGTGTAATTAAAAATGTCTTTGCCTTTGCAGTCCAAATAGCATAATTTTATATAAATTATGGATATTTAAAAAATTAATTATTTTCTTACTGTTTTTAGTGCTATTAAATGATTTACCTAAAGGAAGGGGAGTAATGGAAATCATGCACTACTGATGTTCCACAGAAACTCTGGTGTACAAAGATTAGGTGATGCAATATAGACTTTAAATATCTATTCATTCCTAAAATATTTATATTGAAAGACTGACAGGTCCAAAATTTAATATTTTAATTCACAGAGAAATTGCAGACAGACAAGTTTTATCAGTAGCAGAACTGTCTGAAAAATCCTAATAATTCTCCATTCACTTGAGCTTATTCTAGACAATATATTATTTTTATAAGTTCCCTTTTTAGAAGACAAAATTAATGCCTTTGGCTGATTTTTGAAATTTGTTATATTATGACAGAATAGTTATCCAAAAATAACAACAGTCAATGATTGAATCTGTGTTTCATATTTTACCACAGATATATATAACCCATCACGAGACAACCCACTTAATCTGAGCAATAGTGTCACTATCAGTAAAGATATATAGAGAGATCCTGCATGGTTTTTAAAACACAATGCACAGGCATAGATCAAATATAGTTAGTATAATTTCATATAGTAAAAGAATAAATTATTGATTACTGGAATTAATGGAATATGTTCTATCCACATGGACATGCTGATATTAATTGATTCCAAAATAGGATGACCTCAAAATGGTGAAGGGCTGCTTTAAATTAGACCCATATCCATTGTTGTCTTTCAGGTTTTATCTTGAAACATCAGCTTTAAAATTATGGGGATTTACTTTGTGTGTGTATATGCTTTTATATTTATAGTTAACACCATCCAGACAAACATTAAATAGCCTCAGGCACTGACTGAAATTTATACTTTATTGTCTTTGCAAGTCATTATGTTCAAGCTCCACCATCACTTTGGGAAGCAAACCCATAAAACATCTATGCCTGTTCAATTCGCCCTGCGCAATTACAGAACATTATATTACCATGAAATAATTTTTTGTTAAAAGTGTTCAGTCTAATTACAGTTGAACTGTTATTTTGCCTTGCTATGTTCTAATGGTGTGTTTATTAATTTACAAGAACAGCTTCCATTTCATTGCTCCCCAATGCTTCAAAGATAAACATTAATTCAAGTAAAAAAAATTCTAGAATTTTAAACATTCTAATATTTTCTATTAAGTCAGTGCACACTTCCTTTGCAAAAGAGCTGTCCACTTCCTTCCCACACTGTGCAATCTCACATGTTTACGTATCTGAAGCTAGCATCTATCCTCTTCTCTTCAGCAGCTGTGAAATAGATTGCACCTTTGATCTCACTGCAGATAACTGTCATTCCCAACAGATACTGACATGTGAACCTTTTCAAAGAAGTTATGTTTGTTGTTTGTCTCATTAAAAAAAAAAAAAAAATTACAGTTTGTTAAAGCCAAGGCATTAATGACGCTGACCACATCTCACAATAACATTACCCTTTTATTAGAGATCTTATTTTACATATCCCCATAAGATATAAAACCTTCCAAGAGAAAATATCAAAAACCTTCAGCTGAAATCAGTTTGTTTCAGATAATATGAGCAAATAAACCAAAGAAAATTAAGATAAAGGAATGTAAAAAAAACCCCAAACCATAAAATCAGAACAGGTACAACTTTTACATGGAAAGTAATTACAAGGTTTTAAAACATTTCTTACAGCATTGTACTTAAAATCATACTGGCAAGGTAAAGATGCTTGCTTCTCTTAACCAATAGCTCCAAACCCAGCAGCTATAAAAACAGAAAAACATCCCAACATAATGAAATTGAATTATATGGCCAATTCACAAGAAAACAACATAAGAACTCATTAAGACTTGTGAAAAACAAAAATCCAACAAAAACCCTACCCAAGGAAAACGTAACCTCATTGACAGCAACATTCTGAACCAATTCAAGCAAAATTCTTTTTGAGACTTTGACTGGAGTTTTGATTTAGTAAGGGATTTCAGGAAAGGATTTTAAATTGAAGCTGTCATTACACAATAAAAAAAAGCAAAGGAACAAGGATTACATCTGCTGGTTAAGGAAGACTCAGGCACCATGATTGTACAGCTGATGATAAAAGTAAAGAACCAATGCTATATGAAAAACCTTTCAAAGCAATTCCAAGAGGCAAAATACTTTAAAATTTTATTGCATCAAAATTTTCCTTTTCTGCCTGGCAAAACTGAAACAGTATTTTGAATGTTTTCCTGCACAGAACACATTAAAGTATCTTAAACATTTAAATTCTGAAGAAGCAACAAAATAAGCGTTATGAGAAATTTCTGCTGGCAAGTCTCCTAAGCTTTCAGTTCCAACGAAAACCAGCATTTTCAAATACTTTTTCTAAGAAGTTACAGTACATGTTTATTGCATGAAAACATCCATTTATTGGATTTATCTGATTCTTCCATTTGTGGTTAGAGATTCCTGTATTCTTGATGTAACTTGCACCAGATCCTACTAAAGTATTCCCATTATTACAAAACACACAGTAGATTGAATTAAGAAAATCTACAATCTCAACAGAGATCCAACCTGTGACAATGCATATAATCTAAGTATGACTTTCATTTTATTTTTAGATAGCCTGTAGCTACATGAAATAATTCGACAGATTTTGATATTTGATATAATTGTTGAACAACAATGATGAAATTAAATACAGGAAGCAATATTAGAGCTAGCACATCTTTTTACCAGTTATGATGACTTTTCATGCATTAGTATTGAGGATAAGCAACAGGGTATGGAAAAGTAGAGCACAAGCGAGAGATAGAAGAACGAGCTATGAAAATCAATGACAACTATAAAATGGGATCATACTCAAGTGAATGTTTATATATATTAACTGTAAACAGCAGCTCTACTTAGGGAAATGCTTTCCACACTTGGATGGCTTAAGTACTAAATATGAATTAATATGGGAAAAAGCAAAGTCTCCATTCTTCAGTAACATGAACACTGGCAATGTAAGTGAGGTTGTAAGTTTGTAAAATGTTGTTTAAAATATAGGCACATGATTTGGAATTAACAGGTCACCACAGTCTGTGACATGCAAGCACATGTTTTGACGGGTTTGCAAACTATATCTTGCTTACTATCAACTCTTTGCATCAAGTTGCAATTTTCTTGAAAGCAGCTGAATTTAGTTTCTACAGTAATTATGTTTTGTTGGTGTTTCATGTTAAAACATCATATCAATACATTCAAATAGTCAAAATGTTCAGAATAAGGTAGCACAAACTTGGTGCAGGAGTACATAGATCAGTGTGGCCAGCATTGTCAAATAGGAGATACACAGATAAGTATTATATAAACTACCTTTTCCCCGAAAACATTAACATAGACACCAAAATTGTAACAAGACATATCAAAAATAAGGCACATTTATTTTGATATGGTAATATCGAAATAGAAAACTCATTTCAGAGAACACTGGTATCTAAATGAGTTTTATAAAAAATCTTGTATTCATGATAATTATGGACATTTCTCATCATGGTAATGGAATAATTGCACATATCCCAGTGTGTCAAGTAACAAAATGGGAGTTTTATTAAACAATTCCATTGCAAAATTACTTTGTAGGTTCAGGTTTTTCTATTTACATAACTCAGGTGAATGGTAGAAGTATTAAAATCTACCATCACTTATCACAAGTACTGCAGGCTTTCATTTCACCACAATTAATAATCCCCTTTGTGTTGAATAAACTGAAATTAATTGCAGAATAAATTGAGATTATTGTCATTTATATAAATGATTGCAAATATTTGGACATTAGCTACTACACAGGAACATTTTATTCCATTTTTTTTCCAAGCTGCATCAGGACTTTTTACACTGAGTTATTCACACATAAATTCATCAACAATCAGGAAAAGAAAGGCTGTTTAAAATCTAATCCCCCTGTTTATGAAAATTAAAACACCAGAAACATCATTAATTAGCATTTAACCTGAGATTTAATCTGTTGAGACGTTAACATCCATAGAAATTTCTTCACTTGTTGTATTAACTGATAATGATGTTGCTATTTTATGGGGGAAAAAATCCGAACCAAAAAAAAAAGTTGCTTGCACCATGGCTTTTCATTGTGTTGGTCAAAACCAAAAAAAATTAGAGAATGCATCTTTTTCTCACAGTATCCAGAAGCTGGAATAACATTAACGTGCCTCTTATTGCACATGAAACTCAGAGGAGATACAATTGCAGATTCTTCTTTTTCTGAGTATTAAAGCAGGATTTCATCTCAGCCGAATCCGGAACGTATTTATCTCCATAGAACTCATATTTATTTCACTTATATTTCTGGCATCTGGAGGTGAATGCATCAAAGATAAAGATGTGGATGTAAGACTTTCCACTCTGAATTTGCTAAAGAGTTTATGCACCTTTATCTGGAGGGAAAAAAAAAACCAAAAAACTACATTTAGAAAAAGCAGTAAATACCATAAAATTGTACAGTTCCTTGCAGGAACCAGAAATTCTCATGCCAAAGATTTTGAATATCTTTAAATGTCATAGATTAAATAGTATGCAATAATTTAGATCTTTTTAGACAGTAGTCACTCACTACGTTTCAATGTAATTTAATTAGTATATTCAAAATTACTAGAAATATTTGTATTTGAACCCTTCTTGTTTCCAAATAAAATTATATTTACTCTTCCACCCAAAAGAAAATCCCAAACTTATTTTAAAATTTCATTTAAAAATTCCTACAGATCAATGACCATACCTTTCCCTGAGTGGTAGAACAGAGCAGACCCGTGTCTCTGTTTGAAAATTTACAATCAAATCCCTTTCTGTGAAGAATCAGAGCAGCTTCATCAGATGGTTTGGTATCTACCTACAAACAAACACTACAGAATATTACTCACAAAGTATCAGTCAGGAAGACAGTTTTGGACACAAAAGAAATTATCCTTATCATACAGTGGATAGAGACATTTACACCTTAAAAAATGTTCAGCCTAGATTGAACCGTCATGTCTTTTTTAAAAATTTTATACACCTAAACATAGAAAGAAGTAAATGGTAAAGAGTTGAAACATATAATGTACTGCAGAATATAAGTCATTGAATTTAAAGGTCATCAGACGCACATGTACTCATGACTCAGGACTGAAGCATAGCTATCATACCTGTATTAAATGGTTCCCCACAAAAATTATATGGCAAAACAGAAAACAAACTAGAAATCTGAAGTTAACTGCAATACTCAGTTCTACATATTCAATGGCATTATGTTGAACAAACTTCCATATAGCAAAAATGCTCTCTAACTCAGCTTAAGATGTCCAGAAAAATGTACACTGAGAGACACATATGAAAAAAAAGTTATGTTTATCTCTAAGATATTCAGTGTTTTTAAGCCTCATGAGACATTATAGAGTAAGCTGCTCCACATCCTTCTCTAGCTCCATTACCCTCTCCTGGACATGTTCCAGCCCCTCAATATCTTTCTTGTGGCTGTACCCCTACACTCACAGTAGTCACTTATTTAACATGATACACTTTATTTCTTTAATTATTGCTGTTTTACATTCTTCCACTCTTAATCTTATTTTATATATAAAAAGAGCATAAAAAAGATGGTTCTATCCAAAGCCATGCCAGTTCTTCAGGCTATTTTTCTCTTATTTATTTCTGTTTTACTTGCACTTATACTGATGCTTTTTCACAAAAGCATCAGCCATGAGTTAAGTTCATTTCTGGTACTTCAGAATGCATCTATTGCTTGGAGAAAGCAATGCCAACAAGCATTAGGCCCTCTGTGATGCATTAGCTCCTGAAGGTGTACCAAACAAAAGGTCTTAATCTAACAGATCCAAATTTCTTTTCATAAAGGTGATCATGGATCAGCTTGTACCAGCTTCTTTGAAATGCAGCATGGCAAAGAATCAAAGTACAAAAAATTCATAGTACAAAGTACTCATTCATATAATAAAAAAAATTATAAACTTTATGGGTTTAGGTTCCTCACTTAAAATAGTAAAAATTTATTCAATAGTATTTGGAGTTGAAATTAGATATTTTTTAGTAAAACACTAACAGTTAGAAACTTTACATAGCTTACAAATCACAAATAAAACTCTGCTTGAAAAGATTTTGTGAACAATAGCTTATAACCACCTAAAATCAACTTTATGAATAATGCTTACATTCAGCATATGAAAAAAGTTTCCAGTGTTTATTAACATTGATGGCTAAAGAAGTTCTTATCCTGTTTACTGAAACAGCAGTACCACTTTCTAAATGAAGTGAGATATTTTCCCCCTCCTACTATGAAACACCTGACTTGATTTTCATTGTCACTGATGTGACAGTTGCACTTAAAGTAGATATTTTTATGCACACAAAATAATACTGTCTGCCTAAACATCAGATTAGGGAAACATTAAAATTCATACTGAAAAAGCCTGACTTCCTATGGGGTAAATTAATGTTAGAAATGACAAGCCAGTAATGGGTATCAACACTTCCTCTAATTCACTTAAATGATCTTCTAGTAATCTGCATAAAAAATGCATGTATGCATTTCAAATGATGGCATGAATATTTCATCTCCCAAATTTTTAGAATTAAATATTATCCTTATTAAGATTCAAAAGATTTAAAATAAAAAGGTAACATACAATTAATGATACCATGAGTAAAAATGTTTTGGTCAGTATAAATATCTATGATTTAGCACTCCACCTTCTAACACGCACACATTTTTTTACCTTTGTAAAAAAATAAAGCTGTTCTAACCCATTATCAAAGCAGGTGAAAGATTAAGTTGTCACAGCCTCCACATCTACTTTAACTCACCTGTTCTTATCTCATCTCCATGCAAATTAGATTCAATACATTTAAGGTTTATGAATGTCTGAGCAAGGATGAACTTAATTTATACCAAATACACCTTCTAAACATGACCATGCTAACTGCATGAAAACCTGTAACACTCTCCTCAATTTTCGACAAGTTACAACATTCTTAACGTTGTAAAACTTCACAGCACTGTTATTCAACAAAAAAACCCTAAAGACTGTGCTCTTAAATCTCTAACAAGCTTTCTCAGAAGAGCTGTCAAAGTTTGATTTGATTTTGATCTCTGCGAAGTAAAATGCGACCTTATAAGAAAATTTTAAAAAAATAAATAAAATTGTTAGGCTTTCTCATAACCAGTATCCCAGGGCAATGCTTCTAAAATTTTGATGAGAAAGAAAAAACATTTAAACTCTCTTAAAATTCAATTACTGTAAGCCAATAGACACACACTGAAAAGTTTAGGCAATATGGCAAATTTATGTATTTATGCTTAGTATAAAGGGACAAATCTACTGTGCTCTAGATCTTGAATCCCAGTTTATTTACATAAGGTAAAATATCTGTATTCTGAAAAGCTGGAGTTCTGTTAAGAAAAAAATCTTAAACTGTTGTAACCCTAAAGGATTGGACTCTTCCATGACAAGACGAGATGTCTTACAACAAAAACAATATTCTTTCTGATTTCTACCTTAAATCTTAACAATTACTTTAATTTGGTACCCTCTTCTCTGTAATTGTAATGGATTATGGAAAATCAACTTCAACAGTTTAAGCAATGGAGAGGCATAATTTCTGGAAAAAAAATTCATTGTGTCAATTAGCCAGAATTATGTCACTTGTCATTCAAATTCTTGGAAGCAAGAGAATGGAAGCAGAAAATGAGGAGAGATTTACAGAATTATTTGCATGGCATAGTAGCATTTTTGCTGTGGGGAAGAACATTCTGTATCCCTAATGACAGTGTTCCTATCCTATGACTGCTACAAGCTCTCATTTTGAAGTGGACACATTAGTGCTGCAGGCTCAAGAGCCGTCGATCAGTAATCAATGAAACATACAGCTGTGGACAGAGAAGAGATCACAGCCTCAAACAGTCCTGTATCAGCTGGGACAGTGGGGCCTGAACAGCCCAGACAAAACCAGAGAATCCACTCAGAAGTGGTAACACTGAATTCTGAAAGCGGGCACTGAGCAAGCCTGTCTTTTCACAGCTTTCATACACAGATCATACAAACCAGGGGATGGATTTACAATTCAAAAAGAGAGGGAAGACGTTCATGAAGGTCTGCCCCTGGACTTGGTATGTTGAAGTAAACCTGTAATGCTGAGCTGGTTGAAGTAAATGAAAATATACACAGCAAAGTATGAAATATTCAGTTCATGTGAAGATTTAATTTAGCATCAGGGTATTCCTAACTTTTCAAAGGCACAAGACCCATAAAATCAAGAAATCTTCCACTTTGAAATTCAGAATAAGAATCAGCCACAGCTGAAGGGCCTTACACAAGATTGAACTACTTAGACAGAATGCATGAGAAAGCAAACATTGTTTAAGTTTTAAAACACAGATTAAAACAGAATGAAGATCAGATTAAACAGAATATAATCTCATGTTAATACAGACAAGGCCAGCCATCATGGAGACTCTAGAGGAAAAGGGACAAATAGTTTGTATCTAACTATGCCAGAATTAAAAAGGGATTGCACTGTGCTAGCAGCACTGGTGAATAGCCCTGCAATACAAAATAAAGTTAACACAATCACATTTTAAAAGGAGCTGAAAAACTGAAAAGAATTTATAGAACAGTTGGCAGGAAAATAATGCAAAATGAGTTCCAGTCCCTCAGTTAATCAAAGAGAAAATTACATTCTGGTGGTTACATACCTTTCTTTCCTTTGAAGGAGAAAAACACTGAGTACAGAAGAGTCTTTTTTTGTTTCAATTTTTTGTTGGTATTTTGTTTGTTAGTTTGTTTCTTTGGTGTTGGCTAGATGTTTGGGTTTTGTTTGTTTGGTTTGGTTTTGGTTTCCTTACCAGAGAATATTTTCACAGGAACCAATCATGAGATGCTGTTAGAATAGCTAAATTAGATCTTGTAACTAAGCTTAAAAACATTTTAACAATAAAATTTGGGTTTAAAACTATATTCTTTATCAAAAACATACTCAGAACAAACTCTAATGACCTTAAACTTAATTCTTCTAGTATAGAAAAGGCTGAGGTATATGAATGGTTCTCTCTTAAACTTTGGGAACTTATTGAAAAGTACCCCCTCCAGAGACAGAATCTTGCATTATGCGTGCTAATATGTTGTGAAAAAACATAATCCCTTCATTTCTTGTTATTCAAACAGACACAAGTCTCCAGTTCTTGCAGAATTAAGAAAAGCTCATCATCATGCTGCAGTTTATCATACCATATTAACCTGCTCACAAAGTACAAGAATAGATTCTTTTACTATACCAATAAGAAACATCATATGTTTGCAAAAATCAGTGGTTTGACCTTACCTTTGCTTGGATTGTCCTCAGATTGACTATATGCATGTCACAAGGCATGGACGACATCAGTGGAGCAAAAGTACTTATCAGCTCTGGGACACCTGAATCTGCGTTTGTTGTCATTGGAATTACAGGATGATTTAAGAAGAGAGAAGTCATATGGCTAAGAAGTGATGGAAAACTGACTGGTGCCTTCTCTTCATTCTGCAAAATAGAAAAGAATGATTCAAGTTAATATACTATCATGTCTAAATTTTGAAACTCACTTACTTTATACTTCCAGTAATTACACAGAAAATTTTTTTTCTACACTGACCATTCAATTACTTTTGGAAAATTTTGGTCAACCACTAATTTTCTTTTATTGATAGATATACTTGCTGTTTTTATGAACAATAATCTTTTAAAATTATGATGACACCTAATTTTACAAAATCCCTTGTGCTTCTGTGTTAGCCCTTGATGTTTGAACAATACAGTTTTGAAAAAAGAAATTAGTTACTACTTTAGCAAGTTGTTCCCATTTATTCAGTATCTCTTTGAATATGGAGAGGCAGACAGCCTTTTGCAGGCCTCCTTTTCCACATTATTTTATGAGCTGTATTTCTTGCTTTCTCCAACGAGTATCCCAAATCCCTCTTTCTATTTTAAATCTAGTTCTCTCAAACTATTGCTGGAAGAAACAGCAGCTAGCATCTTTGTCTTGGACTGCATTGCAAAAGATTTCTTCCAGAAATTTTATTTCAATGTCATGCCAGGAGGAACCAAAGGTATTTTATCTCAATATTTTACAAATATTGTACATTCCAAAGTTTCATATTTGCACATTGTTTTTACTTGGCTGCGGAGGTTGCCTTACAAACCTGAGATGACCAAATCTTACATATTCACAACAACCAGTTAAAGCTCCAGAGAAGCCAAGAAGAGAAAATAAAAGAACTTTAAACTGGCAATTTCTATTTTAGAATGTCAGTGAAGATAAGAGTAGAAATGGAAGTGAAAACTTGTTTTGCTTTTATTTTTGCCTTGCATACTTAATCAGATGAATCCCTGCTTGTTGGTGATATTCAGCAAAAAGTTTGCAGAAAGTTTATTGAAAATATAGTATCTTAAGCACTGATACATTACATTTGCATTTTATGATAGGCTGGAAACATGGAAATAAAAAACAAATGGGAGACAAAGCAAAGGGGAAGATTATTTTTCAGCCTATAACAGAAAACCATAACAGTAATTTCTGTCTTGGGGTGTGTTTGCATGTGTGCATATTTATTTATATTTCTGCAGTAGCACGAAATACAGCTGACAGTGAAGAAACCGAAAATATTCCAGGCCTGAATCAATGAAAGATGTAATTTCTGTTTTATTCTTGGTGCTTTCCTTAGTAATAAATAACACTCTGGCTCTTTGGTATCTACTAAGCATTAAGGCTTAGTATTTTTAAGAATCTATTATAACCCCCAAATGATAAAAGTGGATTGTTGCAAAGGATTGCTCCTCCATGTGTGTCATTGCATTTATTTCTATTGAATTCCATCTATCATCTCATGGCATCTTTAATCAGTACTGAGTCTTCTAATTCCTCAATTTAGCCTTGATTTTTTTTTCACTACCTTGAAAAGTTCAGTATCATTGGTAGCTTTCATTGCCATGATTTTCTTCTATTCTAATTACAGTATGAGCAATCTTGCTCTATGCACAGCTTAATAGAAAAGTCTTCCATTCAAGTGCCTGAATACATGCTCTATACACAGGGAAAATGTCCAGATCCATGTTATTTCCAAGAAGAGTTCATTTTCTCACCCCAAAAGGAGCACTGTTCACTCTGCTGCCATAGAAGTGCTAAAGTCAGTCAAAATATTTAACTGCCATTTACTTTCATCTTTCACCTATTTTTTTTCCCATGTAAAGGAAGTTGATTGCTTGCATCTGAGAACTTAAGATGAGGTCTTCTAAAACATCTTACAAATCACACAAATCAGAAAAATAATCTATTCATCCTTTTACACTATTTAAAACAAAATACTGTAGATAACCACAGCCTTGAAGGACTGGCAAATGCTAGATCCAGAACTGATTCACCGTGGCTCATTTTTGCTCTCACTGTTGTCTAAATGTCATATCACCAGCAGGAACATTGTTCTTATGCATTATCCACTTTGGAACTAATACTTAGGTGGAGATTTTATATTGAAACTTGTATTCCCACATCTGGAACGACAGTCAGTTCTGGATGGTTGCACCAGCAGAAAAAGTGCAGTCATTCCCTGAATCTGTGTAACAACAATGGGAATGGAGCATAGAGAAGGTGTCAAAAGCTGCAAGAAGACCAACGGAAAAAGTGTTTTGCAAGCATGGTGAGGAAAATGCTTTCACAGAAGACTGGGACGGGACTCTTCAAATCACACTGTCCCCTAGGTACATCACAATCATTTAAGTGCTGGAGTATGTCTTTTCCCTCAAGTCTAGTGATCCAGAATTTAAACAGGACTGTCTGGAAAGAGAGATGAGAAGGGTTTGCACACAAACAATGTAATGGGAAGAATATTTACTCTATGCACAACTTCACCATGTGGATGGCTTTCAGCAGTGCCCTGCTGATGTGCATCAAAAGATGTAGTTCCACAATCTCTATGTAATTAAAGTATTGCTCTCTCAAAAGTGACATCATTTCCTCAATTTCCATGGCAGCATTTATCACTCAAAGTGTGAGCGGAGCTTCTCTGGCTGCCTTAGAAACATTAAGTACTGGCAAGAATCTGATGAATGTCAGATGATGATGTGCTGGCTTAATGAGCTCAAACCAAAGCATTTACTGCCTTTTTAACCATCTTACAGTACATCCACATACAGTTATCCAATTGGAAACTGTGTTGACACACAACCCTTTGAATGACTGTGCAGTAAACATAAATGGAGCCTCATTTAGGATCTTCCTTTGTCATCAAAAGTAAGGTGAATAATTCTAAATTTTCAGTTTTGAGGAGACACAAACTATAATCCAATATAGTATTAGATCACAATTTGCAACAAGTTTCAAGAATACCTTCATCTATAAAAAGTGCCTTTACATCAGAAATGAGCTATTTTATTGATACTCACAAAAATAATTGAAAGGCTTGGGCTGGAAAGGAACTTAAAGATCAATTTGTTCCAATCCCTCTGCCACAGGCAGGGATGCCACCTACCACATCAGGTTACTCAGGGCCCCATCCAACATGGCCTTGAACACTTCCAGGGATGGGTGATGGGGACGAATCTGATTTTTATTTATGTGTTGTGCATGAGCTGAAGGATTCCTATCAGGGCTGTACACATGCTGGCAGCCCTGTCCCCAGGAAAGCTTTGCCTGGCAGCTGGTCAGGGGAGAGAAGCTTCCACGACTGGGCTGTGAGGGACCACTTGCCAGGGGGGCAGATGGCCATAAGCCTGGGAAAAAATGCCAGGGAAATCGGGCTGTGGGAGGGACATACAAGCAGGTAATGCAACATAAGGGGACACTGGACTTGGAGGGATCAGGGGTTCACTCAGAGGGTCAGCTTGACCGCCTCCCCTCCCTCGCCTTCTCCTGCCTGTTGATGGCTTTCCTGCCGGCACCTGCTCTGCCCTGCCTCACCATTCCCACAAACCAGCTCTGCCCTGCCTCACCATTCCCACAAACCAGCTCTGCCCTGCCTCACCATTCCCACAAACCAGCTCTGCCCTGCCTCACCATTCCAACAACCCAGCTCGGTGCTGTGTCCGCTGTTCCCTGACACCGCCGCTCCACGTTCTGCGCTGCTGCTGCCTCTGGGAAAAGCCACTCTGCCTCCAAGACTCAGAGGGTTTTCTGCTAAGAGTTTAAATTAACTAACTAAGGTCCTTAATTAGAGGAGGAAAATGCTAATTAGACTCTTCAGAAATCGTTTTGTAATTGAACAGAAGAAATCAATGGAAAATTCTGTAGAGAAGAAAGTAAAGCTGAAGGAGTTGATAATTGGACACCAATTTAGTTAATGGAGAACGAATGAACTTTTCAACACAGACAAGTAATCTAAAATTTCCCATATAAAACCAAGAAAAGGAAACTGAGGCAGACAGTTTATCAAATCACATTATCTTGACTATTTTCTCCTCCTCCAGAGTCTTCTCTGCAGTGACAACATCCCCAAAAAACCTTAATCATAACAGTAAACCCCCACTGGCATACACGCTACTTAATCTAACATGCTGAAATGTGGATGCTGACTCAGCGTGTAAGAACAAATACAATCTGGAAAAAGGTATAATTCTGGACCTGCTAAATCAAGGGATAGAGACTAAAACAGCCTGAAACCAAACCACTTGGATTATTGCTGAAAATAAAAAGTTTCTCATTCTCTTTCATGTTGTGTGAAGAAACAATTTTTATCAACTTTCTCTCTGACAGGTTCAGAAAACCAATGGGCAGCACTCTTCAAAGGAGAATGTTTCTAGACTGAAAAATCTAATCTGTGGAGCAAAAATGCTTTTCAGAGCATCTTTATTACCAAATATCTTAATCATAAACTAACAAATGACAGCAATCAAGAATGTAAATCAAAGAATTCCAAAGACAAATACAGGGAAAAACAATTGTTTCTTTCTGTACAATTCAAAGACTGACAATCCATCAGTATGTTTGATGTGATGCTGCTTCTATATGAGAAATTGATTCTGTAATACAGTGCTAGGCTGCTCATAGGTGAGAAACAAACAGCAGACAATATCACTGATGATGTGAATAACAAGTTTACAACACATGACAAAAATAAGTGACAGGTAAGGGCAGATGCCTCAGCTTTAAAACTACTTACATTTTTCACTAAATGCAAACAGCTTGAATCCTTAACTACAGTGGTTCCTTATTTGTGGAAGGTGGAGTTTAAGCAGGAAAGAGTGAGAAATACACACAGTGCTCTATACATACATTGCCCTAAGAAGGCTAACAACTTAGAAGAGAAATTCAGGTTTTGTTTCAGACTGACACTACTCTAGTTCATTAAGTTGACATCAAATAGTAAATGGCTTCAACTTAAGTTACAGGCTTTGCATGCAAGACTGCCTGGCTGTTATCTCACGAAGTGAAAATCAAATGTTCTTTCTTTAAATTCATTCAAAGTTGCACACTGTAATACAGAAAGAATAATCAAAGTCTGACAAGTTCTGAAAGTCTTCCAGATATGGATGATTCATTCCCTTTCCTCTGAGGTCGATACCTGGAGCTAGATTTTTGCATGCCTGTAACAACTCCTAGTGATTTTCAGAAGGAAAGAAGAAAGATGGTGGGTCTTACACCTCTAATACAACAAACAGCAATTGATGATCAACATAAGTTGGGTTAATTCTTCTGAGCTAAATAATTCCTTTTCAGTGTCCAAGAGTGCAAGGTAAGGTAAACATCTGTCAAAGAACACAGTGACCAAGACTTCAAGCAGCTTTGAAAATGACTGGTGATTGGAAATTTTGTATGGGAATCAAATAAGGTGACAGGAAGATCTCTGTGCTGTGGGATTCAGAACATCTAAGACCTCAAAGCTGCACAAAAATCTTCAGTAGAATAATTTTCAGGTAATCTATGAAGCTAAAAATCCAGGCTTAGACCCGTTAGACTTGTAGGAAAGCGTGGGTAAGTTGCAACCAGAAATAACAGTCATAAATGTGAGTACTGAACAGGCAAATTCCAGGAACCTTAAAAATACTATAAACAAGGATACTGATGCCAGATTATTTTCTGCTATACCAGAGAATTTGGTTTTCCTGAAATGCTGGGGGCAAAAATACAGATATATATAAGGATTTGAATTGTTTGCATACATATTTTTGTCTACGCTTAAAAATCCATCATGTTACATTTTTGCACATCAAAGCATATTTTTCTTTTTGCAATAGGTTTCACGTCCTTTAACTGAGAAGTAAGGTCTGGAGTGCTTAGGGTCTTTTGATAGCTATTGAAGTGATCAGCAAAAGACAACTCATGAGAGCAGAGTAAATCTAATTTAATTCTTTACCCCAGGGAATGGAAAATTTTCTATCAATTCACCTGGTCATTGCTAATGAAAATGCATTGGAAATGCATGTCTGCTGCACTAGCTGAAAGGGGCTCCTGGAGGCTGATTATAGAAGTGAAAATTCTGAGGCACCATAAAATATCCACAAGGGTGTTGGCTCAGTGACTCTAAAATCACCACATATTTTCTGTACCAATCCTTAGTTGACACTAAAACTGCATATGAGAAACCTGGGATTGTTGAAGCTAACCAAATCCAGGAAAATCTGCATCCATAGGAGAAATTTTTCCCAGTCTGCTATAGCCAAACTTGATCATGTCCAACAAGAGGTGATTCCTCTCATTCCACGCTGACAGATAGGAGCCTGCCATGGTTCTGCTCCTCCAAGACCATGCAGGAGTAAGGAAGAGCATTATTTCTGTTAGGCATATATGGAAACACATGGCCATGCCTACATGTGAGTAGAGACAGCACTTTTGCCAGAACCTACATGAGCAGAGCACTTGGGAAACAGAAGCAGAACAACAATCCAAACCTGATTGTGCCTCCAGCTGCCTGGGTCTGAAGTTCAAGACCCTGAACAGAAGTAGAACAACAATCCAAACCTGATTGTGCCCTCCAACTGACCAGGTCTGAAGTTCAAGACCTTGATGTTCTTGAGTCACAAGAACACTCAACAACCACTGATATCTCAGTGTAGACTTTAAGCCCTTCTGATCTCCAGGTCTGGACCTTAGGCTTCCTAATGATTCACCAGGTCAGACTTCATCTACTTCCAGGAGCTGGCCAGTGACCTGCTAGTTTGCAGTTTGCTGTTTATAGGCACACACAGAAAATATAGGTCTTGCCAGCAACTGCTGGAGGCCAGTTGTACTGGTCCCTCAGTCCAGTAGTGTATCTCTCTCCAATAGCTGTCACACACATCACACACACCACTTACTCTGTTTGTTTCCCAGTCTTACCTGATGATGGCTAATGGCTCACACAGATTCAGAAAAGGTTGGGCTGCACAGAAATCAATGTAATAATCTAGAATGAGCCGTGGTGGTCAAGCACTGGACTTCATCAGAGCCTTTTATGCACCTTTTACCCCTACTTTTCCCACCTGTTACTCCTCAATCTTTCTCCTTCCCCTCCTGTGTCAGTTCTACTGAATATCCCATAACTAGCCTCTTGTTTTACAAAAAAAAAGAAAAAAAAAAGAAAAAAAATTTAAAAATACAGAATTTTCTTAGTCCAAAGCAATTTCTCTTGATCCATCTTGTTGGGTTTCACACCAGGAACAATCTAATTTTCTCCCTTTAATGGTCTCAGGAGCAGCTAGTGCTCCATTGTTCCACCTATCACTGTTCTTAGGTGACTACATTTAGTATAGTTAATGTTCAATCAGGTGCCATAACAGAAATCATGTTCTAGAAAGAGATCATTTGGAGAACATCTGCTCACTGGTCCATGGAAGAGTGCAGATGGTAAAGAAAGTATCCAGTCACCATGATCATAAGAACATCACCACAATTACTAAGACTGATAAATACACAGCCATCAATATAGCTGGATGAAAGTGATCAGAAAAGCAGATAGACAACATGTGATGCTTCTTTAGCAATAAAAGTGTTTTATACTTCAGTTATAGCCTTTCCTGCCAGTTTTATTTCTTCTAATTCTTCTTAGAGTTTATCATTTAATAATGACACAGGAGGAGCAGCTTAATGCCTAAATAAATCCCCCATCCGCGTCTTGGGGAAGAGACCTGGTGCTAGATTTTCCCGGAAGATTGGCAATCCCGTTCCCAATGATGGTAGAAAATAGCAATCAGAAATTTTCTGGAGTTCAGTTTTGATTGGGGAAGTAGTTAAACAACTGATGGTAAGGACAGAAAGTCCACAGTGATACCCACTAATTTCCAGGCACTGGAACTCTGCTCCTCATGCAAAGTGGAGGAAATTTGCTACTGGAGGAAACTTGCATGTACAAGGACGTTATTCCCAGAGAGTAATTTCATTTGAGAATACAAGAAGACGACTTGTACACTTTCTCCCTACTTTAGGAAGGATTCTGCCCTGCAGTCAGATCTTGCAGCAGGAATTAACCCTTCCTAGAAGTGGTGATACAGAAAGGTTTAAATTTCAGACCTCAAACTGCACTAGCTCAGATAAGCTCACAAAAGACAATAAAGAGGCCTACCCTCATCCTTTGATGAATTGTATGAGCTACAAGTGGAGAGACCAAGGTTTTATACTATGCATAATACTGAGGTAAATTTCTTTCTAACCAGAGCCAGCAGACAGGTACACGCAAATGAAGACAGGTAAAACCAAACCAAGGAAAATAATTCAGTGTTGAGATGTACATAATTACATGAGAAAGAACACAAAAGAGACATAGCTGTATGTCCAGAACCCAGAGGAAGGCAGTCCTCTGTACTATTTGCTCAACCCAAGAGTCAAGTGGCTGCTGCCCTGTCACAGGATGAGAATGTTTCATGACAGGAACATAGGGATGGAGCTTGCAGACAAAGCAGTCTTTATTTAATAGCTTTCTGCAACACATCTTTGTCACTGTATCATAAAAAAAATTTGAAGGAAATTAAGCTGTAAGGTGCCCTGACATAAAAACAATGACAGTGCTTGTCTGAAAACAGATGGTATTTGTAGATAAATAAGGGATGGAAACATTACTCTTGATTTGCAAACACAAAGTTCTTCCATAAGAAATACAGTATGAACTATACAGTGGTAGGAGAAATAATGAATTAAAAGTAGTGTTTTAAGCAAAATTGGAAAGTAACATGCATCTAAATATCTCTTCAAATGAAACACAAAATTAGTGTTCACCCCTTAGTAAATATAGGTGGTAAGTCTCTAAAGAAGATCCATAGTATTTTTGTGTGAAAACAAGAGGAAAATGTCTTTTTTTTTCCTTCTGTGGCCACCATAAACCCCCAAAACCCTAACAATTTTATACATATTTGATGAGTTCACTGTGGCACTTATAATTAAAAATTATATTAGAGTGTCTGAACTTGTCACACATGGGCTTGAAAAAGCATCTAAATTGTAATAATTAAGCCAATGTCAAATTTCTGCTTTTTTAAAACATCAAGTTAATTATGAGTTAATTATAAGTTTTTAAGGTATGGTTATATGTCGCATAGCAATGCACGGTATATGTTTTTTGCTACAGCAAGAAATATGCACATGCATTATAAATAAGCACATCAATAAGAAGAAAAATCAACACAATCATCAGACAAAAATGGCTGTATCACGAACCATAAATTTTCAGAAAAAGTGGGCACTTATAGAGATTTAGTAAGAAAAAAAGAGTAGTTGTATGTGGTGGAAGAAAGAGATTTTTGATTAAGCCCAACATATTTGTGATTTTATTAACGGTATTATTGTTCCTCCAAACAAACCGAAACGTAAGAGCCATTTGAGCCACTGAATCCTCTGCTCTCTGCTCAAGCCTAGTCCATAAACCCATTTATACAAATTAACTTAGTCAAGACAAGGTATGAAATAGGAGTCTGAAGAAGGAAGTGTTTGCCTGGCATGGCATCTTTTCTCCAGCTACATCTTTGATGAAATAATATATTACTAATTCTTTCACTTCTATACTGATATGACATGCTGAGATTCAGAAAATAAAAGGGTATTAATGATTATTTTTCCAAAACTTACAATAAATATAAAGTAGCCTGTATTTTCGAAAAGACAGAAACATTTACTGTTTTGACAAGTATTAATAAACTGTATTCAGTTTCATTCTCAGCTAAATATTAATCCCTTCAATTTAAAAATTACATTAATTCAGTTCTTGGTTAAAAATCTGAAGAAAGAGAAGACAGTCTTAGAAGACTATTCAAAGAGATATTCAAGCTGAAAAATGCTTGCAAGGAGAAAATGAACATAAAAGAAGCATTAGTTACATCTAGTAGAATAAAAAGATGTACATAGAAATTATATCAAAAATACAGTAAAAAAATCTGAAGCCTGAGGAACACAGCTATCAATAAATGAGATGAGTATAACATAAAGTGAAATGAGATTTGCCCAGCTCTTGTTAAGTGAGAAAGAGCTCACTTAAACAATACTGTCATTGTGAACAAACCTTTAGTATCCATCTTAGGGAAAAAAATCCCACCAACAACTAAACAGAAAATATAAACACAACCCCCCCCAACATCTCTTCCTTGCCTACAAATACCAAAAAGCTTCAGCAAAACACATCAACCTGAAGTCTTTTTCAGAGACAAGATCTGAATGAGTATTTATGACTGATTAGATGAGCTAGAATTCAAGAGCCAAAACCCAGGTAGTGTTAGGATTAAGAACCTATTACAATACAGACTGAGTATATCAATGTTTATTAAGAATTATCAAGAATTTCACTCTATCCACTCACTGCACATATGAGTCTTACACTTCAGGACATTCATTTCATTTGACCCTGCCATTAAAATTTACTGATCAGGTTGGGGAAGGAAAGAAGTATTTTAGATATAAATGAAAATAAATTTTTGGTAGATACTGTGGTAACAAAAACTCTCCACAGTAACTTCACCAGTGATGCACAATTATTTTAATTCTATCTAAACTGCACATGTGACACTTCACATACTCTCCTTTTATGGGGAAGTTTCACAAAAAGCAGCAAGCATCTGTTCTTCAGAATTGTTTTTGAGAAAAGATAGAATGAAATGTTTTGGAACATACATTAGGAAAAGCTTGCAAAGCCAAAGATGTCAAATGGTCAAAACTTTCTCCTCCAGTGGCTCCTGAAGTAAATAATAAAATAGGGCTTGACAACAAAATCAGGGTCAGTGTATGAGTAACACTGTAACTGATTACATATATAAAGTATATATAATTTCACCATAATTTTTTCTGACATGGTTATTTTTAAGCTATTATGACAACTACCTTCTGAATAACTGGGCTAAAAAAAGGAATGACTGTACATCTAAGAAACAGAAAGAGAATTACTCTTACTTTAACACTGAAATAGTAACAAGAATCAGAAAATGTTACGAATGCTCAGATACATTTTGAAAAACAAAATTCTAGAACATTCTAAATATATGAAAGGGGAATTCCAGGCACAGCAACAGGAAGAAAATGTTTCCTTAAAACATCTTGCTTGGCTTCTGGGACTTGTGTACATTGGATCAGCATCTCTTGGACTGTGCTTACTCCCCCACTTTCTCTAATTCCACCTTCTGTGAAGTCCCTTCAAGAGTGTATAAGAACAAATTGCCCTTAAAGTCCTCTGCAGCCATTTAAAACCATTATAAGCTCAGCATGAAGAGTTACAGGGAAAGAAAGATGCTGGAACACAGGTTTCCAAAACAGCTCAGAGATTTTTGATTGTAGTAGGTAACTGCCCCTTCTCCTTTGAAAGATTCTCAGTAACTTGTACAGAAACTTTCAAATCTCTAGGACAGATGATTTTAACAAAGAAAGGGAATTACACCGATATTCTGCGGAGATGATACCTGACTTGTATCACAAAAAAGTTGGCAAACATATGCAAAGACACATGTAAATACTGCACCAACTAGAACATCCCAGCGTTGTTTAGGCTGCCTTTACTCTATCTGAGGTAACTTCAAAATGTTTTCCAATGGAGTCTTTTGGCTTGAAGCAGCAGCTGTTCTAAAATTGAACTTGTGGCCAGTCCCACTCAAGAGGGAACTGTGTTACTTATCAGAGCAATCTCAGTGTGTGTGGACCAGTTTCCTTTTAGAAGGAAGTAAACAAGGAGCTCCCCTGGAGGTATGGCACCAAGCACGCCTTAGCCCATCACATCTTGACCATGGTCAGAATCAATGACAAACCTTTTATGTCTGTTGTGACAGAAAAATAGACTGCATTGAGCAGGTAGTGGACTGGAAGTGTTCCAGAGGTGCCTTTTAGCGAGTTGTTTCATGGTTCTGCAGAAAACAGCAAGACTGCACACAATGTCACTACAAGCACTACGGCACTAACTGATTTGATCTGCTTCTGTTGTTTCAAATTATTTTCTAATGTAAACATAGATTTGCATGTCCAATAATTCTTACTTACCAGGTCCACATTCTAATTTAACACAACACAAATTACCCTGGGTACTAAGGAATTTTTGAGTGGCAATATAGATCCCTCTGCAGGTTTCCTCTTGCCAGGATGGAGTAACCTGTGCAATGCTTCTTGCTGTCACAGTCAGACTGCTGCTGACCTCAGGTTAGCTTGGGTAGATGCACATCACACTGATAAATGCAGTTAATATGCAGCCTGCATTATACATGATGAGGAACTAGAAAATCATAATGACATGTACAACCTGGAAAAAACTCCACTGTCAATCATTAAATGGTGAAAATTAGCTTTAAGCTTGATATTATCATCCTCTCACAGTGGTTAATGATAGCCATTATAAACCAGAATTAATGCCAATTTATCTGCATATTCATTAGGAGCTTGGTATACAACCTCTCATCTTTAGCTATGCGATGGTTTTAAAATATACTTAGTGCTGTCGTCATGATTCTTCCTTAGTACAAAGATGTACTTCTAATTTTGTCCTTCTCAAAATTGTTTTTTTTTTTTTAAAAAGAGAAAATACAAAGAGTGGAAAGAAAATTGAGGTTATTCAAAAGACTAGGATACAAAAAGGCAAAGTAAGATACATGCAAATAAAAAAAAAAAAAACCCACAACAAAATGGTCTCAACTTCCCAAGAATCATAATGAAATCAAAAGGTTTTTATGTCTGGCATCTAAATATTTCCACTTGAATCTTATTCTCTAAGAAAATTATATTTATAAGAGGTTTTCTCTTTCTACCCATTCAACTGAAATTATTTGTCAACCTTTGTTTAGATTCAGTTAACATTGTTAAGAAGCAGAACTCACACTGATTAGCAGCTTTTTAAAGGTTGTTCAGTAAAAAAGCAATTAAAAAAGAAAAAAAAAGACTTCCACAATGGTACCCCCACTCATATGTTGAAGCGTGAGTGTGGAAGTAAGTACTGCAGGAATAGTGAGAAATGAAGTCTTTACAATCAGAACATGAAAGCAAGATGACAAAACTCCCTTGGAAGCGACATTTCCTTAGTTTTACAGTTCATGAATAATTTCTTTACTGAGTTCTTCACTGCTGCAACAGAAATTAATATTTACATCTTATTTGGCATAAAAATTCCAGACAATGAATCCTACCACATCTGCTCCATGTCTTTTTTCCAACAGCAGTCGGAAGACATTAGCTGTAATCTTGTTATCTTGAACACCTTGTCCAAGGCCACGGTTGTCATCCTGCATAAGCCGACGATCCATGATCACTTCCAGCTGACCTGAAAGAGCAACATAAGGATTGCACTAGTATCAAGAACAGGTAAGGGTTCTATTAAACATGAATAACCTACCCTAAAATTTAACTTATTTTTAAAAAATCATAATATTTCTCTTGAGCTTGGAAGAGCTAGGGCTGATCAATATCAATACAGCTGATTATAACAAGAGTTAATACCACTAGACTGTGGCTGTTTATACCCTTCAAAAAAATTGTCACAAGCTTTTCTGCAGAATGTCCAGCAGTTTTTACTTTCAGAGCTTATATAAAAGTTTAATATGAAAAATCATTACTATTAACAACTATTTGCAACAAGGATACTTGGCAATCAAAGATCCAAGATAAGAATCACTCCCAAGTAGGAGAGAACTTCTGTAGAGGAACTATCTTCACCTTGTATTCCATTCTTTTGTTTCACACTTGAACCAGAAGGAAAAAAGTTATCAACAGGAGTATATAAATACTCACAATCACTTCTTGTATAGAAAAATTCACTTGTGGGAATAGGAAAGAACTTTGCACTGGATAAGCACTGAGCATGAAATTCTGAGTTTATACTGAACTGCAGCACGGCCACTCAAAATAGCTCTTTAAGCATGATGTTAAATTATGTATAACCTGGACAATGAAGTTCACTATTTTTCAAGTCTCTATGCCCAGAATGAAACCAGACTGGGGCACGTAATTAAGGCTTAATTATGTTTTTTGCACACTGAATCTTTAAACAAGTGTACATATTTTCTAAATAAAACTGGAAGACTGAAGTGCTTGTATCCTGAATAAGAAGTTCACAATTTAACTTCTAGAAAAGGCTGCTTACTAAGGCAGTCTTTTTTATTCTTTAGTGTTCTACAAACACTTACCTGATTTTCTCAAATACTTGTTCCTCCCTTCCCTCGAGTACAAACAGATTTTGTCTATCCAGGACAGAAATCAGCTGACAATGAGTAAGAAAAAACCTCCTATTTTGAACTAAAGTACTGTGCATGTAACTTTCAGATGGTGGGTTATGCCTTGAGACACATCTGTCTGACACACAGGCACACAGCTACTGAGGTCTGCTTGCCTAAACGGTAAGATTTTTGAATTTTCTTCCATGGTCCCTCTGAGCTCCTGAAAGACCTTCAGAAAAAATGTCATGAAGCATATGATACTCTGCAAATTCTGAAATTTCAGCTTCATTTCTGTTCTTTTTTGAGGAATCCAACATGCCTTCAAGACAAGGTAGCCAATTTAGTAATTTAATTAAATATTACTTAATGATAATAAATCAGATGAATTCATTCTCCTTTTTTTCTTAGTGGGCACAGGGTAAATATTTCACATTGGTGTATCTTAAATTACAGAATACAATTTCTCAAAGAGTGAAACAGTCAAGAAATCAATGTCATGTCAAGTATGGGATACATCTGTTGCTCTTTTATTTAACTGGAGTAGGTGAAAAGCCTATAATGTCCTCTAATAGATTTGAAACAAGTGCTCACAGAAGGTCAGTTTCTCCCTGATGCTTAACTGCAAAATGTCGAACAGTGCTAGCCTTAGCTTCCCCAATTTAATGGCAGAGAGTGGGAGTGTCTGTGGATTTAGATGGTGCATTATCTTGTGATGCAGAGACTAAAATTGTTAAACAAACACAGATATTATTATCAGGTAACAGATCTCTGCAGACTAATTAAGTCTCCAATACCCATTTAATGAGTGCTTAACAACGTCAGTGGTGTCAGGGTCATTCACAGGATCAGGCCAATAGGAGTGGGTTTCCACAAGGGGAGGCATGAAAAAATGTGGTTTGGATCTTCTATCTGGTAGACTTGGAAGACAAGGCTGGTATTTTCCACTGTGGTTTTATTACAGCATCGCTGTATAGGTCAGTGTTAATTCCTTGCCCTAAAGCGAATTAGGTTTGCTAATGCTGCCACCAATCCAGCACAGTATTCATCTTTTGTAAGAATAGAGCATTTATGACGTTTTTCTTAAAAGAAACTGTGAAGTAGGTTTTGGTGCAGTTTCTGATTGACTCTTTCTCTTTTGAGTATTCATTCCATTATTGTCCAAAACCATATAAATTTAAACTGACAACATATATTACAGCAAGAAATTATACATATTAAGTTATAAGTTATACACCTTATTTTGCCCACTATCTCTAGCTTTATTTGAATACCTCTCCCATTCTGATAGAATGAATAACTGTCCTCTGTTTCCAGTCCTCCAGGCCATTCATCACAAACTGTTCTGCTCCAAGGAGCAAGACTGTGTCTCTTTTGGAATTCTTAAATATGAATTGATTTTTCTTGTCAACATATTCATCACCTCTGTCAAAGTACTCCATTAAATTTGTGAGGTATCATCTTGCTTCAGAAGTATGTTCACTTTTACCCAGGGTCATATTTATCCTTTATTTCACTAACACTGATCTTCAAAAAAAAAGCTGCTGTTGTTTTTCCTTGACAGGGCAGTTAGGCTGTGCTGTATATACCTTAAGACTAGTGCTGTCTACACTAAAGCAAACAAACAGAACAAAAAATATGACCAGCATCCTTCTTAAGTCCTCTCCTACCAGGGCAGTATGAAAAACAATAAACTTTTTTAGTTCTGTTATTTCATTCCACCAGAGATCTTGAGTGAAAAACAGCTGGTTCTGACAATTTATTGCTCCTTCTGTCTTTTTTGCAATCTTTTTCCTCTGTCTCTAGTTTGAGAGAGATCTTTCATTGAAGGTGACAAGATCTCATGTGGGACCAACCTCTTCCTCCTCTGTTATGGACATACTCTAAAACTTGTCAGAGTCGGAGAAACTTATTTCCTCTCTTCAAATGCTTGTAGGTAAGTATAGTAATCCCTGAATGAACTATTTTAGAATATCATGAAGGAAAGACTTTTGTCATATCTTTCGTCTTATATTTACCATTTTTCAAGCTTGCAACACCTAGAGACTGAGCTGAATGAAGTGTCAAACGAACACCAACATCTTGGATATAAGCCATGGTAGTCATAGGATAGATATTTGCTTGAAGAGGCAACTTGCTCATCGTCTGTCTAGGCTGGATCTGCAATATGAACACAAACTTCAAAAACATATATTCTTTTTATGCAATAAAATTTCAAAGAGATTTTCAGACATTTATCCCATGTACTTTGGAAGAACAACCATCACAAAAGCATTCACTCAACTGTATTATTTAGCTTTTTTGAGATTTGTGGCTAAAATTACCACTTTGGAAATGGTAGCTTCAGTGTACTTTTAGATCAAACAATATTAAGAAAAAATGTGAAAGATTCATCAAGGGAACCTACAAAAAGGGAACCTATAAAAAGGAAAAATCATAGTTATAAAATAAGAGAAAAAATTTTCTCCTCTACAGAGCAAGCAGTGAATAGATTTAAGGTAGCAGAAAAGGAATTGTTGATTTATAATGAGCACTTATTGAAGTGCTGTTGAGATTCTTGAATGGTACATGACAAATGAGTAGTAGTATTAAATTATTTTCATGTTTAAATATTCACTGTCTCCAGCAAAATGCAGTAGTAACTGGAAAATCAGTAGTCTTTTATGCAGGAGTCTCCCTGTATTTGCAAAACTATTTTTAGCAAGAAAGGGAGGTAAGGAAAACCAATTTTTCTCTCTTTTGTGCTTACTGCACAGTTCAAGTTAAGACAATAGCCCTTTCCTCAGATATATTACCAATAGAAAAGCATTATACATCAAAAAATACATCATTTATTTCCAACACAGCAGTAAGCAGCTGTTCACTAGGTGTGGTACTTATACACTGTGTTACCCAATGTGTTTTAACTAAGCAAACAAAGCAGAGGACAAGAAGTCATGCATCTATACAAGCAACTAACTACATGGTGACTTGTCATAACTTCTTTTATATAATTCTTCTCTTGAAAAGAATTTAAAGGAATAGTCAACAAACTCCTTAAACACAGTTAAGGAGTGCACTCCTTAGCACACAGTTACTTCTTAGTCTGGTCTACATCAAATTTCATAACAGGTACATTTTTAAAAAGCATTTCTCCTTTTAAATAATTAATGCAGTTTAACATGAGAGTTTGTTTAATATAAGCTCTTTACATTTAGACAGTCAAAACCTGACACCCTAAGCTTTTACAATTAAAAGATGGTAATTACCTGATATCCATTAAGATCAGTATAGAATCTATTTTGACTGTTTATGTCGGATGAAATTCTCATTGCAAGTTCACGATTATATTCTCCTCTTATGTCCACAATATTGGAAACTTCAAGAGACTGACCTTCCAAACCTACACGAAAAAGATGCATTTAAAATCTCTGAAAGTGACTGCACATGTATAAGAATGACTGTGCTAGATTTTGTTTTCTCTTATACCTAACCAGATACTGGAAGACAGTTCAGTAACAGATGATAGAGCAATATTTCTTATTTGGTACAAATAGAACAGACAGTCTGAAAGAGAGCACTGAAGGGGAATAGGAGCAATACATGGTAAGAACCACTGCGGGTTCCAGCAAACCAGTAGGGAACAGCACACAGCTGTTAAGAGCTGTCTTTAAATAAATATGCTAGAGCAAGACCTGGTCAGTCACTTCTCCTCTTCACTCTTAAGCAGCTGTCCCCATTCCCAGACAAGAATGAACTGTTCAACTGAGCAGGACACTTTGAGCAGCTCCTTTAATCAAATGAGAATCTTCCTTAAGGACAGTGTATTAAGAAATTTGAACTGATACAACCACAAGCAGGACACAAAGTTTTGTTGACAGGGAAAAGTTTCATATTTATTAAAAGACGGACTAGGTGTCTGAAAAGTCAAACAAGTTTTTCAGTGAGATTTTTTTTTTCCTACAGTGCCTTGTACTGAAAATTAAATACCTTTAATAATAACCTGACCTTTTCAAATAGTTCAAGTCACAGTCTGGAGTGGAATTATACCATCATTCAGCACAACCACTTTACCCTTTCTGTAGTCTAATGGGACTAATGATTGCAAAAAGAATTGCACCAAGCAGAACACAGATTTGTATTTGTTTCCACATCTATTTTAAAATCTAAATGCCACCTGCAGAAGTACAGCAACTGTTAAAATGTTAACATTTACCAATGGCTATTAAACTTCAGTGCTAAATGAAAAACACTTGGTTCAGCTAATTACTTCTATTTTCCCAAACCTAGTCTGGAAAATGTGGATTTTTATGCTCCACTTTTGATACTGCCAGTAATTGATTTTCCAAATATTTTATGTATTTTTCCCAAATATTTAAAAGCATGAGTACATTGAAGAAGAATACAGTAATTTAGCTTAGACTGTCATCATTTTTGTACTGCATAATTTAAGAGTATATAAAAATACAACTATGAAGAGAATAAAGTATGACAGGCTTCTGATAAAAAGATTAACCAAATCATGCTAATATCAAAAACAGATGCCAATGGCAGCAGAACTTAAAAATCACTCAGTTGTCAATTACTGAACAGAGTTGTCAACCCAGAGTATTTTCTGCCCAAAATCAACAGAATTTTAAAGTCAAAAGTGGTAAAAGTTATTTTCTCCAAAATTGCTGAAGATGTAGGAGTTGGGAGTACTATCCAACAGCTGGATTAGCCACACAATCAGTCTTGCTATCCCTTGGCAAGGAGGCAGGCTACAACAGGAGATGAGATCCTGATTTAAAATCAAGATGCATTTATACACATAGTGATTTTTTCCCACATGCTTTGTTACTGTACATGTCTAGTAAGATTTCAAAATATCTTATTTTAATTGAAGTAATGCTATATAAATAACTAATAAACATAACTAATAACTATAAATTACAAAGCCAAGGAAATAGAGCTCAGCAAAACAATGATGCAAAGTTATCAAATTTTAAACTTTGAAAAAGAACACTTAAAGAAATTTAGATAAAAACACACCAAAGAGCAAACACACAATATATAAAATATATTTTGCATAATTTTTTCTTGTCAAAGTAGGAGCATGGTACAGGACTTACCCATGTACATGTTACATTTGTAATGTTGTAAGTGTTGAAACATTGTGATGAATTGTCAGAAAAACCAAAAGAAAAAAGTAGACAGTACACTCACAAGGAAAGATAAATTTAACTGTTAGGAATTGGCAAGCAAGTGATTTTCATTGACCACGCTTTTTCTGTGAACTGAAAGACTTCTAGCAGGTATTTAGTAGCAAATTAAAGAAAAAGGAGTACTACAGAATAATCCACTTTAAAATAACAACCTCTCCCTAACAAAACAAACCAAAAAAAAGGCTTTTCAGGCTTTTTCCATTGCTGAGAATTTTAATTTACTAAAACTCACAGAGGAACATAATTTTTTTCCACATTCTTGGCAACCTGGTATCTCTTGACCTCAAAGTATCTTTTTTCATCATAAGATGATTTTAACTATTTGTCACATAAAACAAATATATAGGCTATATATATATATATATATATATATATATATAGTCTTGAATATAAGTTGTGTTTCTTTAGGATGCAAACTCTTGTAAGGAGTGTGAATTAATGTTTGATCCAGAATTACTGTATCAATTCGGAACTGAATTCTTATGAGCTTTTGGCATATGTATAAATTCCAGCAACTTCACACTTCAATGTACACATATCACAAAAATTAAACATCTGAATCCATTTTATTTCTAGATCAAAATACACTGGAACTAAAACAAAACAAAAAACAAACACAAAAAAATCAAACAAATGATGTCATTACTATTTTTGAAACGTAAAAGAAAGAAGGAGAAGAGCAAGCAAGACTTTCAAAGTACTGATAACTTTTTTTTTAGAAGTTGCTTAGGAGAAATAATTAAATATGATAAATAGGATTTTAAAAAACATGAAGACAATTTTGACTCCTACAGTAAAGTTGGTAATACAAAACATGTAAGTTCCTTCAACTGAAAACATTAGTCAATGCCTCTTTATTTCAGAATAATTCCAGTAAATATAAATAATGACTGTATGTTTCTCAATTATAGGAAGATACACTTTAGCATGTTAACTCGAGTTTCCATATGAAAATAATTGTATACAATCGCACTATGATTTCCTTCCTCTTTCACATTTTTCAGTGGCCGATTCCATCAAGTTTGGAAGGGTAGAGAGTTTCCAAAATTACTGTTTACTTAGAATTTCCTTGGAAATCAGTAGCTGAACAGTAGAGAAACAAGCAACTTAAAAAGAAATCTGAAGGAAGCAAAGGAAAACTGGTATGATGTTATATCCTAAGAGCCAAAAAGTTGATGTTTGCTGATGGTGCCTATCAACAGACAGAGAAAATTCTGTCATGAGCTCTCCCAAGCAGAAAAAGGACATACAAAGAGAGGTAATAAATAACTAAAGCCTAAAGTTGTGAAGTAAACCAGATATCTCTATTAAGGTCACTGGTATATATTGTACTTCCATCAGTAAATGTGAAAGTATGAAAGGAACTATGTTCTTACATTCTCTCCAAGGTATTTCAATTTTTTTTTCTGATTTTCAAAATGTGTAGCTAGTTACAGCATTCAGATGAGTCAGTAAAGTCTGGAGAGGTATTTCTAACAAATCTGTTGAGTGTAAGTATAATAGCTTAATGTCTAGCATGATACGCAGAGAGAAATCACAGCGCACAAAGCAAAATGTATTGGAGTCAATACAACCTCAGTCTCATGAACTCTGCACTAGTGCAGAGGTGAATTTAAACATTAAAAAGGCAGGTAGGATCCAAGATCATTGTGATCATGTGATAAAATAACTGCCAAGAGAGACAGAATTTCACAACTCTTACCCTGGACTTTATACAGCCGCATGGTATGTGTCACGTGGTGAAAAAAACAAACAACTTCTGAGAAAATTGTTCCATGAGCAACTCTTATGGTAGGTGGGTCTGTAAAAATATAAGGCTACAAAAAGAAAACAGAAAGAGTGAGTATTTTGGAAGCTTTTCATAAATGCAGTGTCAATAAATTAAGTTATTTAATAAATATTAAAATAGTGGGTTTTTTAAACCATTCTAGATCTAAAAGACTGGAGATTAAAATTTATTCCTAATCTGAAATTCAGCAACTTCTCTTCAGAGTCCTTTATTCTCTTCAGCTAAAATTAGGTCAAGTCTCATTACACATCTCACAAGTATTTTATGAGGATTAAGCGATACAAGGTCTACAGACCAGCATATGAATGTATTGATACTGCATCTGGACTGAGCTCTTTTGCTAGAAAAATTATAACTGCTAACCATCAATTAAATACTGTACTTTCAAAATTTGGGGCAGGTGGTTTGACTGCCTCCATCAGTGGTACACACTGCACAAGGAAACCCTCCCCTACTCTGCGGTGTAGATCAGATTGCATATCCTCTGAAAATAAAATAGAAAGCTTTTTCTTCATCAGAAGCAGACACAGTTGTCAGAGGAGCTCGCTGGAATGCAGGGTAGGGCTGGGAATCATTATGAAATGTCAGTAAGGACAGCGGCCTACTACTCATGGCACCCACAGACTAGGACAAATTTTGCATATTCACAACAAACCAAAGAGATGAAGAAAATTATTTTTCCATACAGTCACAGTATTTAGAGTCTTGGCTAGGCAAACAGCGACTTTTTTTAAAAAAAAAAGCCATTGATCCCAAATGTGTGTTTCATCCCCAGATGGAAATAAATGGATGGCTGCAAAGGTAAAAATGAATTAAATATTGAGAGTGTACAAGCCAAAAATGAAAGCTCAACACATGCAACTACTTCAATAGGGAAACAGCTGTAAATAGACTTCACTCAGAAGAAACACATCCCAACTGCTTGAAAAACATGTTAATCAGAGGGATCTAGGCAGAAATATCTCAGAGGGTGGCTGTTTTATTTCTGCATATAGCAAGGCCACAAGGACAGAGCATGATCTTTGTTGAAGCAATGACACCAAAGAATAGATGCAGCTTGAGGAAGAGCAGAGATCAAGCTCACATACATACAGACAAAACACACTAGAGAAGAGCGAGTACAGGTAAATATCCAATATTCTTTGAGCATATAACTGTACCTATAACAGGGAAGATTTCAAGAAGTATTGTATAAAAGAAAAAACTGAAAGGGACTTTCGGGGCAAAAAGCCCACCTTTTGTATTCACATACCTATTCTTAGACCTGCAGAATACTCTCTAATAAAAGCTTAGCCAGAGCTACCAGAGGCAACTCTGCAGTTATCAACTGCAGGAAAATTTTGTACAGGAGTTTGGAAGAGAAATCACAGTTACTTATGCTTTGAGAAGATTGTTTTGTTTAGGGAGAAAATGCTTTTTCCTACTGAAAATCTTATCCAGTTAATCAATAAAAAACCTCAAAATAGTGTTTTAGACTTCTTGATAGTCTACATGAAAAAATTATGGAATACTTCCATAGGATCTCATGTTGTCAATAAGACAGACAAATGTTATCTATTATGCAAAATCCATTTGCTAGGTGAGAAATACAGAAGGATTATGGCATTCAGGGGGCATATTAGACAGATGAGCTAATACACTGAAATAAAAGAAATTTGAAGATCAGATCTTAGATTAGAACCTCTTATTTCCATGAAAAACTGACAATATCCCTAACTGTACTCTGAATTCTCCCCTTCTAGCAGAAGAGACTGATATTTGCTTTTCTATCACATATAAGCAGAGAAGATAAACTAATTTAATTGGTGACTACCTGGCTTCTAGAAGTTAAAAATCCCACAGAGGAGGAACTGGATGACCAAACAAATGGTGGAGTAATCAAACCCTTCAAAATCCTCCCTGCAGGGCAGAGCAACATGAAGATACTCAAGCTAGTAAAGACAGACTGAAACACCATCTAAAGGAACTCTCAGAAAGGAACTGAGAAACAGAGGTCATCAGGACAAGCCAATGACCTGTGACCTAGGAGAATGTCACTTGCACAGACAACAGACTGCCAGATATGTTCTGTTATCAAAGTAACACAGATCTTATGGTCTTATGTAGTTTTTAAGAGTATTTCTTGCTCCATTCTCACCAGCAAAATGGAGAGATGCTGGGTGAGAGACAGGAATATAAAAACACTGTGCACTTGCTAGAAAAAATTACCTGAAGTAATTTCAAAAATTAAAAATTTAAAAAAAAAAAACTAACCCCAAATATTTGGAGGAACTCTTTTCCACTGAGTTTTTTTAGTACAAAACATGAGCATGGTATTGACAACAGCTATCAAAATACACAGAAAGCTGAAATGAGATGGATATATCAGCTCTCAGATTCTGGGATATTGCCACAAATATTAAGTTCACACACCTGAGGCTCCAGGCTGCACATGTTGCCAAATCAGCTCCTCTTCTGAAGATAAATGCAACTTATTATAGACTAAACAGAAAGATGGGCTGATGGAAAAGGAACAGTTATTTTGCTGATATTGCCTGAAACTGATCAATATTTTTAAAAAATATAAGTTCTTAATTCTGCTAGGACATGCATTGAATTTGCAAGACTCCAATTCAGTCACAATGCTAGAAAAGGCCCAAAAGAGGAAGGTAGTTTACAAAGTCAGATGGTAACATGTAGTTTTGGGGATCAGAAAAGTTCTTTTTGATAGGAGGAGTGGCAATATGATGCATACTCAAGTTCTCAAGGAAAACTGATGTTCCCTGATTATTGGGCAAGCAGGGAAAATGAAGTAAAAATATGGTGGTGATAGAACAGGAGAGCCTTCAAATTCATATTTAATGCTTAGAAAAGCACTAATCCTAGAACTTGATTTGTTGATAGTTACCAAGAGAAATACCAGGAGTTCAGAACCTATAAAGAGATAATTCCCCAGGTTTGCCTCATGAAAAACATTTCAATTAACCAGGCTTTTGCTTTTAAACAGGAAAATATCTTTATGCATTGAATATGCAAGTATTCTAGTATCATTGTAAAGATCCTTGGTGAGATGCACAGGTCTGTGAAAGGATCCTGGTCCTTGAGCTGAAATACAAAGGTACTTTTGATGTGAAAGTCTAAGGCAATGGGGAAAGAACAAACAATGATAGATATTTGCAAAACTGATTTGACAAGGTCTTTGTCTCAATCCAGTGTTAAGTCTGCTTTGTAAACAATCATGGACTAAAGGACCTTCCAGCATGAAATAATCTGTGATAACTCACAAGTTGAATCAGAATAAAATATGTTGCTTTCACATCCAATGGCTAGTCTGAAGACTCCACTTTCTAAAGACTTAAACTAAATAGCTGCTGTAATATCTGTTCCCCCCAGCTCCAGTGGAATAAATTCCATTGTACAAGATCCAGCAGCCTAGTGAAGCAGCTTCTGTTGAGCCTGGAAATCAGCATTTTTCAGAAACAGGACAACAGAACTGTGGATCAAAGGGTTCAGAAATCATTTTTCTGTACTCAAGAGAAATAAGACAATCATTTTTTTGAAAGATACTGGGCAGGAGGCCTGGGGAGAAGCTAGCTGGGAATTTTAAGGGAGAATACTAGGAACAAAATAATACCTCAGAGATCTCTAAAGTATACTAAAATACTTAACATCAAAACAGGTGCCAAAAGGGTGGAAATAACTGGAGATACACCTTCACCAAATAGAAAATGGCACGGTATATTGGAGCCTGGAGGCACAAAACATGAGCAGTTAACTTTTCCCCTTATAGACAAGTAAAGCACTCCCAACCATTTTAGTGGCCAGGAAACTTCTGGTAGTGCAGCACACTGTTGGTCTGGATGACAAAAAAACTAAAGGGAAAGTTTTCAACCACACATGAAATGCTCTGGATTGGTCTAAAATTTTAAAAAAAGAAAAATCACAAGACAAAGCCTGCAGGAAAAGGTGTTTCTCAGTAGCAGGTTACCCCTTATTTGGCAGGGTTTGAGGTTAGACTTAGATAATATCATGTATTTCACCTCTAGCACTAGAGATCCTGCAAGGGGAAAAAAGAAAAATCTGTTTTCTTAGATATTCTGTTAGTACTTAAGTACCTGTGGGAACTAGTACATACACAGAATCACAGAACCAGCTGCCTGAGTGAGAATCAAAATTTCCTAGTCCAGGTATACCAAAAACCATCACTTTGACACTGAAAAAAAAATTATTTGTAAAACAAAAAAATCAAGTACTCACATTGATCCCACAAACATTTAGCATCTGATGCTTTGGAAAAAAACTGCTTTGCTCTATTCCCTATAGATACCAAGCAGGGCTAGTAAGAAGTCATCACATATTGACTTGTCTTGAATATACAGAAGAAAATACAGACATATAACTGTTGCAAAGTTTATTGAATACTGTGAGTTTTTTTCCCACTGATCTACAAAAAAACAAGTTGGGTATTCTTCATGAAGTCACAGGAATTAAAAAACAAGTTTTCTCTTAATGAACAGGACATTTTATTTATATTTGTTGTGAGGCCCAAGGAAATCCCTTCCTTCCAAACTTCATTAACACTGTCAATCAGTCAAACACTTCACTGCCATTTAAAAAAAATAAGATGCTGCCTTTTTCCCTGGTGCCTTGCTTTCTGTTTTGATTTTGCAGGAAAAACAAAGGCATTGTGGGGGACTGTCCTATCTCTCTAGACCTGCAGGATGGAGCCCCCACTCTGTGCCTCTGTTCTGGACTTTGAGCTGTTGTAGTTCAGCACTATGGCCACACAAATTATTAAAACAGACAAAGCAAAATAATTTCTGAGTATTGCAGAACTGAAAATAAAGTAACCAAAAGACTTATCAGATGTAAAATTAATTAGTTAACAAAGGCAAAGAAAGCATATAACTCTACTCATACCAAAGGAAAATAGTCCAACATAAAAAGCAATTATTCTTTGCAATTTTTTGCTGAAAAACATAGGGTAAAGGAGGTAAGAAAAAAATCAAAACAACAGAACACCTAGCCAAAAATCAACAAAACTGCCTGCCATCTATCCTATTGCCAATTCACACATGGACTTAGAAAGTTAGTCAATCCACATTACACTAAGAACCCTGAACAGATGGCATTTCTTTTAAGACAGAAAGCATTAGTTCAAACTGGTTCAGAAACCACTATAGAATTACTCTGTTATTCCCAGTGGGACAATTTAATTAGTGTTATTAAAATGCAAGCCAAATGAGCCTTATGGTGAAGCAAAATATTACTGAAGCAGAATTTTCAGAAGTATAACAATTTCTTTTTTATTGTATAAAATATTACAAAAGTTGAACAGCACTCTTTTAATGTTAACTTAAAATGCAGTTTAATTTCATTTTTCTTTTCTAATTGTGCTTGCAGACATGTGACAGACTTTTTTCTGTTTAAACCATAACATTTTTGCTACCTCAATTTGTCCAGATTATTTTCATAAAGCAAATCACTTAAATGTATAGTTAAAATTACATAACTGCTAGATTTAGTGATTATTTTTAAATAATAATAAGCCAAAGATGAATTAGAATATAAAATGAAATTAAAGTGTGACCACGCAGCTAGTGAAAGGTAAGAATTAAAAACCCTAAGTGATATTGTTCAAGTATTCACAGATAAAAACACAATAAAATGAAGAAATATGAAATGGCATATAAAATGAAGGATAAGGAAACCCTGATGAACATATCTGACATAAATTATTATGGGACTAAATATACTAAACCTGCCAAATCACAGGCCTCAAAAAGGCATGCTTCTAGGAAAGATTGCTAAAAGAAAAGGAAACTGTTCTATTTCCTTTCAGACTGATTTACACAGATAAAATGGGGAAATAGGAAAAGAAAAAAAGAAAACAGAAAGAAAGCAGAACACCTTTCTCTCCCACCAAAAAAGTAGAATGATTACTCTTGTATATTTCCTAAAATGGTAAGCATAGAGCTCATCGTTTGCCTTATGTATGCAAATTGAGTTTACACAAGAGAAACTCAGAAGAAACATGCTGCCAACTAGCTAGCTTCATAAATGTTCATTATTTTATCTTTTGCTTTCTGAAACATCACCCTTCCACTTCCAAAAGGGAAGTAGTAGACTCCATATGGTAATGAAGTCACTGTAAGAACATTGCCATTTCCCAATTTCCAATTTGAAGCTAATAGGAGTATGCTGTTGCTCTCCAATAATTACACAGCTAAAAATACAGATAACCCTAGAGAACTAAATCAAAACAGTTCCTTACTATTCTGTCTTTATATTCACCAATTGGGAGTTAGTATCTTAATTAAGTATGCCAGTATCAGCTTAAAACGTAGCTCTGAACCAGAAGCAACACATTCGCAATTAAAAAAAATCAGAGAAGTGAAGACGTAGAAATGAATCAGTACACATTTTCATCATAGAAAGTAAAAATTAACTTATTTCATCGATAATGAATGGTCACATCTCACTGGATTTCCGGCAAGGATCGCATCTTAATTTTTTTGGGGGGGGACTCATAAATATTCTCTAGATTTTCACATTTTCAAATTTCTATTGTGTTTTCACTCTTATGTAGGGTTAGGAAGTATGAACTTCTGCCAACCGTTTCAATAGTTCATGTCATTATGCCTAGCCACACAGTTTTATTTCAGTTTTGGGGATAACTAGCTCTTCCAATCTGTATTTGCCGAACACTTTAAGGTACTTCAAGATTAGAATTTCTTTGCAAACAGAGAGTTTACCTTGGCATCTCCATCTGGTAAGAAGAGATAAGCTCCACTTTTATCTCGGTTACTGGTAGTGCCATACCAAGCAAACTCCACCTTCATTTGATGATTTTTACCATCTTCCTTGGTGTTTATTTTTCTAAAAGGACAGAGATTCATGTTAGTTTTCCATAAAGCAGCACAAAAAAGTAAAATATAGTGTTTTGAAATAAAATACAACATACCTCCAGTAGTCCAGACATTCCAGAAAACCATAGTTTCATGTATGCATTTTCTAAGATTATATTATCCACAGAATGCTCCATCTCTTTTATCTTAAAAAACTCTGTCTGACTTCTCCTGTCTGCTATTCCTTACATATATGTTATAGTCAGCTAAAACTGCTTCTGAACTCTCATCCTCCAGAAGCTGGTAAACTCCAATCCCAAGAGGTGGCAGATGCGCCACAAAAGACATCTGTTGGGAGCAAATAAGTAGTCATTACTAAAAATAGCAGAATATCAACCTTTTATACTGAATTTATGTTCAGAGCAACTACTTTTGCTTGAATAATTTTAGGATGGCTGAGTTTTTCCATAGTCCATAAATAAATATGAAGAATTAACAAACAGAAACATCTGCATGACTAATTTGCTTAGCATCAAGATTACCATTATATTCATGCAGTAACAATTTTTAATCTTCTTAAGAATGTTAGTTGCGATATGCAGTACTGAGTACATTTGCTTTTCATTGAATATGCATGTGTACTGGATCAAGTGCACACAGACCTCTACTCACCACTTGATTTTGAAATTTAAATTTAAAAATGCATGAATTTAAATAACTAAGTATAAAGCAAGTGTCTCATTTTCAGTCTCTTTTTTTTAGGAGCTATAATCTGCATAGAAGAGTATATACATAGAAAAGTAGTATACAAGGTACATTTCCAAAGCAATTTGTTTAGAATTTGAAGTCCAGACAAGTAATTTCACTTCCTCTTCTTCAAGCAATAAAAGTACTAATTATTGTGCTGGTTTTGGCTAGGATAAACTTCAATTTCTTCATAGCAGCACTTTTCGTGCTTGGTTTCAGTATTAACCACTTTGATAACACAGATATAAATATCTCAGCAAAGGTTGAGCAGGCCTTATGCAGCATCAGGGCCCTTTCTGCTGCTCTACCAGAGAGGAGGCTGAGGGTGCACAAGGAGTTGGGAGGGGACACAGCCAGGACAGCTGACCCCAGCTGACCAAAGGGATATTCCAGACCATGTGACAGGATGCTCAGCAATAAAAACTGTGAGAAAAAAAAGGAAGGGGGGATGTTTGGAGTGATGATGTTAGTCTTCCCAAGTCACTGTGATGGAGCCCTGCTCTGCTGGGGATGGCTGACCACCTCCCCAGCCTTGGGACACAGTGAATTAATTCCTTGTTTTGCATTGCCTGTGTGCACAGCTTCAGCTTTACCCACAAGCCTTCTCACCATTGCCCATCCAATTTTTTCTTCCACCCCACTGGGTCAGTGAGCAATGAAGTGTGTGAGGTTGAGCTGCTTAGCAAGGTTTACTCACAATAATTATCCCTTTGGAACACAACTGAGAGACAGTTATTGAATTAGCTTCACAGAAATATTATCCAGAAATAAGTTCGTATGTCAAAAGGAATCAAAACATAAGCCTGAAAGCAATACCATGTAACTATTGCAGTCATACATCATTACAGTTTCATTAAAAATTTAATGAAATAAATTTCTGATGTGCAATGTGATCATTGAGGACAATCTTCTATAATGATGTACAAACTCAAAAATTCTTAGAAGTTTTGCTTCAAATAAAAAACAGGAGGTGGGCTTGAAGATATCTGTGCAGCTTAAGTATTTGGAAGGGAAGAGGACATCTCAATGTAAATGCTTAAGCCATTTGGTGTACAAGAAAAGCCATTTCATGTTCCAGCTGGAGTGCTTGAGAACATACAGACGTGTGTGACTGTGTACAGATTGGCACTTGAAGGGAGACGCAGCTCAATTGAGAAAGTGAGGGGAAAAGACACACATCCAGTATTTTTCAGTCATGCAGCTAAAAGTGATCCTTTAAATGCAGTAAATTATATCACAAAATTTTACAGCTTATCAGTTTAAGAAACATTAATGCTAAACACATGTAGGTTAGTTTTAGGGCGTTTTTGTTGTTGTTTTGGGCTTTATTTTTTTTTTAACTTAAAATTACTGAATCAATGGTACTGTCTACAGAGAATAGAACTGCCAATATATGAAGTACACTTTCCATTTTCTTCAACTATGAAGATACAGTATATATTAAAAATCATATTTTAATGCTTTTTACTTAATGTAGGGTACCTGATAAGCTTCATGTGATACTGTAGTTGCTCCATCCCAAACAGCACTAATCTGGACATCAACAGGTTTTCCCAAAGGAGACAATAATTTAATTCTTGGTGAATTCACATTGACGGAAACCACTGAAAATCGCTCTTGTTCCGTAGGATTATGTATCAAAAGGTATCTGAAAAAAACATATTTACTAAATTACCTTTTGGCAACCAAGCTTCCTCCTTCAGGTTTAGTGTTACTGCACACAAATTTTACATACAGAGGATTAAAACAATGTTAGAACAACAGGTACATACCACAACAAATAAATATACAAAACATAACCAAGAAACAATGGATATTTAACATCAATTATGTGCAGATCTTTTCTTAATGCTATTATTTGTCCAAGAAATTTTGAATATTCATTAAAAAAATACATCTGTTTCCCATTATAATTGCTAAAGAATTGCTATTAACAGTTGCAAGCGCAATCAAGATACTTAAGGGCATTTTAAATGCATTTTTCGGGCTGAACTATCAAGCTCTCATCCATAATTGCCTCTTTTTAACACAGCTTAGAAAAAATGAGGGAAGAAAACTGGTTCTACATATATATATTCACTAAAGGAACTAGTTTCTCTCTCCTATAAGGGAAAGTACAAAATTATTTAAATTATAATTTAGCATCATTCACTATGGCAACTGTTTGCAAATCTTCTTAATAGGTACATATGGAATAACTATTTTTCCCATAGTGTTCCATTTGAACACAGATTATGTTATTAACCAAAAGAATCAGCCCTGAGCTGAAGACTGACTTTATTAGCTTATACATTTTTTTATTATTACTACAGGTTCATGTACTGTAAGGTATAGAAAAACAGAACTATACCAGAACGTTTATGGTTCATGCATCTGTAGGGCTATCATTGTACTTGTCTTTTCACTGACAAGCTGAAAGAATGCAGTATTTATAGCTGTTCCCTGAAGATTCCCTCTGTTTGTGTCATCCTTTAGAAGAAAGCTTTTTACAACAAAAACTGCTCTTGCCAAAACTTCTGGTGTCTTCTTAACTATATACAGCAGAACCAATACTCAATCTCCAACCTCCTTAACACTCCCCACTGTAAAGCAGTTTACTTCTTCATGGGATCTGATTTTGCACCAGTTCCCATGAGATCCGTTGCTTACTTATCAAATCACTCCTTCCATATTTCTTCTAAGTAGATTCTCCTTCTTCTCTGCTCTGTGTTTTCTATGCAGAGTCTTCAGGGTTTTGTCCATGGTTTTATTTCTTTTGCTTTCACATCTTAAACCTCAAATTCAATTATCCCCTTCACAGACCAAACGATTTCACCTAGAATTGTCTCCATCCATCCATTCTACAAATCTCATTCAGAATCCTGACCAGGCCACCATTTCTCCCTTATCTTCTCACTGGCTTCCTTTGTTTGCCTGCATCAAACTTGGCTAGTAAATTTCCCAGCACTTCACCGCTACCCTATTACCTCACAATCAGTATGAAATGAAAGGTCAACTCCAACTTCTCATTAGTTGAATAAACAAAATCAAAGGCTTTATTAGCTTTTTATATCAAGAACTTTTGGATGACTTGCCATATATCAAATGAGTTTCCCATAAAAAAATATTTTCCTTTTAACTCCTTAAATTCCTGTCCTGAAGTATTGTTTAAATCATGACTTCTAAGTATATCAATGATTTTTAATGTGCATTTGAGTTCACAACCAAGAATGCTTTTGGATGCTTTCTTCTGCCCAGTTTCATGCTGAATACTCCTAGATTACCAGACAATATAATAGTTAACCATATTCTGGGTTAGCTTCCAGAGTCTTTAAGAACTTGTGCGAGACTCTCTAAGAACCTCCCCTAGACTTGGGTAGGGCAATTTACACTTCTGCTTATGTGGACCTGTCTTCTTTCTCAAGGTAAATCTCAATAGGTGTCTTTGTTGGTTTGTTTTGGGTTTTTTTTTTTTAATGACATTCGTAGAATCAAAAAAAAACCTAGCTAAACCAACCCTGCTCTCAGTCTCAACCCATTACAAATTAGGAAGAGAATAGAAATTATATCAAATTTTTTAAGAACTCCTCATGTACTGTGAAAAAAGAGTGTTAAGAACTCTGTCAGAAACAATACAGATTGAGAGATGATTGAACACCAAAGCTCAAAATAAATCCTCATTCTCATCCATCAACAGAACACCACATTTTTTTTCTTTATTCTTCTTATACAACTGAATTACTCAATTCTTATGCTTCCAAGTAAAAGGAGACTTTATGCATATAATAATTCTTCAGTAATGCTACACATCCTCATTAAATTTAAATTATCTGCCAAGCAAAGAACGTATTAGTGCAAAAAATATTTCCAGAAACTTTGTTCACCTTCCCATAGCTACTAACATATTTCACAACTTTAATTAGTTGCATGACTAATTAAAAGGTAAAGGTAAACATAACCTTCAGTCTTATGAACTGTCGTATTATTATTATATTTAATCGGGATATTTTTTAAAAAATGGTATTTGGATTAAACAAATCTATTGTTGCATCAAAATATATACATTTCTTAACTTCTTGAATCAATGTATTTTAAGTTCATTATGTGTGTGTAGAGTAATAAGACAGAGGAGGCTAGCAGTGACAGGGTAGATTTTCAGCACTTAAAATGCAGGAGTTTTGACTAGATACTAATATTTTGTTTTGACATACTATTTCAGGAGGACTTTTGTATAGTAGTTATACAAAGCAAGACTTTTGTATAGTAGTTATACAAAGCAAATTCTTGTGCATATACAAAAGCACTGACTAATATAATTAAATCACATTACACCTGAAGTACCATTCAGCTCCTGCCCTTAATAATATCCCACTATAAAAATTGTAAATTTTATTTGAAAAAAAAGAGCTCTACCTCACTTAAGCTGTATCATTGCAAAGACTGTCACACAAAAAGCTATGTACAATTGCTTAATGCACTGTGGTTGCATTAGAGAGAGAAGTAATCTGATAATATTTAAAGTTTTCTACTCCTTATCTTAAGGCAAAAACATGAATATTACTCTCTTTCAAAAAAAGCAAGCAAATATTATCTTTCAATTATTCAGGTCACTGGTCTTTGGCAACAACACCAATAAAATAATTTAAGTTTACATCTTTCATTCAGTTAAAGAGCGAAGGGTTTTAATGGTTATTGGTAAAAATTAATATGAAAAATTTTATCTGAAATATTTTACTTTAGAGGCACCATTATGTCAAAGAGTCAACCATAATTTATTTTGTTTATTCAGGAAATCTAAGAATGCTAAAACTATGCTAAAATAAACTGCATTGGTACAAAAACCATGACTAAACCACTCACACAGAGACCACATATTTCACGTCTGCACTGGGAGCAGGAGTTAACTGCTCCCAGCCCATGCAAAAAAGTGAAGTTATTGTAGACTTGAGCTTTTAATCCTAAATTGGATGCACCACAAATATTTGAAATTTAAGAAAAGCAAATCCTGACACCTTTTCAGACAGTTTTGGAAAGATTTACCTTGAATTATTTTACCCCATACTTTTTTAGGTCTCTGAAATTCAAAACAGGTATCTTTTACAAGCATGACCACATTCCCTAAATAATCTAATATTAATAACATTAATAAACTCTATTAAATGTGTACATGCAAGAATATTTTGACCAGATTTTCCTGTAGTACAAGATTTAACTCGTTGAACATTTTCGGCAAGAGCTGGAAGGCACCCCTCCCCTCCCACCCCACTGCTTCTTCCTTTAAATACTTTCATTTTTAAATTAAGAAAATATGTAAACTGCTGTAGCTATGTTTACAGACAAAAATATGAATAAAGATTATTTATTTAGATCTCTAACAACTCTAATCTCTGCCTCCTAAAATAATATTTTTTCTTAAACAGAAGAGCTTCAGTATTTCAAAAGATCATTGTTTTCTGTTTCTCCAATGTGCATAAACATACAGGCATATATGTTGATACACACATTTACTGGTAACACCTGCGACACACCATAATTACCACTTCCTATTGAAATTCATTCATCCTTCCTTCACAAGGGACGCATTCAACAAAGGTGAGAAACCACAACTCGCTACTAGTAAATGTCAGAGCATCGTAAGTGATAAGGGCTTATTGAAAAACCACCTTCAAGGCACATGGGATTTACAGTTCAAGACAACAGTGTTCACTGTTCAGCAGAGTAACTTTATTCAAATACATCTGGAGAACCAATTCCTTGAGGACCTCTAGCTCAGACTGACCAATTTTACTGAAATTTCTACAGCAAACTTTCTGAGATGGACAGGAGCATTTCCCATTATAAATGGTTTTATCAGAGTCGGTTCTTTGGATCCATAAGCACAACTTTAATGCAAAGTTACACAAACAAAACCTTCAAAGCTGATTAGTTTCTTTCACTCTTCTATAAAGGCCAAGGTAAAAACCACTTAAGTGGTGAAAAAAAAATGCAACAAGTACACCCAAATCTGAGAAAAGATACAAGCCATGAAACTAAATTATATACTATATCAGTGGTCGTCCAGTGAAGAACAAATGAGAACAAAAAGATGCATGTGAGTTCTGAAAGGAACAAGAGAGGAGTAATGAAAACATATTTAAAGGCTTTATGATATAGAGAAAAGGAATTTAAGTAACTGCATATGTCAATAGTCACCAGAGAGGCTGTTGGGTTAGAAACCACAATTCAGCCAGAAATGTATCCTGAGTTCTTGACTCTTGATGGACTTTGATAGAACTTTAAAATTGTAAACAACACTGAAATTATCTAAAAAAAAATAATCTCACTGGGTAATAGAATCAAAAGTGTCTCACATCCTAAAATTACAAGAAAAAATTGCTTTGAAAATGGGACAAGAGTTAGTAGATAGTAACATTTAATTACTGAACATTGCTGTATATAAGGTAGAAACAAACTCAGATTTAATATTTAAACTGCATAAAGCACTGCTTGCCATGGTAGCTTCCAAAAATACCATTAAAAAATCAAAACTACAAGACTTCTGATGTATGGCAGAATTTCAACCAAAAAAACCCAAACAAACAAACAAACAAAAAACAAAAACAAAAAAAACCACACACACCCAAAAGTCCAAGAAAAAGAGAATCCTAAGAAACTGTCATGAATTGCCATTATATAGATGCATGTCCTTGGGGATGGAGGTACACGGAAGGAAAAGAATCCAGACTATCTATTTGAACCAGATATTTATCTGTTCATTGTGCAAATATGTACAAATTCCCCGGAAGAAAAGACTACTGTTATTCTTGCATTGAAGCCCAAGAAAACATCAAGATACTTTTTTTCCTCTTTTTTTAAAAATACAGAATTAAACCCTAAGTAACTTGAGCACAACAATTACGTGTTATTTATAAAGCTCTCTCCTTGCTGTAGTGGGGGGCATGGGCAAAAACATACAATAAAACCTAACTTTAACCATCCCCTTTTCTTAAGGAGGAAAACTCTACTGAATATTTACTCCAACTGGTAGGTAAAAAAAAAAAAAAGTTATGTCAAGTTACTTAGCTCTTTTCAAAGCTCTAATGGTCCCTCACATAAGGGTCAAGGCCTCCTCAGTCAAGAGTATGAATAACATGATATTTTAAGTACAGGTCTCCTCATCCATTTTGTATGCTTTTCTGCTAGGAATTACTAAAGATGACCTATAAAATATCATTATAGAGCCTGTAAAATAATTGTTCTGGAAGTAAATGCCATGTATACAATCTTCAGGATATTATCTGTTCATAGTGCTCCTCTGGTTATACAGAAATTAGACATTTTCCAATATCTCAATCCATGTTCTGTTCTTAATATTCCTTTAGGAAGAAAACTCTCATCAAAAGCCAACTGTGCAGGCTCATGATTGTGACACTCTCCTTGGCAGCAGATTAATGCTTTTTTTCCTACAGCTCTTCTATCAGTTACTAAATTGAGCTTCAGAAGCTGTGTGTTTCACAGCATTTCAAGACACTTTTCAGTTCTATTCAAAATTCATTTTGTTAGAAATTTAGGTAACAGAGAAAGTTTTTGGACAAAGTTATTCAAACCCCCATGCATGAAAATCTTCTGATCAATGTCCTCCACTTTCTGAAAGTATTTGAGCCTGTCTTATACTAATTTCAAAGAAAATTTGACTCTGCAGGTATTTTAAACTATCCTTATTTCCCCCTCTGTGAAATGAATATTTATTTCTCAAATGTAAAATATTCGCATGATTTCACCCAAATCATACTTCTTCTACTGCATGTTATCACAAATACTGAACTTTATGACTATGTGTACCTTGAACTATTATCAGTGATATCTGATCCACAACCTTCGTTCAACAGTGGGAAACTACTTGAAAAAAAAAAGGAAACAAAAAGTATCAAAATCAATTTGTCAATTAATTTTGAGATAAAACCCCATAAGCCCTGGGTATTAATGTATTTTGGAACAAATATGCATGGATACTTGTCCAATAATACAAAAATAATTTTCTCCCTAGTTCGTATTTCAAAAGGAAACAAAATCAGCAATACCCATTAGATACATCAGAGACAGAGGTTTTTCTGGGTTTTTTCCAGAAGGGGAAGTACACTTCCAATGTTAATCATACTAACTAATTTACAGAAATCTGATGTTAGGGATTTAGGGATTTAGAAACAGAATTTCTGGGGAATAAGGAGAGGAGGCATGTAGAGAGGCAAAGGTAAAATGCAGGATTTTCCAGTATGAGGAAATTTCTTGACCCTTGGCATTCCTACGGAGAACTGATCTGTTGCTACCAATCTCCACAGTTAGTACTAGTAGTTACTGCACTGCTCAATACTCCTCACCACATGTGAAACCCACCTATCTACGGTAACAGTAATTTTAAAAAATCACCAAAAAAGACCTCCACAACCCCCACAAACATCAATCTGCAAATGCATAAACCAGTTAAAATACCAGCACTCAGACAGTCTTTCATCAAAAGTGATACAAAAACACTCCAGTTTTTACAGCAGATTTGCCAAGTGACAAAATAACTTTTGTCAGAGGAAAAAACCTTTTTCTCCCGACCAGAAAATTCCATTTTTTCTGTATAATAAACAATAAATTGCCATGCTTGTGCACAACAGTTCTTAAGCAGAAATGTTCTCTCATTAGAGCTACCAGCTCTTATACAAACATCATGCAGCTTTTAAGATCACTGGAAGGTCTTACATGTCTTAATCCAGTCCCTTTTTCTCCTTATTCCACATGGTCAAACAGAGGTCTATGCACAAAACAGACTGTTCTGTAACATTAGATCATATTAGCTACTACAAAATACCCCTTTTCCACTGTGACTCCCAAGAGTAAACTGAGGAGACAAAGGAAAATCTATATATTAACAAAACCCCCTGTGGACTAGGAGGTTGCTGTAGCTTGACCTCTTAGACAAAATGAGAAATCAGAAGGGCAAACTTTGAAAAATGTTGCAATTGCTATTCTTGAAAAAGTCCAAATCTGATTATATTGTTTTGCAGCTCAAGCACCAGTTTTTCTAATAAAATATTAAATTTTTAATTTTTTTAAACAACACTTTCTCCAGTTACGTCTTCCTATTTTCCACTGTATGTACAATGACTGTTTGTAACAAACCCAGAAGCATTTATAGACTTATCTTCCTTATTATCAGTCTTTTCAAACTAAACATATGATGGCTTTGGGTGCTTTCTTTGACTTAGTGCTCCTGTTTTCCTATTAACTCTTTCCAGCTTCTCACCCTGTATTTTTGATGAAGCCTTCATTACTTGAGTACAGCACACTATTTCAGCTGCATTTTACAAAGAACATTTCCATTTAAATCATCCAAGAGCAAAATTGGCTTTGATGCCGTGCAAGTAACTCTCTCAATGCCATCTTCTGTCATACCTAGTCTTCTTCTGCGTCACTCATGTCCATTTGGTCAGTCCACATCTTATTTTTCCATGTGATGTGCAATACTTCCACTTGCCCGCTTCTTTGATTATGAAATAATGTCTCCAGTTTACCAAGACAGTTTTAAATACTAATCCTACATAGAGTGGTTGTTGCCAGTTTGACATCAACTTTTATAATCTATTTACATTCTACTCTGTTAGCATGACAGATAGAAAATAACTTGTGACTTTAATATTTTGCCTAAAGAAATCCTTACTTGTTTTTTGGCCTTACTTTGCACAAAAAAATTCCACCCTACTCAGATTGATTTAATTTAGATTTAGATTGGATTTAGATTTTTCAGATTGGATTTAATTTGAATAATAGTGATATCGAGCATTTACCAACAAACATTTATCAATGAACATTTAGAAAACAGTTGCAATCAGCAACTCTGTCTATTAACTGAGTGAAGGTAGCACAAAGTTAAGTTTAAAGCAACATATGAAATGACAGTGAATTGTGCTTAATCAACACACCTAATAATATTAAAATAATTTCAATAGTTTCTAGAGATTAAACAGACCTCCTCTGAGATACAGTAGATAATGAAACCATTTGCATGCATAACTATACAATCCTAGACATTTAATTAAATTGAAAAGTCTTTTGTTTATGATTAGGACCTTTCCTCTCAGATATAGTGTCAGATGTGAACACAACATCTGGAGCAGTAAGAATATGGGTGGTTTATTAAAAATCAAGTTAAACAAACAGCTTTCTATTAAGTCAGAGAAAAGCAGATTCTTCCCCAAAAGAAGATTCCAATATCTTCCCCCAGGGGTCTTTTAATTGACTGGATAAAGTCAAAGGAGATTTATCAGTTTACCTAACAATGTAAAATAAATGCTAAAACGTTCCTCTATATCACATTCAGATAAGCACCTCATAAATTCATCAATATTATCACAGATGAAACAAGAAAAGAAAATCAGTTTACACCAAAGAAGCAAATTATAATCCATTTAATCTGTTCATTCTAGAGTAGAATATTAAGATTGAATATATATATATAATAAAATGGTATCATATATGAAGAAATAGTGGGATTTTTCCCTCTTCTTAAATAAAACATCTTTTGAAGTTTATGAATAATAACCTTCACGAGAGTTAACAGGATGGTAATCTTAACCTTAAATTACCAGCAACCATAAATTTGTGTTACTTTCATAAGGTGTAAAAAGGTGGAAACAGAACCTATTATCCAGGGATCAGCTTTTCATTATACTATTAAACTGGTGACATCAAGAAATGAAGAGATACTTCCAATAAATAAGTAAATTCACAAGAATCTACTTCAACACAGTTGCAACTAACACAATATAATGCCATAATTATAACAGCATTTGAAAAGAAAAATGTAGTTTAGAAATAGAGCTACGCTAAAATTACATATTATTTCCAAAAGTATTAATGTCTGACAGTTCTGGTTAACATACAAATAAATAAAACCAGTGATTCTGTGCTAATAAGAAAAATAATCTTAGCTTGACATTTCAGAATCACTGTAGGATTACCCTTCCTAATGACACTCCCAAATCTGAACTTCAGACTCAAGAAAGCTGAGACAACATGCATTCCTATGAATTCTCTCCTTTATAACTCTGCAGAGAAATCTTTATCATATCCATTGCTCATGTATGAGGCGCAGAATTAGGCAGACAATAGGCACACAATCCATCCCTCCACTCTCACAGGAAACAGGACCTTTGTGTGGCTTTTTTAAGAACAAACCATGGAACAACCTCAAGAAAACAGCATTCACAAAAAACACAGACAACAGCACAGCAAGAACTATATATTTTGAGAAAACGAAAAAAATCAACATCAACCTAAGACACGACTTTAAAATGTTATGCACCTACTACATATGCCAGATACACATACTTCCTATGATTTAGATGGATTGTAGTGGCACATATATCCTAATCTGGAGCACATAACTACTCTCCAATATAGGATAAAAGGATTAACTCCAAAGGCACTATTTTAAATTTTTCTTTTACCACAAAGTTGTGAGATGTTCTGAGGTCCAAGATGGGCTTGAAGCCCCCTGACTTTTTCAGGATCAGGAAGTACCTTCACTAAAATCCTTTCCTTGTTCCTCTTGTAGTGCAGGCTTTATAAATCTGCATTTAGAAGGGAAAAAAAATCTGGTTCAGAAGAGCAGAAAGACTTTTAAGAATTCCATATCACTTCAGTCTGTGCCTTGAGAGCCTTGGACTAACTACAATATTGCCTCAAGGTAACTCCAGTAAAAAGGCTGAAGGGGCCAGTGCCTGGAAAAAAAAGAAATAATACACAAATGTACTAATATACTGAAAATATGTATATCCTCTTTCCAAAACTTCTTCAACAAGTACATGCATACGATGCAGATCTTTCAGCTGTATTCAACCATTCACTACCATGCTCCTTCACAATGATCACTTTCTGTGCTTTGAAAACAAGCTCAGGCTTTTCCTTCCCATAGAGTATCTTTAGTTCACCTGTTCCTTCTGCATTTCACAATATTTCCACTGCAGTGTTCTCAGAGGAAACCAGAAATTTATTGTAAGACCTAATTGTCTTATTTTTTAAGACCTAATTGTCTTATTTTTTTAATATTTTATTTAAATCTTGTAATTTTTTATAGCTACTGAAGCATCAAACACCTTTACTGTCTGATTGTACCGGTACAGCAAACCCCAACAAAAGATGCTGATATTCCATGCATTGAAATGAAAGGACTAAATTTGTGCAATTTAGAAGGACAGCAAAGATCCTATGAATCCTACAAACTATGAACTTATTTACTGGTTTAATTTTGCAGTGGCAATTTCAAAGACAGTCAGTAGATAAAAACATTTAGAAGAGACTGTCATTGGTTCATCCACAGTAAGACAGACCAAAAACTGAGAAAAGTTTGATGTATAAGAATTTTTACACACTAAAAATTAATCTTTAAAAGTTTGAAATGTAACAACTTTTAGAATAACTTGAATTCAGAAGCATAGCATTCAAAAACTGAGTTTTAAAAAAATAAAAATTATTTCCACAAAAAGCTTTGAACAATTAATTGCAAATCAAAGTTGCTTTTTTTCTTCTTCATAATGAAAACTTATCATACCTCAAAAAACGTACCACCATTCAATTTTAAAGCCCTTAAATAAAACCAGGCATTCATCTCTTAGCTTATTTGTTGCTTTGTTTTTAGACTTCATAGATAACTTTTAAAGAGATGTCAATTACCAATGCCTGGAGTCAGTTCTGAGATAAGCCTGTATGAATTACATTTTAAATGGTTTTTTAACACAAAAAATAGAAAACTCACACAGAAAATACAGAAACCTCTGAAAAACTATTATGACCTTACACAAAGAGTGAGAATAAAGAGATCAAAGTGCTGTGAAACTCTTCCATACCCCTCACTTCCTGTCCCATTAGACATTGTCAATGGAGAGTTTGCTGGTTTGGTCATAAAGATATTTGCACAGCTAAGTTCCACCTAAAAAACAGAATGAATGTATCATGCTTTTTTGTTCAATTTGAATGAGCACCACTTTTACCAGAGTGATTTTTACTGAAACAGTTATTTCAAGTTCACATTTAGTAACATTTCAAGATTCAGACACGTGAGTTATCCTGAGTCAGCCAAGCATTTCATTGCCTCTGCAACAGCTCCTCCATCATGAAAACCAAGGAGAATGCTTTTTAAATATCCAATCAATTTAGTCAAAATGACCTTGAGTTCACTACAAACAGAACATGTTCCTGGCGGTTACAGGTCACCTGAAATCTAATAAATTGATCAGGCAGTTGAACACTGAGATTAACACTTTAAAGCAATTTTCAAAAAGCCATTAGGCTGTATCCAACCTAAGCAGCCAGGGTATTGGAAACTAAATGCAGGCTCTTCACATATCACCTCTAAAGTGTTTTCCAATTTTTCTCCTACTTGCACTACTGTGTGCTTAATAGATGGGCTTAATTAAGCATTGTTTCTTAATAGAAGCTGTAAGTATGAAGGCTTGACCAAATGAGTATTCATCCTGCCCACCTCCCTGAAAGATACTAATACAGAGGTTTCACTTAAACAAACACACAAGGTTGTGCATTTTGCAATCACCAGTTCATCCAATTAAAACTTATAAGTATTAGTTTGGTTAGTGTTTCTTTGTTTGCTTGTTTTTTCAAGATCTGTTTTCTTCTTTGGGGAACAGGTGTGCATATTAACAATGCATGAATTGCTACAAATATTTATGAACACATCTTAAATGTTATGGTATTCTTTTCTGTTTTCCTTAAATTTGTTTTTTTCTTCACTGAGCTTCGAAAATACCTTTTCTTCCACTGTCTTTTTTTTTTCCCAGCAGTTTTGGAGTATAACTAGGAATATATGCCTCTGAAATCATGCAAGCATAAAAGGCATTTAAGAAGTTTATTATTAAAATGTCAAATGCTGTTGGAGCGTCCTCTCCTTGTAAATACATTGAACTGAAGTTTAGATAGATTATACCAAAACTGGCAACATAGGTCTAAAGGAGGTGAAAAAGGAAACAAAAAAAAATCACCAGAAAAGCAAAAGTTGCCAAATGAAGAGTATTACCCTGATCCAGTCACATTCTAAGCTCACAAAGACACAGTTATGGCATGTGACTAACAAAGTTTCCTTCTCAAATTATTCTTGCTGTAGTCATCCAACCAAACACAGTACCATACCCACTGTTCTGTCAAGAATTTTTTACTTTGGTACATTATTCTCTATTGCATATTAAAGTTAGCAATATAGCTTTAATTTCTGCATTAAAGTGCTGTGTTGAGAAGGCAGTGAATACCCTGCCAAGTGAATTTTTGAAAATATTATCAAGTTGAAAAATTATAGAGGTAACTTGGGATTTTCTTTCTCAAAGAATACCACGCATTTTGGACCTAATGGTATAAACACAACTTACGCCAAAACTTTATTAAATACAACTTTATGCCAAAACCTGCTCATGGATAACAAAGTCAGGATAATAGCCAAGATTATTTTGTAGCCTCTATTTGAAAAAAGGAAACATTCTTTTATAACATGGATATCACTAAACTGCTTTGACAGATCTTTGAAGAAATAACTGATATCCTCCCATAATTAATCCTCTGGGCAACCTAAATATTTCAGCTAATGGAAATAGCTAGCTAAGCTATTTTATAGTCTGCTAAGCTATAAAACTGGCCTGATAAGAAGGTTATCTTTTCATATTGTTCCTCTAAGATCAGTTGACAAAAGTTATTTGTGGGTAAATTATAAGAATAGCTGGTTTAGTGCAAAAAAATTCCTAAATAGATTTTTTTTTTTTTTTTAATTTTTCAGTACCATAGTATCTTCAGTTCAGACAGCATAGAGTGCATTGGAACTCAGTATTGAAACTGCCCAGGTAGGTATGTGAAGGTTCAAGAGTTAAAACGAGAAGGGGGAAGAAGAGCTAAAACCTAATTGCCATTGTTAGGCTTTTTCACCATGATTCACCATATTGAGCCAAACAAGACCACTACAAGATGCAAGCTGGTGCAAACAGTCAATCCAGTCATTTGGTCGTGTACCGTGCTCCCCTGCAATGCTGTCTCCAGAAAGCAGCACGGATAGGAATAGCTGGAAAACCCTTCCCCTCACAGTCAGCATGCCCTTCATCTGCTGCTGACAGCCTAAACAACAGGAGCTCCAAACACACCCCCCACCCACCAAGTCCAGTGGGGGCAAGTCCTGCCATTCAGAAAGTATGACCTCTGGTAGACTGCTCCTGAAAACCTATTATTATACTACATAGCTGGGCAGTAAGAGAGTAGGAGCCAGTATCCAATTTATCAGCACACTCAATGGGCTTTTTCTCCAAGACATGCAGTAATTCTAAACTTCAGAACAAGACTGAAGTAGTTCCATATCTAGTTGGATATTATCTTGTGAAAGCTCCCTTTTTCAGCTAAAAAAATATTTTTTTAAAAAGCATGTAACTTCATTTATCAGTTAAAAGGGATTTAGTATCATTAAAGACCCCATAATATCAGTATTCAAAAGCCTGATCATAAGCCCACTTAGTCATCCTGAGGTCATGGAGTCAAAGACCTAAAATATCCTGTACACCTATTTCATCAAAAGTAACACATTACTTTAATACATTTAAAATTAACATATTACTAAAATACATTTCTGGATTCAGAGAGATATCACAACAGCACTACAGAGAAAAGATGCACAGGTGGGGGCAGAAACAATACCAAAGAGGTTACAGGTGGCACCTGCTTAGAAGCAGTTTGAAATATAATTCTCAACTACACAACAATATGGAGATACTTCACACTGGAACTTTAACAACTTGAAGAGAGATCTCTTCCCGCTTTCTTTTTCTTCCATGTATCGAGTTGTCCTAGCTCTCCTGTACAATCTGTCACATCAGTTTTCACTACCAACTACAACTTCCATGAGCAACGAAGAGAACACTTAACTAAAAAATACCCAAAAGGAAGGATGGATGAAACAGGCAAAAAGCACACTACCAACTATGGTCCTGTAGAAAGCTGGTTATATTTGCAATCAGTAAAATAAGGAAAAAAAAAGAAAAAAAGAAATTTTGAAAAGCTATTATGATTTTCCCATCAGCAGTGTCGCTCTAAAAGCACAGGTGATATGACCCACACTTAAGAATACCCAAGCTAGAATACAGATATTTTTAAAAATTCTGACAACAGATATGCAAAAATATGAAAAGCTAAATAGGCAATCAAAATCAAACACCTTGCCAGTTACACTGATTTAATTTCTATGCCATGTAATGACATATTAGAACACACTAGCAGAAAGAAATCCAGTGATTCAATTACACATAGATGAATAATAAAGAAGATTAAGAACAGAAGGTAAGCAAATAACAGAGTTTTGGTGAAAATGCCCCAGAATTTTAAATGGAAAAAAACTAGTTTCCTTCTTAAAAGCTTTAAAGTTTGAAGTTCAAGCATAGTAATTCTTAATAATAGATTTATTGAGTTGAGTTTAAGCTTCTACTGAAAATAACATTTCTCATGAAATGCAACAAGAAAATTCAGATGCAATCATAATAATCATATATTAGATTTAACCAGTAGTTACAGTGACAGCTTACATACCACTTTTCCCAATGGTAATAAATTTAGTGGACTACAACCAAAGATAAAGTTAGAAGCCTAAAGAGACTAAGCTAATTTTTATAAGTAAAAACAGTTTAACAAAGAGATATTCAAATGAAAATTTTAACAACAAATAAAACATGTGGTACTGTACACTGAAGTAAAACATTTATGTGAAACACTTTCAAAGCGTTTCAAAAAAAGATGTAAAAAAACCCAGGATTTAGTCAGTAATATTAATATTCTCTTATAATCTTTTTTTGCTCTTTCTATCTCCTTTTTCTCCTCTTCAATCTATTTCCCATATTTCTGACTGCAGTCTTTGGAACATATATCATACCTTATATGAATGTACGGTATCTTCACAATAGCAGATAACAAAATTAGCAATTTTCTCCTAGTACTATTTTCTTAGTAAGCTAAGACCAGTTTAGAGAATAGCAGCAGTAGTCTGTCAGAATAATATTATTGGTACTGTCATGTATATCTATTTGATTTACAAGTCAGAAGGGAAAAAAAAGGCAAATGTCTGAAATGAATTAAGATCAAAAAGGGGAAAACTTACTTAGCATCTTATGCAGAGACAAAAGTGGAACACTGTATGCAAACAAAAGCTGTATTAGGGGATGAAAAGGGCACAGGGAAAATGTCAACAGCTAACCTAGGTAAGGAAAGCAAAGCAATAAAGCTATCCTCAAATGGCAAAGAAAATCTACATCATAACTTGTTTCCAACCAAGTGCTTATATACTACAAATACAATCCTCTTCCAGTGAAGAAACCTGAGGAGATAATTTTGAAAAGCTAAAACATTTTTGTTAAATAAATAAGCACCTGATTTCTTGGTCACTTTGGACAAGTTTAAGATAATCTACTAGCATTTCTATAGCACTCCAATAAGAGAAGTCCTATTTTAAAAAAGCGTTCTCTAGTGAAAAGCACTAGACACATTATGTATATTAAGTGTTGGAAGACTGAAGACAGCTTCCCCCAAAAGGTCACAAGAACTAAACTTTACTCACTTTTGCAAAGACTTTAACTATAAATATATATACTTCATTAGTTAGTCAGCTGAATAGTTTGACATCTGCATCAATTAAGCAAGTAAGTCTTATTAGCTTGCCACTAGAACTAGAGAAATCAGATACAAACAGAAGCAAAAACAGTATTCACTGCTTTTTAAATGAATCTTATGTCTTCTGTTCTGTAAGCAAAAACCTTGCATTATTGGATTTACACAGACAGCAGTTCTCATACCCAGACATCTTATTCACTTTATTTGGATCAGCCACTTTAAATGAATGTGTACATTATTTCAGTTGGGATACTGAGTGCTCATGGACATAGCAGGATGCCAATTGCAGCTGATTACCCTACAATTACATATTAATAAAAAGTAACTCCTCTTAATAGAACAGAAAGTTGGAGTTAAGAGAGAACAGTATCCTACTATATCTTCTACTTGATTTTTAAAGTCAATTCACTATTGTGATTTTTATGCCTTATAAAAACTTAACATTTTGCTCATTGAGTTAACTGAGGCGCCTGTAATTCTGCCTATTTAGAATCTTCTATTGCTTCTCTCAAGCACAACCTGCTTAGTATTACAATGCTGTAAAAGCACACAAAACCAGAACATTTACTTCAGCTGTGGTGTGTGAGAAATGTCTGTAGTTTTCACATGCTGTGTCCGCTTTCAATGGGACATAACAATATTAACATAATCTCCCAGAGTAACTTTTTAATTTTTTTTAAATTTCTGCTCTATTTTGAGCAAAATTTGGGAAAAAAAAGGAAATTGCAAAAAAAACTACTTACAAGGTAGTGAAAACACATATATTGCTAAAAGAATCTCATACACTGAGTAATATATAAATTATTTACCTTGGTTGCAATGTCAGCTTTATAACTGTCTTGTGTGGCAAAGAATCTTGAGAAGCCTGAACATCATCCTACAAGAGAACATCTTTGAATTTGCTTTTGAATACACTTCAGTAAGTAATATATGAGCTTTGCCTATTATATGAATTTTGTGGAGTACAAAACCATGTAACAACACCAGAAACCAAATCTTATTTTAGCCCGTTACTGAGGACAACAAACAACAAAATTTCATAAACTAAGTACTTCACACTGTCAAAACAAATACACTTACTTTGACCAAGTCACTGGGAAATATTTGTTTTCATTAAAGATCTTATTAGGTCATTATCAAATTATTACACCTGTGTTTTCATTTTTGCATACAAGCCTTCATAATCACCAACTTCTTTCAAATTTTGCAAATACTTATCACATATTTTTATTAAATTTCTCCTACTATAAATTTACTCTGAAACAATATGCTCCTGTGCGCTTACCACAAGCAATCACTGTACAGTCTCCTGCGAGCTCTCATTGGTACCTTATATTGTACAAAAAGAAAAGTTTCAAAAAACATAATTTGGGGTGTGGTACAGGGCTCACTTCCACTGAGGAAAGGCAGAGACAAGACACTGCTGTCACTGTTGCACAGCCTAAGAGAACAGCCAAACTGCTGATTCACAGTGCATTCCAGTCAGTTCTTACAACGGTGACCACTACAGACTTTGAAATTGAAGTGCAGAGTTCTCAGTTCCTCAAAGCATCCTTAAAATCATGTTTTTTAACTCTAGCAATTGTCACTTGCATTTAAATTTTCTTTCTGCACTGAAAGAACTAAGACTAATGTACAGGAATTGTGTAATGGTTGTAGTTTTAATTTTAGATTTTGAATCTCATCCATGATCCAACCAAAGCTAGGTCATTCTGGGATCTTTAAGGGTCTTCTCATTATGAGTGTATTGCCTTCCAAGTGATTTTTTGTTTGCTTACTAGTGCAGAGTTTGTAAAACTTAACATAAGAAGTACAAACTATTCATGAGAAAACCATGTTGCTTTTGGGTGGAACTAATAATTAAGAAGAGTAGAAAAAGTGCAAGTGGTGTCATTCCAGAGTTCTTCAATAGCCTCTTATTCCCAGCTTCCTTTTTTCTGCCTCCAAGAAAGGGAACTTTTCCCTGGTTGTCCCTGCTACCTGCTGGAATGCTGCTGCTATGGTCTTGTCCTCCATTCCTCTAAGTGTTTTTGACTTCTTCACCCCTCAAAAACAGCAGGCACTTTCAGTCTTACAGTCTTCATCATTTGTCTTTCTTAACTCTCTTGACATTCATTCTGAATGCCCATCTCTGAGCAATTCCTGACGTCAGCTTCCATCAGCCACCAAAATACAACTCCAAAATGAATGCCTTTGAACTTCAACTTACTCAAGGTTTGCAGAGGTGTTCTGTAAGTATCCTGAAGTTCTCCTGTTAGCAGTCTACAAATCCCACATTAAAAATCTTTTGTTGCTATTTCCAAAGCATAGCAGAGATACTAGATTAATGATACACTGCAGATATTGCGTGGCAAATGGATAAATCTTAATCTGCTTTTTTAATCACCCTGTTTTTTTGCTTTATATAGACACAATAAATTCATTGCACTAACAACTTCCTTTTTAATTTCTGCTTTCACAGTGGTAATAATAGCTTATTGAATTAGTATGCTCCTAGGCAATATACAGTTGAAACAGCAATTAGTACTTCTACAATGCAGTGGTATTAATCCAGACTGATGAAGAACAGGAACACCAAAAGTTTAGTAAAATGTAACATCACAACATCTTTCAATATAATTCAGAGCAGGAGTAAAACCTTCATCCCATGAATGCCTTCAAAATATTCCTACTTTATGAAAGTGCACATTCATTTTCCAAAGAGGAGAAAAATTAATATATTTGTGACACACAAGCATGCAGCATACACATGCAGCATATATTTATACATATATATTGATATAAAAGTAATAAAAAGTATAAAGAACTATTTTAACAAAAATTTTTTATGTATACATGTGACTGGAAGAATCGTTCAAGATATGACACACCTGGCACAACTAAACCAGTAGAATGTATGTCATGTTTATTATGTCAGAAGTGTGAGATAATCATATCATAAAGCCTGTCTTAACCCTGCTGTGCTTATGCACAAAGAACTTAAAGCATCTCATTTTGTCTATCTTCAGGGTAAATGCACTAAGTAGACTTTCTAAAAATTTATAGCTGTCACAGAAGAGCAATTTTGTTCAGAAAGTGAAGAAACTAAGAATTCTGAAAGGAAGCAATATTAGCAACTGTGTTTCTTCAAGGTGTTCTTTACTGTAAAATAGGTCTCAAAATGTTACATGAGGATCCATTGCTGACTTTATCATCCATTTCATTGAACGCTCCTGTTTCAAATAATTTAAGCAAAGTAAAAAGAGCACAAGGTATTGTCTTGACCTAATCTTGCAAACTAAGGTTAGACTTCTGTCAGGGATGGGAATTTTCTTCTTCCCACACTTCTTAAGTTCCTCTGTGAAGCAAAGTCAAATTACAGGACTGCATACTGTTATATATTCACTTATGTATATCTCTTAAGTCACCAACACATTTACGCCCACAAGAAAATTAGAACACCTGCTTTTACTATCTAACTCAAAAATGGGAACAAAATAAGTCCTTTTCCTTTAGCCGTGTGGGCTTTTTTTCAGCATCAGCTGCTGACATGTTCACTTTTTAATTTCTAATATCTTCAGTTAATGCGAAGAGTGATAAGTAGCACATTTCTGAGAAGGCTTTAGGTGCAAATTTAGTTTTGACATTTCCCAGGGCTACTCAAACTGAATTCAAAAGACATAGTTCACATTTCATTTTTGGAAAAAATCAAGGAAGAGAGCTCACCATCTTCAGGAGTGGAGTTGCTGTGTCATAGTTATAAACACTTTTGTCTTTTAGGATAAGAATATGAACAGAGTCAATTATTACTTTCTTCAAATTCATTATTGAATGGAAAAGCCTGTTAAAACATTTAAAATATTAATTAGTTTTCAATTGGTTTTATTCAATGTTGTAATATCAAAACTTAAAAACATTAAAGAACTCAAAAATATGAGTTGGAGAAAAATAAATAAGAATTTTAGCATCAATATAGCATGAAATTAAGAACAGTTAGTAGCAATGGGTGAATTATATTCTTGTCTTAAATACTGAAAGTGAGGTACATCTCCTCCTGTATGCTGTGTATTCAAAGGTGTATTCTCAGAATGCCAAGTACTTTTTCAAAATGCTAATCTTAGGAAAGTTTGCAATTTGTATATTTGATTTTCAGTTTCTATAGTGGAGACAAGCCTGAAACATTGGTCAGAAAGTCAAGACTGTGTTTACACAGGATTAAGAGAACAATCAGAAACACAAAAAATATAAGCCATAAACTATATAAACTACCAGGATGTCCAGAAATTTCTTAAGACAGAGAGCTGGATAATTTTATTTGTAAAGTGAAAAAAAGCCTTTATTTCACTCTCTCATAACTAAGTGCTTATGATACAGTAGAATAAAAGTATGGAATTTAAAAATACTTGTCATGAAATGTTTTAAACAAGAGTATTTTAGATGCATTTAGAACAATTACTTATTTAATGAACATGCTCTATCATCAGTCTACCATCATCACCTCAATTAATCAAATTTACTAGTTCTTAACATTCCAATATGAAGCAATTTTCTGAACAAACCCATAATTAAAGCATGTTTATACACAGACATACATATGTCATGCAAAGTTCTCAAAAAAATTCTATGAAGATGCTAGCAGAATAATTTCAATACTTAGAAATATCCCCCAGATGAGACAATAAACAATGACAGACAAGTTAAGTAGAAGACTTTCAACACAAAAATGATTTCCCACTTTTAAGATAGGTAGACTACAGAGGGTGTGAGATTTTCCAAAAAATATATGCTTAAATTAGCACATCTTTGATTACTGCTTACGACAGAGAAATACAAAAACTTCTCCTACTTACTGCAGAAAAATTCTGTTATTAAGGAAATCTCAGTAATGTGTCTACCTTTTGAAATATCAAAATTTTGTTTGGACCCCAAATTCTTATTCAGAGGGTTCAAAAATATTGCGTAAATGAAGAGCATGGGCAATCAAATCTACTTCTCATGTAAGCACCTCTACACTTCCAGTGGAGTATGTGTCTGTATCAAATCTTTACGTCTGAAATAAACACTTCAGTTTTAAAAATGCAAAAGGAGATTAAGATTTAAGTTTATGTATATATAATAAATTACCTGGTGCCATAATCCACAACTACCCAATCTTTGGCTGTTCCTGTAATAGCATCATGATGCTGGAAGAGTCCAAGGTTCCTCCTAGCCTCTGTCAGCAATTTATAGTTATCCACAGAAGGAAATACACTCATCTTCTCAGATTTACTGGACTGTACTAAAGCCAAGGAATAGAGAATTTCAGCTGCCCTGGAATTGCAGAGAATAATCAAGTATTTTTACAGGGTTAAAATGTAAAAAGCAATACGTGCTTCATCTGAAGAATAAATGGTAAATAGTTCCATAAGATCTATAAACCTTGTTCCTGCACATTTTACCATTAGCTTCCTGCCAGACTTCTGTGGTGGAAAATGGACATTTAAAATAAAAATATGACAGTGCAACCTAAAATACACAGTCATAAATGTGTGAGAGGTATATGGAATTGGTCCTAAAACCTCACAGCATGGATAGAGTGCCTTACAAGAAGCATATAATTTCCATTTCAAAAAACAACTTATTAATCAAATAAATTTGTTTTAAATAAATATACTAATCTGTATACTACTGAATATCTATTCTGGCATTTGCACTTAAAGCAAACTAAATTCTTTTAAAGGCTTAACCATCTCATGCACCTGCTCACTACATAGTCACCTGGAGAGAACACTGGATTCCAAAATCCTTACATTGAACAGAATGCAAAGCCTTTCTCTTCTACTGCTGTTGCAAAAACCTAGCACTAAAATATTTCCACTAGATTTTTCACTTGCTTTATGAGAATCTAAATTTACTTTTCAAAAAATATCCCCATAACTGCCTCTTATTATGGATTTTTAACTGACAAAAATGCCTGCATAAATTCTGGGAAAAGATCTGTTAACTTTTTTCCTATCTTCTCCTAAAATGTTATAGTTCTCTTTTTGCAAGTCTGAAAAGTGTCAGATTATTTTTCAAAATTTATTAGATGTTAATGAACATGTCTTGAGTACTTGAAGCAACAAAGATGATATACATAATGACATTATGACATAAAAAGCGAAGAAATCACAACAACATATTTTTCTTGTAATGTTAACTTCTAGGCTTGCAAGTAATAAATTAAAAAGAAAAGGAAAATACGTTAACTCTTTTATTTACCGAAGTTGTCAGTGAGGGCATGTGTTGAATTTTAAACTATATAAAACAAAAAACTTAACATAAAACCTTGGTTTTTAGACTATGCATGGTACTAATTGTTAACATGAAAAATTCCTTTAGATTTAATTTTCTCTTCATCTTTATACAAAACATAGGTAACAGTTGTCTAAAAACTGCAGCTACCATGTACCCAAGTAAACTGAAAGGTGCACTATACATATAACAGCCTAAACTATTCTCATATTGTCAATATTTCATGAGCAGGTGAAGATTTTGCTCCTACCGGTTAGATAATTGCTCATAAACCACATACAAAATCAGGGTGTTAAGAAGTTTTAAGTCCTATATTTAATTACCAGTGCTAGATTAACCTTAATCACTGTAATTGAAATGTTACTTAATGCAAATTCCTACTTCTACGAATCCCTCCTACTTTGTCCTCTTGCAGCTTAATTTGAAAGAAAAATGAAAATATTTTAGTTGAAAAAAAGTCATCAGACACTCATTCATCTAGTGAATAAGCCCTGTCCCAAAGTGTTTTACCTTTTTTTAAAAAATCAAGTTAGCCACTTAACACTGACCTAACTTTGCTATAAAGAAGAGAACACAACAAATTTTAGTCCTTAAAATAAGTGAGATTTTCTTCCCCACAAATAATTTTAATTTAATTTTCTTTTTTATTAATAGGGACATCTCTCAGATGCAGAATTTTCCTTTCATATCTCAATATCCTTCTAAACACTAAAAAGGTTCAATGGTCAATGATGAAAGACACTCAGAAATACAACACTGTATTAGAGAACACTTCAGCTTATAGGTAAGCATCTAATACCTTTCCATATAAGCTGTATAAAGCCTTGGTTTTCTCACGTCTGTTTCAAACTACTGCAGATGACCTAATACAATTTTCAGAAATTTTCCATTTCATTTAATTTGTAGCATCTGTCACTGATAGGACACTGCAAATAGACCAAAATTTGTTTCACTTATTTGCCAAGGCCTACACTAACTTACCTTACCTAGGTCTAGTTTCTATTTAACCTAAATAAATAATATTTCTATTTAACCTAAATAAATAATAGTTCAAAGAGATTTTGAACTCTCAAGGTGTAGTATTTTCTATCCATCTGTATAGTTAGAAGTATCACTGTAGTATTCACCTTACAAATTAGTTCAATTTTTCTTTTTGCAGATTTACTGTAATTTTTCCCTGTTTACATCAGTAACTAATAAAACAAAAAATTGTGTCCCTAACTTGCCTCAAACTATGCTGCTGTTCTTTAAATCTTTTCATTACATTAAATAAACTTCTGGTCACATATTTTATCACTCTTTAAACTACTTCAATGAATCCATCCATCCATCCATCCATCTCTCACTTAAGATTAAAAAGTCAATAATGAATCAAATCACTGTCAATTTCCATTATAAAATCCTTAAGCTTTCTTACACTTCTTTAGTACACAACTCCCAAAAAAACTCTTTTTAAACAGGAAAAACCTTAAACAACCAACTCTTCTCTTGCTTAAATGGTTAGTTTTCATATTGGGTCCATGTAAAATTTTAAATACTACAAAAAAACTCATATGAAATTTTCTGTAATCTACTTAATAAAAAACAGGAAAATGACAATTCAGTAACCAAACCTAAAAATCTTGAAAAAATAGACTATGATGAAGCTGAATGAAATTAAATCCTCGGTGCATTTTAAGAAACAGAAAAGGAAATTAATCTAAACTGAAAAAACAATTTGCTAGATAATTCAATTTATAAAAATATTATCTGTCCTTCTTTTCCCGTTCTCTTGTGCATCTTGTCTTCTCCAACAGCAGCATTAAACAACGTTTTTTTCACTGAAAAGAAAAGATTCCTGTGATGAATCATCCACATTACCACAGTAAAAACTGGATTCCTTGGAAGAAATAAAACAAGTTCTGCTGGATACAGCTCCTCTTTTGAAAGGTACTTGTATCTGCCTCCAAAACGCTACTTTCCAAGCTTGCTTGGAAATGCCACTTTTCACACCTCTCTTGGCCGTTGGATACTGCAGCATCCATTACAGCAAAAAAAATTGTAATCCTTCAGGAAGGCTATACATGGAATGTTCAGGATTTACATCACATCCATCTGCCCTAGATTTCCTTCTGGAGCTCTATAACGCAGTTAAATCATCATATGTCTGCTACAAGGGAGAACCATTTAAATACTCCATTACTAAAATTCAGCAACAATTTTTTTCTTTAAAGAAGATGCAGACAGTTTTCAGAAGAACAGTAGTCTTAGATCACTTGGTACTCAATATTTCTGGCTATTTCTCAGCTTCCTCTGAGAACCTTTTTACTTCTCTCTAAAAAAGTTCACACCACAGCCATAATTGCTTACTTTGTTTTTTTGCACATGTGGCTTTTGCTTTCCCTATTAAACCGCCTTTGTCTCAATTCATGAGTTTTGTAGTCCTCACCCTTCTAATTCTCCTCAAGATCCTGCTGGTGGGGGAGTAAACAAGGGGCTGCCTGAGGTTAAACCACGACAAATACTTACACATTAATTACTCCTGTGTGCCAAGAAACACATTATGAATGTACTGGATGGCAGGATTTACCTTATGTAGGATTCCAACACTCTGTCCAGGCGTTTATAAAAGGGTCGTGATGTAAAGTACCCACTCCAGTAATGATGATCTCTGTCTGCATAGGTGAAGAAGTCTCCGCTTAAAATGGGAAAAAGTGAATTGCTGCTCTTTTCACCCAAATTGCTTTCTTTGAGTAGAGCTTCAAAGTAATCAGATAAAGTTCCAAACTGGGCCTGAATGAAAATTAAAATTAGTGTAACAAAATTTCATTTTCATTATGCAGAAAATACAGAGACATTGAATATGCTTGGTTCCATATACATTTCAGAAACACACAACTCTTCCAGCAGATTTATAGCAGAAAACCTATCCTAAAAATTTTTAAAGTTCCCCTGCACACTTTTCAGACAAGCTGGATAGCATTTCAAAACTCAATACAAGAAGTATTTTCAAAAAAGGCATATCAATTCAGTACAAGAAAGAGATGGATCTGTTGGAGCATGTCAAGAGAAGAGTCACAAAAGTGGTCAAAGAAACACCTTCCCTCTGAGGAAAGGCTGAGAGAGGTGTCGTTGTTCAGCCTGGAGAGGAGAAGGCTCTGGGGACACCTTGCTGCAGCCTTTCAGTACAGAAAGGGCCCTTGCAACAAAGATGGGGACAGGCTTTTAGTTGGACCTCTTGTGCTAAAACAAGAGGTAATGGTTTTAAACTAAAAGAGGATAGATTCAGACTAGACATAAAGACAACTTTTAATATGAGGGAGAGGCGATACACCCAAGGCGCCCACAGAGGTTCTGGATGCCCTATCTCTGGGAACACTCAAGGCTGAATTGGATGGGGACTCTGAGGCAATCTTTGAAGATGTCTCTGCTCATTACAGGGCAGTTGAATGAGACCATTTTAAAGGTCTCCTCCAACATAAACCATTCTACAACTCAAGATACATGATTTTTTTACTATTATTATTTAAATAGATACATAAAATAATACCTAAATGTCAACAAACAAGTGAAGCACTGTTTGATATCTTACAAGTAAGTCAGCGATACACAAGCTAAGCAACACCTCAATATTATCCAAGTAGCTGTCTGGGCTAAGGAAGAAATTTTTGTAATGCAGCAAAAACATAGTTCTCCTAATCCTGTGTTTTCAAAATTAGCTCTCTTGTGCTCCACATCTTGCTTAACCCAAAAAGATGACTTTTGATCAAAAAAAAAGAAATCAGCATTTGTTTTCAGAAGTTGATTCCTTAAATACTGTACAAAGAAATTGCATTAAGAAATGTAACATATGGGAGAAAAAAATAAATTAATTATCTTCTGGTCATTTTTAAAAATGCTCTGGCATGATCTCAACAGCGTAGGTCAAGGACTGGTATCCTTAAGATTCAGGGGAACAAAAAAAAGAGTAAATAAATGAATGGCATCAATGTTGTTAGTATTGAGAAATGTTGTTAAAGAAGCACAGATGGCAAAATGGATTTCAAATGAAAGTATAAAAAAAATTAATGGAAGCTGGAACAGGACAGAAGACCACATTATGTTACCAGAAATACCATCGCCGTAAACTATAATGATAATATCAAGTAACTTTATTTCCTATTACTATTATTATGTTTAACAACAAGTATACAATATAGGATGTTGGAATGCTATATTGTATACTGTATACTATATGCTATAGTACTACAGTACTACTATAGTAATACAGTACTACTAGAGTAATACAGTATATGCTACATACTGTATACTGTATGCTATATTGTATACTGTATTGTATATTGTATATAATTTGTAAAATCAAGTTTTAGTAAAAATCTTTTTTAAAATTACTTGGAACATAAGGAGTATCAGACGATCACTGTAACAACAAAATCACAATTTTTAATCTTTTAAAAACCCCAAACACTTTCACTTCAAAGTTGTTCATCCAAGTATTTGTTAGGTGGAGGCAATATAGTAACTTGACAGTTTAAATGGCAGTAAAGCAAAGAAAGACAAATATTGTCCCTGAAATCCCACCATTAGTAAACTTTGTCTTATCAGGCTCTTCTAGGATACTTTCTCTTTTCCCTCACTCTCATGGGCAAAACCATCACACCAAGAGAAGACACAGAGATGATCTCACTTCTGCATTGAATCAGAGGAGTAAAACCTCACCAGAGGAAGCATCAATGTCAGGTGAATGGAAATAGTGGAATAACCTGGTAGAGCCTTCTATTGGCATAGTAAAAGACTCAGCTTAATTTATGTATAATAGATGTAAAGGAAATCTCTGAATGGGAGATTGAATTCCTCAAGAGCAAAATAGGTATGTTTTACAGTGATGTACCACACACTTTTAAAACAGAATAGTGGCTGGCAGGAGAATCTCAATTGCAACAGACATATCTGCTAGATAAACATCACAAAGAGCTGTCTGAAAGAGTAAATCTCCCTTCAGATCAGAGAGGCAGAGTAGGCACTCCCTTGTGTAAGTAGTAATATCCCAGGCATCTCAGCAGTTCAGGAAGAAATGTGAATTCTTCCTTTATATAATCTAGATTCTTACATAGCTGAGCATGTCCTGTTACTTGCCTGTGGAGTTACATTCCACTAGGGAAAGTGCAGAAGAGTGAAAGAAAGAAAATGTGTCTCCATTTAAGCTCATATTTTCAAGAATAAATGATATCAGTTTCAAACAAAACAAAAAATCAAACCAAACCAGAAAAACACAAAAAAAAAAAAAAAACCAACAGACAGGCAACAAACAACTAAGAAAGGAAAAAAAAGAACAACAAAAACAGAGAGAGGAAAACCTAAGTATCTGAACAAAATGGAAAGGAGAAATGCCCTGATGCCAACAGTGTTCCAGCTGACCAAAATACCCTAGTTATGAAGCAGCAGACAGAGAGGATTTTGTTTCTTTTTGTCTGGGTATTAAAAACCATAAAAAGGGTCAGATACTTCCATGAGGGAACCAAGGGTTAATGTGACCAGCCTAATGAAGTAGACTGCTAGAATCCTTGACAATGGGCTGAACAGAACCTTTCAGAAGAGGAACTTTCAGAGGTCTTAGGACACCACTGGTTCTTGAAGAATGACTTCAGAGCCTTCAGTTTTTGCCCCAGAGACAAAATCATCCAGCCCAGGTTAGTAAGAACTAGGGAAAATATGTTGCTGTTACTATCCAAAGAGTAATTACCTGTACAGTAAACACATTTTTGACAGAAGTAAAGCTAGTGATAGCAGCAAGCTTAAGTTTTCAAAGATGGGCTTTAGATTAAAGAAAATTGAAGAGTACTCTGCAGGTCTGCCTCCCTCCACTAAGACATAGTGGTCCTCCAGCATACATCATGTCATCCACATCCAGCAGGAAAGACATAAAATTGAGTTTTCAGATAAACCATAATCCCAAGAAATCATCTTTCTTATGCAGAATACAAGTCCAGAAGTCAGCAGAAAGTAATAACATACTACAGACACTACTCAAATGCACAGTTGGAAGAATCAGGGGAGGTCTCAGAAAATATAAGGAAAAACAGATGCACGCACAAACCATATGAAAGATACCAGACCAGGTTTAAAAAAAAGCCTAAATGTGAAAGCAAGCAAAAGTGCATTCTCAGGTAACACTCAAAAAACCCAAGGTTGTGGCCCCCATTTGTTAATGTCACGCTGAAAGATGATGAGAAGCTGTCAGAATACAGAGAATATTTATAGTACCAGAAGTCCCTAGGGCGTCCTCGTACTTCAAGAAGTACACATTAGAGCATATGAATGTGTGTTTTAACTCTTATACAAAATTGTTGATTTGAAGTGGCACCTCCTCTGATAATTGTGTTAATATACTCAGTCCTTTTGTAGCCAGCTCAGTCTCAGATTTTATCATATTCAACAACATGTGCCAGCAATGGCATCTCTTAAGACTTTTTGGTTTGTTTTGGGATGTAAAACCAAGAGGACACAAATAAAGCAGCAAAACCTTTTTCAACTTCTAATAAGAAAATACAATAGTTTGAATTAACAAAGTCTGTGAGTCTTAAGTAACAATGCCTGAAGCTTGTGAAAACAGTCTAAGAAAACAATTAAACCTACTAGCTATTCTTCAAATTAATCTAGTTTGGAAACTATCTATAGTTTTCAAGCCAATATTATTAATAGCAACGTTTTTGTTTTGGGGGGAGAGAAGGCAGTAAAGGTAAAAAAAATGTAAGCTACCAAGACACATCAATCTGCTGTTAAATAATATATAAAGATTCACATTTGAAAAAAAATCCAAACCTAACCACAATTACTCTTTCCATGAAGAATCACAGAATATTGGGAAATACTGTTTTCTCAACAAACCAGAAAATGTGTTGTAGTTACCTTAACATGCCACTCAGGACGAGAATTCATATAATCAAACAGCTTCTGATAATTCTGGTACTGCTGATCCCATTCAGAGCTCTCGGTGTAGCGGAAATCATCCCCAAGTGGAGCTAACAGAACTTTTGTACGGAAAAGCTTTGACTTCTTCCTGTATTGATCTAGTATCATCCAAGCCCTTGAGGAGAGAAAAAAGAAGAGCAATTCAGAAGACAGAGGGGAAAAAAGTCAGCATTTGGCAAGACAATTCTTAGATATCAAGTTGTGCATTAGGATGACACCAAACAAGACATACAAAACCCTGTTATCTCACTTCGTAACAAAAAGCTGGATGCAATCCCCTCCATTGGGACACCATATTCAACCTACTATTGTTGCAAGCACCACACTAATTAAATCCTTCAATAAGCTTATCAAGCTTCATCTCAAGCAGTAGGGCAGTCTGGATCAATTTGTGCCGGTGCCAAAACTAACCTCCAGTTCAAATTATGTTTACCTGCTTTATATTTAGATAACAATCCTAATCCTCTCCAGCCCCTATTTACAATAATAAGCAATCTCTTTCCATCCCCTCTGGCACCTTCCTTTGATACTTTGCTTATATCTTCATGTCCTTGGCAGAAAAACTGCCCGCAGATTAATCTCTGAGGAACTCCAGCCTTGCAAATAAAAAAAAAAAAAAAAAACAATGCAGGAGGAAGTTTGCTGCTAAAAATCACTGTTCTCCCGTCAGCCAGGTTCTTACATGCCTTAAGAACCTTCCTCCTTGAATCTTTGAGTCCTGAAAAATTAAACCCACTGTTTTTATGCTTTTGGCCTTAAAAAAAACCAAACAAACCCCAACCTACCAAATCCAGAAACAAAATACTCACACATGCACACACAGAAAAAACTGTGCAGAATTATACTTTGGCACCTACTAATTCTAGGATGGGTAATCTATCAGTTCCACATCAGCAATATATTAAGAATCACAAGACTGGTATCTAGGTTACTTAAAAAGTCCATTTTCAAACCTCCCCCTCCAAGTCACAATTATTATCAGCATCTTCAGATGCTGATACCCTCTAATTAAAATTTTGTAAATAATTCTCATAGGACATAAAAACCATAATAACATTTAAGAAAACAGATATACAAATTCCAAGACTTTAAAGACAAAATACCATAAAATTCAGATTCTAATGAGGTTCTTTTGGTTCTTCAAATCTTTTTAATAGATGATCTAGCAAAATCACCTTTCAAGTGATACTCTTGAAGAATTGCTATTTAAACATTTATGCAGAATTTATAGTCCAATATATTTGAAGCTCCTCTTTCTTTGTGAAGCATGTCAGAGCTTACTTATTTATCTGATTGCAGAAGTACTGCACAGACACAAGGTCTGACTGTGTTCTGGAGAGAGGAAGGGGCCACTTTATTAACTTTAGTTAAGGATCTACATATCAACTCTAGTTAAGGATCTACAGAGTTCTAACGAGACTAGAATTTACCCACCTAGTGTCTTCCCCCTGTCCCCCGTCTATTAGTGGATTTCTAGTTCAGATTGCCAATCAGTACTTTCCATGACTTTCAAGAGTTTGTAAGATTTAAACACAGAAGTTTCCTCACCACACAGCTGCCAGAACAACTGGCATAATACAAGACTTGGCAATGCTTCCTTCTAAGGAACCAGTCTAACTCAAATTTTCCACATATAGACTATGGTTGAAAACATACTTTAGTGTTGAATCTCTTGAAAAATACAGGTTACAGGTAACAGGATATTTGACTTTGACATCTCTCTTCAAAGTCCTCCTTGGGTTTCTCTCCAAATATCCAGCACAACTCATCAGTATTGCTGCTCTCTCTTTCCTAAAGTACTGATAGCTGTGGGATTATTACGCTCTTTTTAAGGGAACAGCAAGATTTTCCTCAATTGCAAACCACTTTTAATTGCAAAAACACCAAAGAACATCAATTTAGGATATCCTTCCACATTTACCTCAAATAACTTCCTAAATCATTAATTCATACAGGAGTGTGAAAGTGCCTGCAGAAAGGTCCAGACAGAGCACAGTGAAGGCAAAAAATACCTCTTGAGAAAAAAAAAGTTTCCATTGAATCTCATCATTTTTTTCTCCTTTATTGTTCCCCCATTAAATAGAAGGAGGTACATTTTGATATGTTTATCCTGCCTACCTGAATGAAAATCTGAAAACCACACAGGAGATCAGCCATAATAAACTTTTTGTTTTCAAGCTTTCAGGTTATCACTTAATGCTTGAGACCTTTCACAAATAAAGATAATCTTTTTGTACCACAACTTATTTTAATACAAAAAAACAAGTATTTGAGTAAATAAGTACCAAAACAATAAACATGGCTGGTTTTGATCCTTCCTATGTCAAAGGAATAGGAGCAACAGCCACCTGATGTAGGGAATCACAAACATTAACCACCACATGACCATATAATGCAACCATAAAGATAAAAAAGCTGAAGGGCAAAACTGGGCTTTTGAACAGCAGCTGGTGAAGAGGAAAGTCCATTCTCTACTTCTTTGAAGCACATAACTTGCAGCAAAGATTCTCTCCTATTCCATGCTTGGGAGAGAGAGAGAGACACACTGAAACAAACTGTGCTTCTGCTAATAACTCATTTACATTCAAGGAAAAAAAGCAAATAACCCAGAAAAAAATACAAAAAAACCCAACAGCAACAACAACCAACAGCTGCTTTTTCTTCCTAGTGTGAAAAATGTCACACTTCAGCGTTCAAACATGGATAAGGATGCAGCTGCAAACCAGAGCAAGTGCAAAGTGCAGTAGTAGTCTTTATAACCTCAGTTGTTATGAAATGTAATTAAACAAGTACAGGTTTTCAATTAGGTTGCTGCTTCATTCCTTCTTACCAAGTCACAACTTAAGTGGCAAGGCAATGAGAAATCCTAGAAACTACTAGACCAAAGTTTTCAACTCAGCATCTCTTTAATATACATATAAGGCCAAAAGAGTATTGAAATCAAAAGCAACAGTCCCAGCTGAGTATTCAGGATCTGAGTTTTATTACATTTGCTTTAGCTTTGGCACGAAAGAAGGCCAGTGAGCTAAACCTGGTCTATTAAATTAATCAACTTTTTTCCGACCCATGGATGTCCTGTATTTTTCTAGTGTTAAAGCAATCAGAGATAAGAGGTAGATTAATTAGAGTGCTGCAAACCTATAACCTTGGAAAACTTATGATGTAAAGACAGACTTTTCAATTCTGGAACTCACATATCTCCACATCGTAACAACTGTGAAACATGTTATTGTAGAGGTCAGATCAATAACATTTTTGGTTGTCTACAGTATTCCAGCTTTTTCAAAAAACACACATAGCATGTTTTAGCATTCTCCATCAAAACATCCTGTGTTTTAGTGAGTTTATTTGAAACTGGATACTAAAAGCGTGGTTCGAGTGTTCCGAATGCAAATAATCCAGACTTCCAATTCAAAGACCACGTGTTAGTCTTTTACCTTTCCCATAGGTATCACACAGCATACTGATGTTTCAACTCCCTGTTAGACACCAAAACTGCTTTTATCTAAAAAAAGCTGATGCAAAATATTAAGTTTCAGAGACCATATTGAGACAATAATCACTTCAACTTGATCATATGTTCACTACATCCCTGCCCCATTTATCTTATTCTTAAATATCCTTTGACAATGTAAAAACTCATTTCTTTTACAAGATTTAATTTAGATTGTTATGCAAAGGTTGTATCTAGGTAAGTGCAGGGATTAAGAATAATTAAAAACCAAGACTCTTAAAAAGACTATTTCAAGCAGACACTCTAAATTATATTTATAGCCTCTACGTTTCAGGTATATGTTATACAAGCTGTTGCTCTTCAGAAAATATTTGTCTCAGCTAATTGAGATATATAGTCAAGATTTTTATTTTTTAAAACTTCGATGTAATGACATATGAATTTTCTTTCACATGCAATAGGCACCGGGTATGTCACAATTTTTCTACTTTTCTCCAGTCACCATCATCTTTCTTTTCTCTACTTCACTAAAACTCCCTTTTTCCTATCATCATACCAATTTCTACCTTTAAATACAGCAGTTGTAAGGTATTCTGTTTAATTTTGGTTTTATCTTCAATAATATTTTGTAACTGAATTTTGTTTAAGTGAAGTTTTCATGATGCTTGTCAGAATTTATACTCAGAAAAAAAGTGATCCATACATGACATGTAGACAAGCAGTACAACATAATCACATCATCACTTTAAAACTTCAGCACCAAGGACCAAAAAGTCACCCTGCTCTCCTTAATACACTTGTTACACTCAGCAATTTGCATTTATTATAAACAGCTGCCTCAACTTTTACCTTTGGAAACCTGATGTAGTGTGAAGCCTGAAGATAGCATTAGCACCACAGAATACAACTATTTTGTGGAAACATCTTTGGCAGTTTAACTCACTTCCCTGTCTTTTATTTTTTCCTTTTTTTTCCTTCCTTTACTCTCCCTCCCCAACTCGCTACCTCCACCCAAAACTGAGAAGCAGTTTTGTAGAAGTGTAAATTTGATTCTTAACTGTGGCAAAACAACTCAGTGTTTCTGTTTGAAAAGGAAAACTGAGGTTAATAGGAATTTCCACCCTGGGCACAAAGAAACAGGAATTTTCACCCTGGGTACAAAAAAACAGGAATCAGATTTACTTAAGGTTTACACTTCAGGAAACTTAGGCCCCAGGATGCCAAGTTTTTCAAGGATATACCACAGGAAATATCCCACTGTTTGTACAGCATGCTACATTGTGCTGGTCCTGAAGTGTTTTACTTGCAGGGGACAGATCACTGTTCATAAAATTCACAAAAAACACAGTAAACCAGTAACACAAGTCCAAACAGATGACTGTCCTCTGACTGTCATTTAGAGATGGACTCATGTATTACGAACAGAAAATTTTTTTAAATGCCACTTCCTTAAGAATAACTTTTCCTCTAATTTCACTGACAGTAATGTTCCCACCCAAGAAGCAAACACTAGCTTATGTAATAGGTATTGTTTACCCATGACAAGCTTATTTTAAAAGCTTGTACTGGTTTTGGCTGGGGTAGAGTCACAGTGGCCAGTATGGTGCTGTGATCTGGATTTGCTCTGATGACAGGGTTGGCAACAGAGAGATGATTTTGTTGTTTCTGAGCAGGGCTTGCACAGAGCCGAGGCCTCTCCTGCATCTAAACTGTAGGAGTGTGCCTCCTGTTGACAGAGTGACAAAATTATCTTTTGTCTCCATAAAAAGGAAAAAAGCTTAGAAGTTTCTCTCCTCAATTAGGTAAAAAGACACCTTATAGGACCTTGGGACTTCACCTCAAACTTAAGGATAGCTAATTGGAGAGAAGTTAAAAAGTTTCACTTAAGCAATTTACTAGGAAAAGAAGACAACAAATGAAGTATTTGCTTTGTGAGGTGTTTTACTAGGAGCACTTAGGTTGGTTTTTTTTGTCTCAACCCTTGAGTTTTCTCATTTTACTCTTCTGATTCTCTTCCCCGCCCCCACCAGGGCAGCAGTGAGCTTAGCAGAGCTGAGCTGCTCACTGGGGTTGAACCACAATAGAGCTAAATTCATCAAGCTATGCCAGATGTCATCTCTGGCCAGCATAATTGCATATTTTTAAGGTTATTTCCTTGAAGACTATGTAAAAACTGTACCTGTGTTGAACATTTCCAGCATGAATGGCTTCTGGTGGGACTCTCCAAGGGCAACTTATTCTTCCTCCAGGAAGTCGTTTTAAAATCAAACTGGCAGCAGATTTTTGGATCCGGACCACAAGTATGAGGAACATCATAGCTATAGAAAGGCATCATATGACAAAGAATATCTGTACTGGATCCCAAATCTGGAATTAAATAGAATAAAACTTTAAAACAAACCCTTTCAGATTTGCCAAAAGTAAATCACTCCCCATGTTCTTAGTCCAAGGATTGTACTGGAAAGCTACCACACAAAGACAATTTCTTATTTTGAATATCCATAACTTGAATCTATTTCTGTATGTACCTTATGTGTATAAAGAGGGTAAAACAGAGATACAACCAAGATTAGAATGTTCTAGTGAAGCACAAGTTCATTGGGAAAGACAGGAACAAATGTTAGGTGTGTTTTACCCAGATAAAACTTGTGATTTTCAGAACTTTAGATGTAATAAAACACAATAATAATAAACATCTTTTAAACTTTGAGTGGATTAAAACAACAACTTTAAAAAACCAAACATCAAAATGAAACACAGAAACAACCAAACCAAAGCCAATCACCCTCCTGTCATTGCCTCATTAGCACAATATTTGAATTAGTTGAAATGTTCCTCCTCCTACACTTTATTTCCACATAGTAGGAAATAAAGGAGTGGGTGGAAGAAGAGAAGAAAAACTAAATAAAAGTATTTTTCACCCTTCTTACTTTTGCAAGGAATATGAGAGAATGGAAAAAACAAGAGAAAGTAAAAGCAAAAATAAAAGTGAAAAGAAAGGAAGATCAGAGGAACAATGGCAATTATATCAGTTTTACATTTAGTGCCTTTCCTAACTCACAAATATTCTCATTTCCCCTTCTGTTATTCAAAGAGGGGGAAAAAGGAAAAAAAAAATCTCATAAATTTAAGCTAGATGAAAGGCTTTTTTTTAAACAGAATTGCAAGTTTAAATTTTTCAGATCTAGACAAACTCTGCTAAATCTTGTCTGTAAATATTTCCACAGTACTTATTCAAGTTCTCTTCATATTTTACCTGTGTAAATTAATAAAATAAATTGACATAAAGGAAGAACACATACCCCAGTTCTGTCTCCAAAAAAATTCTAGCGTCTTTTGTGTTGCAAAATGCTTTTTAATTGAATAATGAACTCTCTGTATAAGCATTTTGGAAAATCCTGTGCGCTTCAGAAGGTAGGCCATTGTCGGTGAATGCCCAAATGGATCAATTGCCCATCCAGACTTTGGTTTTACTCCTGTTAAAAAAGAAAAAAGCTTTAATTTTCACTCAATGAAAATTATTCCAATAATTCAAATGAGAGTACTAAAGACAACATTTCCAAGGTTATATACCCAGTTAAGTGTTAAACCTTCTGCAGAACCCTGGAATTAAAAAACTAGAATTAAACAGTTAAACAAACAAACAAAATATCTTACAAATAAGGCATTCTAAAAAAGTTAAAGACTTTTAAAAAGTACTCACTGCTACACTGTTCCAAATTTGCATCAAACATCTTTATTCAGAATCATTAATTGATACACATTCTCTTTCACTTAAAGTAGATTAGATATTAAGAGATATTACAATTAAAAAAGAAATGTGAAAGAAAATTAATAGCTATGGATAGATAAATGCAATAACTTGTTGAAATTTCACTGTTATTTAAATAATGTTAATTATTTTCTTTTCCAGAACTATTTTTTTAAATTTATTGGTTTGTTGATCAATAGAATCCTGTTTATTAATACTCTCTTTTCACCGAACTTCATGCTAAGTAAATAAAGAAGCTACATCTAACTCTTGTTAATTCATCAACATGGTTCCTTTGGCACTTTTTATTGTCTTTCCAAAAAAAACACAGTAAGGAATGCATTACCCTTTTATTAGGTCTTCCTTCCCCCTCCAATTATGTCAAGCTGTGTTTATGGAAATTGCAATCTAAGAACAACAGTGAAACAGCTTTCCAAAACCATTTCAGTTAATTGGGTGAAATAATGTCAATTTATTATTAAAATCACTGTACAAATATTTTCTATATAAAAAGGTTTCTCTCCTCTTATGGAACCAAACAAAAGAACATCCCAAAGGCAGCAAAACAGTTCAGCCAATGTAACTGCAGTCAGCAATTCCTCCATGCTAACATTACTATGGGTTTAGGCTTTATAACTACAAGTACTACTGCTGCTACATATATATTTTTTTTTTTTTAAAAGCCTTACAGAGAGAATCTAATGAACACATAATGAACACAGAGCAGGCAGAACAGATCCAAACACATAAAAGCAGTATCAATTTTTAAGTCATTTTAGGAATTTTGTCATGATATTCAAAAGACAGAAAAGGCAAAGGCTGGTTAGACCAGACATGGGATCTAAAATTCAGTATAACTTAGTGTTAGTATTCGGTTATGACAATATTATATGCATGTCTTACATTGATCAAGACAAAATGCTGTGGCATAAAATTGTTCAAATAACTTTGTCCAGGAACTTTTATCAGCAAACATGAATAGCAAATACCAGACTTGATCCAAAAGCTTCCTGTAACTGATTTATTGTTTCAGGAAAGCTGAGTAAAAAGAGCCTTCTAAGCACCTCAGAAATTTAACAAAAAAAAAAGTATTTTCTTACGGACTTCTTGTATTAACATAGTTAAATTTTAGATTAATGTACATACCAAGGTTCTTTTCTAGCCACTGGTGCCCTTCTATCAGCTGGTCAATTAAAGCAAAATAATGAGAAGAAGCTTCATCAGGCATGACCCATCCTCCTGTTACTATTTCAAATTGTCCATCTTTTATTAACCTGACAAATATATAAAGCATATTCAGAACATTCCATATGAAAACACACTCTTAAAATCAATTTCTGTATACTCAACAGGCAATCACCAGCAACATGATTCCAAAATCTATAATGTTTTTGCTACTTCCATCACTGGGCTATATTTCTTTAATCAAACAGGGAAAAAATGAACGGCTGAACAGTCAAGTATTTAATGTCCTTGTGCAAAGAAAACCAGTTCTACTGCATGTGATATATTAGATTTTTTTAAAAATCAGGAAGAAAGCTGTTTCCTGTACAGATTACAAAAATAAAACAAATGTGCCACAGCACTGAAGGCCAACTGAGGAAGATGCTTAGACACTGCACATTTCAAGCACTGCTTGAAATATCTCCCCTAATATCTCCCCACCTTTGATCTAATATTCTTTTTAGAGTTTTAGAGAGCTGATAGATCTTGGAAGTTTATTGTATTTACAAACACTTCAGAACAACTCACTCATCAAAATGCCTTCTTGAACCAGGTCACAGGGTGACCCAGCCTCTCCATTGTCAGTGAACATAAAGATCACACTCCCAGCGCCAGGTTGTCCCGACAGTTTCAGCTCTTACACTGTTCACCAGCATGGAAGTGTTTAATGAATTCAAGAAAAAAAAACACAGTGAACTCATCAAAACTCAGTCCCATCACAGATGGTACCCATAAGAGTAATGAAAATCATGCAACAAAAATAATCTCAAGTGCAGCTTCTCCAAGTCTTCTCCAGTCTCAAGTGCAGCTTAACCAATACCTGACTCGTCTGAAGAAAGGACATAGTTCCCTAATGACTGTCATTTACTCTTTACTGTGTTCCAAGAGATATTTTTATGTCAAAAAACCACACAGCTGTGCTATAATACTCCCCCACTGCAGATAAATATTTTTAACAAGTAGTTTTTTGCCTAGATTCCAAAATTTCCACCTTTACCTAACCTTTGAGTCTGTGAAGGTCTCACAGACTTAATGTGTACTGCAACACATGCATCTCAAAGAGGGGCACGAGAAGGAGGCTATAACAAGGATCAGCTAAGAACTGTCAAGTAAAAATAAGAAAAAAAGCCAAGCCAAAATAAGAAAAAAAATCCCCAATTTTTGAAAACTCCAAATTAGATCCATAGTGCAAGTTTATCCAAGCAGCCTGCTTCCTTGTCTCAATGCCTAGGCAAACTTTTTACTTCTATATTCCATTTTGACTTATGATTTCAAAAATGGCTAAGAAGAGCAAGGTGTAGAGTCCATACTACTTTACCATTAAAGCAGATGCATGTTTATAAAAACCCTTTGTACTTAAACACAAAAGAAACTCACAAATTTTTATTCAAATAAAAATCACATAAAATCTTCATGTGTGTTATAAAAGGAAAAAAATACCATATATAAATAGATAGTATGAAAGATGTATTTATTTTGTTGAAAATTCCTTAGTGTGATTTCAAATCAAGATTATATTCGCTAGTCCCTTACAATTTGAATGACATGTTCATGGTTGTACATGGGAACTTTTAGTCAAATTTTTAGGCAACTCAGAATTTGTCTCTACTTCCCTGAGCAGATTCCTATTTTGCAAATGGGAGAAAACCAAACCAAGCCCAAAAAGTCAGAACTGAAGCAGTTAGTTGGTTTTTCCAGTAATTCCGCATCACAAGTGAAATCTCAAGTTTACAGTGTAGTCAAATACACAAAATCTCAAAACAAGATACACAGAAGAAAATTTCAGTACTCAAACCTTTTAACAGCATCTCTTTTTTGGCTATCTATTCCGTCCCACCATTTTGAAAAGTAGGAAACCTCAGACCATATAAATTTCCTTCGGTTGTCTTCTTGCAGTTTTATAACCATGTTATTTAAAATATGCTGTGTCTGATCTCTGAAGTAATCATCAAAAGTCTTCAGCCAACCTAGGAAAAAGAAAATATAAATGCAGCCTGTTTAGAGAACTAGCTTTTTAGTCTCTTCAGAGAACAGTCCCTGAGAGAACTGGCTCCTTCTCACTCCCCAGAAAAAGCCAAGTAAAGACTATTCTAAAAAGCTTTATGTGTCACGGACAGCTTGAAGTGCTAAATTTCCAAAGAGTTTCTTTTTAACAAAGATTACATGTTTTATTTTCTAAATATATAAACATATGGAAATTTGTTGTATTGCACTAAATAGTTTATTTAGTTGTCTTTAAATTTACTGGGTAGGTCAGGTCACATGAATTGTCTGTTTCCCCCCTCCATGGTACCTGGCCACTCCCCATGCATCCCTTCCCCTGGTGGTCTGTCCCATGGGTGGCTCCCCCCTCCCCTCGCCCCTCCCCACTGGTGGGCCATTGGCCATGACCCTTTATCCCTGCCCCTGTTTCCCTGGGGTGTAAAACTGCCCTGCAAGGGGGCCACGGCCTCTTTTCTACTTGGGTTGATTCCATCACAGAGGTATCCTGTGTCAAGCAAATAAACTGAGGCCTGCACCCACGTGGAAAAGAGCGCTTCTCGTCTTTTATCCTTGTCTATGCTGAATCTGTGCCGGGCTTCGGGTTCTTGCTGGCCAGAGTTGGACTCACATAAAGCCCAGAGAAACACGGGTTCCAGCAGAAATTATTAAGACTTTTCACTTTCTAGTATTTCTATACTTCGCATGGTAGAAAATTTCATCAAGAGAATACATGGACTCAAATAACTGTGCTTCAGTGAGATGCAAAGGAAAAAGAAATTTTAACCACATTTTCAGACTTCACAGTCTTAAACTAAAATTTTTTATCCTCTTCATAATACCTTGCATTAGAGAGTATATATAAACCCTTTGTACTTAAACACAAAAGAAACTCAAAAATTTTTATTCAAATAAAAATCACATAAAATCTTTCTTCTATATAGCTTCTATAAATCTTTCAGCTATAGCTGAAAAAATTAGGTCTGTTACTTACTACGTACTCTAGAGTGTCACATTCCTACTCCTACCAACTTTTGTCACGTATGCCCATTTTAAGATTTTGTGAAAGCTTCCACACTATGTGAAGACAGCACTCCAAATAATTACACTTATTTGTAATTCCACTCTGATTTACCAATTCATTTTTGCAGAGCCACTGCCTTTCTAATAGTGCCAGTCTGCTTACAGGATACAGAATTAGGCTGTTATGCAATGACATTATATTGTTTCAAAGAAGTTACATAAGCACAGAAACTTTTACTACTAAAAATAATACTCAAATTTTTTCTCAAAGTTTAAAAACCTTCATAATTAAATAAAGTCTGACTGTTGACATAGAAGGGATATATTGTACTTTCTTTTAGGGATACAAAAACCCAAACATTCTTCTTAGATAGATGCAGAAAAACTGCTTTTAATTTGCAAAAGAAGAAATAAAACTGTAACACCCCAGAGGAAAAGCTCTAGGTCATTCTTTTTTTCTTTTACAGATGTTTGGCATCTAGAGGACTCATCACCTTTGATACAAATTTCTGTACAGATAGACAAGTGGGTTCTAATCTGTCTAAAAGAGGTAAAATGCATTATGTCAAGGTAGCTAATATGAGGGCTTAAAGCATAAAATCAAAACTTACTTTCTTTAGAGGAATGGAAACAGCTTAATACAAAAAAAAAGCAGTAAATTACTGCTATGCAATAGTTTAAAGGCTGAAAAAAAACATGATGAATAATCTGAATTTGTAATCAGATTTCTTTCTGACCTCTTCCCACTTCAGTCTGGGTTGGTTTTTTTAATAGATGCTTCCCACTCAAAGAATTGAGATCACATAGCAAATTATTCTTTCTCAATTCTCATTTACTTTTCAACAAATCAAGGGAATATTTTACTGATAACTACATCAAAAATATCCACATGTATTAGACTACCAATTTATAGCTTTATGCTAGAAATTTCTTCTGCAAGACAGTATTATCCTAGCACACAACTAAAGGAGGATAAATTAAAACCATCCTATGATTTTCCTGTACAGAAAAATATCATCATAATAAACTATTTTAAAATATATTTATATTGACCAATAAAAGCAAGTTTACATTAAATTACTCTTCTGAAACATTCTTAAAAACATTAATACACCAGCCTAAGTGAAACATTGATTTAAATGTCAAAGTAGCTGACAAAAGAATACAGTATGATGTAGGAAGAACAGTGTTATAATGAAATGACTGTTTTGTTTTAACATACTCCGTTTATTAAGCTAAGGAAGCTTACTAACGCACTGAACCGAATACACTCCAGAGAGTCCTAGGAAATTTTTAGAGGTACTCACAGATTTAGCTGAAAGCCAACAGAAAGCCCTCTGAAATGTAAGTACCATACATCTAGTTATTTATGAATTGAACAGAACATTCTGCACTGAAAAAGGCCATCTAGTCCAACAGCCTGACCACTTCTGGGTTGACCAAAAAAAAAAAGTTGTTAAGAGCATTATCCAGCTGCCTCTGGAACAACATCCCCAGGAAGCTGCAGAGAGCAGTGAGGTCACCCCTCAGCCTCCTTTTCTCCAAAAAGGACAAACCCCAATTCCTCAGCTGCCCCTCACTGGACAGCCCTTCCACCAGCTCCACTGCCCTCAGCTGGGTGCATCCCAGTGCCTTCACACCCTTCCTCAAGCATGCTGCTCTAAATCCCAAGACTTACAGAGACTCTTCAAGTTTGCATGGAGACATGCAATAAAAATTAAAATATATTTTAAAAAAAGGCTAAACAAAATAATGGATAAAACAATGTACAGTTGCTAGCTAGAGTATTATTTCATATCTCAGTCCCTAATACAACATAAGACTCTTCAACTGAAGTTCATTTTGTTCTTATTCAAACTAAGAATTTGTTCCTAGGCTGAAAGAAAAGGTTTACCAGTGCATTTTGAACAGGAAACTTCCAATACAAAGGCAGTTTACACATGGAAAAATTGCAATAGTTTAAAGCTGCGATTACCAAGACTGAGTATGCTATTAACAGCAAAATAACACTTGGTGGTTTAAATGTACATAAAGCCCTTTGTCAACACAAAAATCACAAGATCACAGAATCACTGAGGTTGTAAAAGACCTCAGTGACTGACTGACTAACCACCACCTTATAAATCATACCATGACACTGAGTGCCACACGCAGTTTTTCCTTTAAAACCTCCAGGTATGGTGACTCCACCATTCCAATGTTTAACAACCCTGTAAACAAGAGAATAAATAGTACTGTCTTTCATATTATTATGCTAGGCTTGACTTAATACATGTTGAGGACTTTGCTAGATACTTTCATTTTCTGCCAGCCTATGTGACAACAACAGAGGGTACACACTGCTGAGCTGCTTGCCTTTTGATCCTCTCTCTCACACTTGTCCTCAAAAGTGTGGAAACTTGCTCTCTCTCCCCACCTCCATGAGGTTTATCATCATTATGCAGCTGTTTGTTTAATCGATTTTTTCCCCCACTGTAATGTAAATTTACTTGGCTTGACAGCAGACTCCAAGAATCATGTCTGAATATCAACACAACTCATTGCTCTGCAAAAAATCCTGAAACATTTTATTAACTGATTTGCCACTATTCCTGTCTACATTTTCAAGTTCAAATTCTTTCTTGAAGCTCTATCAGCTCCTTGCACTAGAGAAAGGCAGTCTTGTGTCTTAGCATGGTTGACACAGATGTAGAGATAAAGGGAACCTTCCAGGATAAAATCAGAACAGAAGCTGACAAATTAGCGTTATTCAAAAAGTAACTTGATTAAGCAAAAGCCCTTAACAATTTGATCATGACAAGGATCACAAATCCATTTCTAGCAAAAGCATTTAGGTACTGCTTACTTACACCTGCAAGACTCCTGGGGTGGTTTTTTACATTTGGATTTTTGTCTTTTGGTTTAAAATAATTATTGAAATAAAACCAAATAGGCTTTTTAATTGCTTACTTCCACAAGTCACCCTCCACTATTTAAGAGGAAATATACCTTTAGAAAAATTTCTTGTTTCTTATGAAGTCTGTTTTAATAAGAGGCAGATCATCTCACAAATTTCTGAAATATTATGCCAGTATATACTAGACTAATGCATTTTTGATAGAAGTTTGCATCTCTGATTTACTTTTCAGGAGATCATAATTAATTTCAGTGAGTCTAAAATTCACCCATCAGTGACACTTCCTGCAACAGAAGAAAGTTGAGTAATTTATTTATTTTATGTCAGTATTAAATAAAACCAGTAGATTTCAGCTAGCACTATACAGTTTTCCAGAAAATAAAAGCATTCTCTTTGCAAATATATTACTGGAATGTCAGTTCTTGGTCTTCAAAATGTACACCCAAGTTATTAAAAAATATCTGTAATTTTTTTTCTTCTTTTTTTACATTTATGCTTGATTGTCAACTAACTAAAGCTCCTGTGAGAAGACTTAAGTGACTGTTTTGACAGCTGAGGAAGTAAAAAAAAGTGTCATAAACTGTGAGGATATTCTTGTTCTTAAAATTACATCCAAGCTCCACAAAATACAAATAAAAACCACAAACAAGCAAAAGGACATGTAGCCATGACATCTTACCTCTAAAAGAAGAGCTCCAAAGAACTTAGCATGATGTGCATGTGTGTTTAATTGATCATACTCAGGCAATAACAATAAGGCAAATACCACAAATAAATCCAAAAGTTAAGTTTCAACTTACATTTCAGTAAGTAGGATTACACATGAAAATAATTTGGCATTAGCTCCTTTCTAGATTCAGCATTTTTAAAAGTCCTTATTTTAAAGTAGGGAATACACACATCTTTTTTTTTTTAATTTAGAAGTACTGCATCATTCTATGATGTAATATACAGAACTGACATACAAGTTAATATTTTATGGATGTTTCTGACATAACACTTCAGCTAATTTCATCAAAAAGTATCTTTTCAACAAAGATGAATGACTCGCAGCCAAGACTATGAAAAAAAACTTGAAAAACCCGATGGTAAGGCAATCTCAAATTAAAACTGAAAGCTGTATAAGATTGTTTTTTTCATTTTTCTGTTTCACATAGTCAAATCAGAGAAAGAAAGTCCCCTGAAACATTCTTGTGTTAGAGCATTCATTCTGATTCAAAAGGAATTAGATAGGTGAGCTTCTTGTTCCTGCAAAATATGTACCAAAATAAAATAATTAAGGTAGATGAAAACATACTGAAATTAAAAAAGTAAGACAGTGTATTTATTTTTCCAACAGCATACCTTAACTTGTAAAAGATCTCTGCTCAAGGTAAAACAAGAATTATTTGATTTATCAGGCTTAATTTCATAAGTGTAACTAAAAACTCAAATGATTGCACATTTCACAAAAAGCAAAATCTGCCATGATCTGTGAGGTACTACCAAAATTATAATGAGACTTCTTACATTTTAAGTCCCATGCAAGATCTGGTTTTGCTTTTGTACATATCAAATCTGCTGCCATCATAGCTAAGATCAAAAGGAAATTTCTACTGATGAGCAGTCAAAAGTGTCCTTTCTGTACCAGTTCTGTTGATTTCCAAAGGAACTGCACCTCTTCTGCAAACACAGACATACTGAAATGTAAGCCAGGAATAAAGCTCTAATTTCCCTCATTCAGCATGTCAAGAAAAAGTTGTGAGCTGCCCATTTCTTGTATTTTGGTGGGTCAAACAAGAGCTGAAGCAATCTCTCTTCTGGTGAAGAAGTCACCAAAAAAACATATCCAGACCCGGTCAACAGAAAATGTACATGTCTTAACAGCATCAGATTTTATGGTTTTCTTATATCTTAACACTGACTTAGGTCTATATAGATTTCCTCCTGAGAAATGGAGACTGTCTTAAATAATAAAAGGTGATTAACATGAGTGGTTGTAAGGTAAAATTACCAATGTCATTGATAATTGATGAAGTGTTAAAAAGCAGTGTTTAGTTCTGACCTTTGTGCCCATACACTTGCATGTGGGTTGAGAAGCAGAAGAAAAATCTACTTCAGTCACTTTCAATTCCACTTAAGTGCTGGTTATGCTAGGTCTGTAACCACCACATTCAGCAGTGAGATACTGGTACACACATATTTTAGAAAGCTCACGTCTCAATTTTTAAATAATTTAATGAGTAGCCATTACCAAAATTATTACAGATCAATAGATGCTAGAGGTGACTTTCCCTCCCTCCAGTCATATCCAAAACTCGTCTTTCAAGTCCATCTGTGCTGGCTGACAATCTTGCCAGCCCTGATCTGAGCTCTCCCCTTTGCATTTCAGCTGCCTCCTCCACTTCAGGCAGCCTCAAAACACTAGAGCTGAAGCAGGTGAGAGCCAACATAAGGGCTCTGCCAGCACAGTAGGTTATATGCTCACTCCTTAATCTGCTCCTGACAGAATTGCCACCTATCTGTGATAGCTCACACAACAACCAAACTTCTCTCCATGATTTAACATTAAGACACGCTACTGAGGTGCTCAAATCTTTATCAACTGCCAGCAACCAAAGCAATTGTACCACTACTGATCAAAAGTCTGAAGGAGACCCACTCTCAACCCATTTCCCAAAAGGGAAACACTTTAGCTACTGCAGAGAGAAGCACAAAGATCCCAAGTTTGCAGGTCATGGTTAAATTCACACAGAAGCATTTAACCCAGATTTAGCATCACAAAGTGTTTCAGAGCACTGGCACATTCAGTCATCCTCCAAAAAAGAAGGTGGAACTTAAACCCACCACCTTCCCTACTGATTGTGGTTCACAGATTCACAGAGTGACCTGGATTGCAAAGGACCATGCAATTTCTAACCCCACACGATGGGCAGGGATGCCACCCCCTAGACAAAGTTGTTTCAAAGCCTTTTCTTTGCCTTTGAGCTACACATTCTCACTAGCATAACTGGTTATGTGAAAAGTTAAAGAGGAAGTAGCTTCAGATGAGAAAACATGAAATCTAAGGAGAATTTGAAGCTTCGGCAGCTAATATATCTTTACTGACCCCATTTCTTGGTAAATATCATTCGCATACATTGAAATCACTAGACCCTGCAGAAAAAGTACCTCATGACTTGAAAAGACACTGGTGAAGTTATCAGCAAATCTCTTCACAGCTTAGCTCAGGATATTTCCCTGCAGCTCCTAAACCTCATGTGCCTGAGCAGTTACCTCAGCCTACACTGTGCACAGGGTGTTTGCTCAATTTGGGTAAAGACATTCCAGGAGGGCAGATGTGACACCAGGCCACTGGCCTCCAGTGGACTGCCAACAGTCCTGTACCAGTCAGGATGTGATCCCAACAGCTTCAGCAAAAAAAGGGAGACTCCACACCCTATTCTAGTAGACCCAAGAGAATGAGAAGTTCTGCATATTGCTTTAGGATTGCTTTGATTCATTATGTGCCAGAGCTGCTTCTTTCAAGGGAAGTCTTTTGGAGAACTACAGCCAGAGACAAAAAAGACAGACATGGGTTTAAAGATAGTTCAACAAATAGGCAAATCTAGGTCTATACTGTGATTATTTGCTCTGAATATTTTTACCATATCCATACTGCATTGATTTACCTGCCATAATTGGATAGTAATATAGTAATTACACATTCCAGCATTCATTTTCTTTGAAAATGCTATATACATGCAAATAAAAGCCATTTATGTTTATACCTCCACTCGGATCCACAGTACTTCATACATCAAATTAAAGACATATACAGTAGTAAAATTTAATATCACTTCAATTGTGGCTTTCTGTGACAACAACCAGTGCTCCCAGCCTCTCATGGTCAGTGCACATGTACCAGGACCACAGTGTAGCAATATAATTCACTTCTTGGTAAATTTTATCAAGAAATCATTCAAAAATAAAGGAACACTTCTGCATTTTGTTTATTACACAGTAAACCCACTTGGGTGGAAATGAAATTATGGAGGTATACCTAAATTTCTGCTTAAATCTAGACTTTTCATTATCCCACTATAGGTTGGGGGTGTGCACAAAAACATGTGAAGAAAGTGTCAAAACCTTCTGATTTGCCATTGTCACACTTCTAAAACCACATTTCTTTAGCACAGGCTGAGGACTAAATATCTATGACAGTCCAAAAAATCAAAATAAGAACTGATGGTATTTAATGCAGCAATGTATAAACTGAAAGTGTTACCAGAAATTCATCACTTTTCAATTTCAACACTGAAGTTCTGCTCCAGTTAATAAATTCAGTAGACATACAACTTGTATCATAACAGTTGTCTTTGGAAGTCAGTGGCACTTAAATTAAACATCAGTTTCATTACCTTGCTAGACTTAAATCTAACATATTAACTGGTATGTTTCAAAAAAATCCAAATCTTAACAGAAATGGCAATGCATTTCCTAACTCAAAAGTCTCTAGATCCTCAAATCAATTCAGTTAACATATTACCTGGATCATTATGTGAGTGAGGCACAACAAAAACTTGAAGTGGTTCACTGTCCCATTCATTTTCATTGTATGTGATATCAAATCCTTGTTTCCAAACACCACCATCTGGATTATCAAAAGGAAGAATGTCATAGACATCCAGCATCTAAAAAAGAAAAATTAAAGGAATATAAAACAGTAATTCACAGAAACAGTTCTGCTATTAACAAACAAAGCTGTTTTCACCTTAAATGGATCAGCTTGTTCATTACAGAGGGAGGGATGATGTGCCAAATGAATAGAAAACTGACAAATGAGAGCAACTTTGAAATCACACTAGGACACCCAAGACACAGCTGCCAGGAAGAGGAGCATTTGGCAGAAAACTGACATTGATTAGATAAACAGTAGGATTAAGAGCCTTAAGTCACAAAAATTATGGCAGCTCACAATGGTATTGGGCAGGAGAGTATGAAGAGGATTATACAGAATAACACAGTACACTAGACAGGGGAATGCAGGAAATGAAGGAAATAAACTGAGCAAGAAGTAATGACAGCATGAGAGAGATAGAGGCAAACATTAAAATCACAAAAAAGAACTGAAAGAAGCTATCAGCAAAAATGTTGATGACTACAGCCAACTGCTATAACAAAGCTTCCTATAAATTTCCTGTTCCCCAGCACACTAATTGTTCAAGGAAGGACATATTTCACTTGTCAATGCAAATAAAAAGCTTACAGACAAATAAAGCAACTCTAGAATTACTGTAACAAGTTCCTACTAAACTTAGGGAACACATATAGCTTCAAAGAGAGTCTACTAATATGAGATTCAAGGAAATGTTTTTTGTAAGGCTCTGGTTTGCCTTGAAGAAAGAAAAACAACATACAAACATGAATTGACATCAGACAATCAATTCCTGACATTCTAGTTTAATAACTAAATTTTAATCAGTTCTAAACCTATGTTAGAATACAATTGTACACCTGACAAACTTTCTACAAAAACCAACACATCTATACAAAAAAGGACTCCTATAGCAGTCATTCACTACTTCAACACCACAAGAGTTAAACCTTCCCAGTGGTAAGCTGCTTCCTGTCCTGCTAGGAAAACATAAAAAAAACTACAGACATCTGAAATAAATATCGAACTAAAGAAATTAAGGCCTTGCAACAGCTGACTTTGGCCCTCCACCCAGCTGATCTCTCATTTTTCCTCATCAACAGAACATGAGGAGAAATATAAAATATTATGGGTGAAGACAAAAACAGGGAGGTCACTTACCAATTTTCATTACAGGAAAAACAGACCTGACTTTGGGAACATTAAATTAATCTGTTGCCAATTAAAATAGAGCTGGATAGTGAGAGATAAGTCCGTGATGTTTCCTCTCTGTCGTTCTCTCCTTCTCACATGTTTTGACAGCTCCAGCATGAGAGCCACAAGCCATGGCATGTCAGGAACTCCTCCAGTGAGGATCCCCCACATGCTCCAGTTCCTCCTGAAAATATCCATCCTCTATGGAGAGACCCTTCACAGGTTTCAGGGAAACTCTCCGCTGTGGTCTTCCCAACCTGTTCCAGTGACTAGAATGCCTTCTGTGCTTCCTTCATCAAGGACCAGGGTGTTCATAGGATGGTTCCTCCCCTGTTTTTAGCATTTAGACTGTCAGGCAGCATTTTACCCTTTCTTAAAACCCATTCTGCCAGAAGTACTGACATACTTTGCTGATGGAGGCTGCACCCTCTGGTGGGTCTGGAGCTGTGTCTGGCTCAGGCCATGTCTGTCCTCTCCTCATAGATACTGAAGACCCTCACTGCCAACACCTGGACATCTGCACCCAGAGCATTACACCCTCATCTCTGTGAAACACTTACTTAAGAACAGTCAATAAAATATATATTCATCACATATTCTTCACAAACTTCATTAACATAAAAAATCCCCAACATTTCCCATGCTAAAATCAAAGTGACATAAAAAGAGAGGGAATTTTTTAGATAAGAAAGGGAATTTTTTACAACACCCACACACAAGGTAAATATCTCCACTCCCTGCCCTTTCACCTCATAAGAACAACAAAAGAATCCCCATAGTTATTTCACTCTGGCAACGTTCAGTCCAAGTTTTGGCCATACCACTCCCAATCTCTTAATCCACAAGACACAGATTCTGGTGCTTAAAGGAAGAGCAGTGAGTTGACCTTGGATGGGTTGGAATCTGACAGCCAGAAAAAGTCAATCTACCACAGGCCTTTAGCTTAAGGTATAAAGGACACTAAGCAATGTAAGAAGAGAAAACAACTCAGTAATCCTACATCTAGCAGAGCCTCAGCTGGGCCTGCAACGTGTGCTAGATACCTTAAACCTGTGAGGGATTCCATGTACACCAGGCATCTCTGGCCTGTGTGAGATGATCTTGTCACATCACTGGTTCCCCAGGATTGCTTCAATCTTTGGACAATATTGATAAGTGGAAAACACAGGTGCAATATTGAACATCTGTTCATTCTGTACACAGAATGAACAGATGTTTGAAGGGCCCAAATAAGGTTTATGCTGAAGTTGGCTAGCCTAACAGCATATATTCTTAGATACCTATTAGGCTAATTTATTAGATAAATAAAAAATAATAAATATTTTATATCATATAGATAATATTTTATTATTTAATATTTTCTAAATATGGTATTTTCTAAAACCTCATTTTGAAGAACTGTATTTTTTCTATGTAATACAATGTTCTGAAGAAAATGTAAGCATGTAATTTGTAAATTTGCCAGTTAAAAATGAATGGCCTTAATACTGATGAACTTTTTGGACATTCCAACCATGAAAATATGATTTGATTAAAAAGTAGTAATTCATTGAATTCCACACATTCCTATGAGTTTTTCTTATGGATGTAGTCTGAATTTAACAAGCAACTTTCTGCACTCTTAAAGATACTAATTTTTACAGTCTTAACATTGGTAGTTTTTTTCCCCTGACATCTACCACTTTACAGCAATTTCAAACCAAGCTGATATGAGCTCAAGAGACAGAAACTGTGATTCAGGAAATAAGACTTGGAGTCCCTGACCCATCATCTAGAGATGTTTGCTGCCTTGCAAAGCCCTAAATCCTGGTTATTGTAGAGGAACTGCTGAAGCTTGTCCAGCTCAATGGCTACTATCCCTTGTTACACTTCCATGTGGGTATCAGTGATACTGCCAGAGGCAGCACAGACTGCATAAAAACTGACTGCAGAATTCCGTAGGCAATCAAGGTCATAGGTGGTGTCCTCTTCTATCTACCAGTGAGGGGGATAAGACTGTGAGAGGAGGACACTGCTAGTATAGATAAATGATTGGACTCAGAATTGGTAATTGGGGTTCTCTGACCCTGTTTTCAGATCTGTGTCTGCTTGGGAGAGATGAGATCCAGCTAAGGGCAGCAGAGGTACCTTTGCCAGGAAGACAGCTGAACTATGAAGGAGCTTCTGGCTAAAAATAAAAGGGGACTGAGAGAATCAACAGCAGCCCTTTGAGGGAGTAGCTGTCAGGAATGATGTCACATGGAAGGACTTTGAAAAAAAGTATAATATAAGAAATCAATAAACCTGGATCACTTCCAACATCTGTAGACAAGCAAGGAAGTACCTACAAGGCATAATCACACAGAAATCCCCAAACTCCTTCCTGGGAAATCAGCATGCTGGAGTGCCTCTCTGAAAGCATCCTGGGCTGTTTTAGCAACAATGTGGCCAGCACAATCAGGGAAGTGATTGTCTCTTCTGGAAACAGGGCCAGCTCAGGGAATACCTAAACCAGTCAAACATATCTAAGTTCATGGGCCCTGGTGGGATGCACCCATGAGTGCTGGCTTTTGTCACTGCAAGGCCACACTTAAAAGGCTTTGAAGGATCGTGGTGATGAGAAGTGCCCAAAGACAGGAGGAAAGCAACGTCACTCCTGTCTTCAAGAACGGCAAGAAGGAGCACCCAGGAAACCAAAGGCAGAGAGTGCAGAGAAGGTGGAGTCAGTCTCTTTCCAGTGGAGCCCAGAGACAGGATCAGAGGTGATGGGCAAACACTGAAGGTTCCTCCTGAATGTCAGGAAAAGCTTCTTCCCTGTGAGGGTGACCAAGCACTGGCACAGGTTGCCCAGTCAGGCTGTGCACTCACCATCCTTGGAGATACTGAAAAGTCACCTGGACATGATCCATGACACCTGACTCTTGGTAGCCCTGCTTGAGCAGGTTGTTGGACCAGATGACACCCAGAGTTCCCTGGCAACCTCAACCATTCAGATTCAGAGGTTAATTAAAAGCAGTTTAAATAAAAGACAAGAAAAAAAGTCAAAAACTTCCACTGAAATCAACTAAAGCCAGATCAGGCTGAAATCCCTACACTTAAAAAAAAAATCTAAAAGACAGAAGTTAAATCTTTTTTCTCTTTCATACAACACCATCCTCAGTAGGAATCGTCCAAAGGATTAATTACAAATTGCACCATCACTCGAACAAGTTACATGATTGCAAGTGAAGAATAAACTCCAAGCCAGTCAGCAAAAGGCAAAAGAGGTTAAAGAAAGTATTTCATGGAGATATTTTAGATTCACATCTAAGTATAAAATACTGATATAGCAATAAATGACTTTTTATAAACAGCAGACAGATAGAAATTCAAAAAGGATGCCTGTCTTCATTGTGGCTGCTTCAGAAGACAGTCATGCTGCTACAGGCTTTTTATTAAAACATTGGGAAGGTCATCCATTGTCTTTTTTCTGCATGGGCTTATTCTTTCTCTATACCGAAGGACTCAAACTGCTGAAAATATATAAACCTCATGAAAACATCATAACATCTTAACAGTGAATACTTAAATACTGCTCAGAAGAAATAAAAGCATATATTGTGCCCCTTCAAATCACCTTTTCAAAGAGTGATTCATGTCTTATTTCAAAAAGAGTAACATTACTAAGCTTGATGTTAGATGCTTCAGTAGTTGAAATGGACAAGAGGAGGAGACACCTCACTGTATTATTTAAAAGACCTTCCAGCTCAGCATGATGCTCATTGAGAATTCCATCTTCTCTGAGCACAAATGCCAGATACTTCTTGAACTAATAAACTGAAAAAGCATCAGGTCATATCCATATTTAATCCAGTCATCTTCATTTTTGTGGGTTTATTACCTGTCTCTATTATTTATCTTTTGAGAAAAAAAGTGTATATTAGTCTTGCACCTGACTTAAATTATAGCATTCTCAAATCACCTTTATTTTCAGCTTCCAGTTATGTTACAGTTTTCTACCAACTTACAAACAGCACAAGTAGAAGTAAACAATTTCTTGATTTATAATTCCTCCATGGAAAAAACATCCTTCAGCCATCCCATATGAGAATCCTTTGGTCTCATGTTGTTAGCAACTCGGTTTTTCTGTGTTATGAAATCACATATCTTTGAGTAACAAATCTAGCAATATCTCACTGTATCATTACATGGTTTTTTAATCCATATTTGAATATCTTCTTGCAGTGGTTTCTCCATTATGGGAGACTATAATCAACTTCCATGATTTATTCAGTGAAAACTGTTTTGCCTTCATTCTGTGAGGTTATTTTTTTATCCAAACACTTAATCTCACCTATATTAGCCCTTACTACTTTCTAGTCTCTCATACACCCACCTGAGAGACAAACATGGGAGAAGTAATGTAAAAATCTGTGGCTTTAAGTTAATATTTACAAACAGCAGCAATTAACACATATTTCTTTCAAAAAGTGCTCAAAATAATTATTGAAAATGTCTCAAATAAATTAACTGAGCATGCAGAATATATCAGGGTCGGTAAAGTATTGAATAGTAAAACTGCTTTTAGTTTTACTATTTAGATCTGCTTGTTAACATGGTGCTAGAGGAATTTTGCTAAAGTCAAGGTCTTAGATTCCATAACTGAAATGCAGTTCAGACTCACAGGGTGAGAAACTAACTGTGTACAGAAGCACTATTAAAGTGACTTAATGATGGCAGTGAATAACCTGCTGAGCAGAGGGTGCAATGCCATGACACAGAGAACATCAAAGCCCCCCTCCCTGCACAATAAAGAAAGGAAAGTGTGAGCAGGGGAACAGCATGTTTGCTTCTTATCTACATGCGAATATACATAAAAACAAAGAAAACTATCCAAAAGCAGTATAGCTACAACAGACCCCCATTAGGTAGGTAGTAGGTAGTTGGGTGATAGCAGGTGTATATTCTTGTATTCTTCACGTGTGAGGCAAAAACAAAGAGGAGTTTTAGAAAACATGTTTTACCTTCCATTCATAACAAGTCAACATGCCCAAGAATTTAAGATAACATATTTTATCTTAAAATTCATTTACTAGAACTTATTTTTAACGCACATAACAAAGTACATCACCTAACATAGTAACAGATTGTACAATGAATAACCTGTTAATAATCCACTAACTTGAAACCTGTACCCACAGCTCCAGATATTTCACTTCCCTGCACAGAAGTCTTAATGCGTATCAGACACAAAAAGAGGTGTTCAGATACTGCCTTTAAAAAGCCTACTTTCTCTATAAAAGACATTAAGGTAGTGCCTATCCCTGAAGAGTTTAAAAGTATTAAGCATGATACATCAGAGGTTACAATTGTTCTAATATGTGCATTTATTTGTCTGAAGTCCACTGTCTTTCTCCTGCAAGAGAAACACTTCAAATTCTAAAATGAGAAAGCTGGACTTCAAAATTTTAATCTTTGCTTTAGAGTACTATGAATATTTATAGTACTCCCACAAGACTCACAAAAACAGTACAGATCACAAACTTCACAGAGTATTCTCAGTGCTCCTGAATCACTCCATTAAAACTGAATATATAAGAGTCCATGAACTCAAAAGCATCACCAGAAAGGAAAATAAATTCAACTTGAAATGTTTGACTTTAAAAACCTCAACCTCCACAGTTTATGCCAAGCAGTCAACATGGTACATGTTCCTCCTTCCTGATCAAAGTGCCTATACAAACTGAAGACACACAGGAATGCTGAAATACAGGAATGATATTCCAAAGGGAAGACAGGACCCTTTATGAAATTTTGATTTTTTTTGAAATTACTAATTCTTGCACATTCTTTACCTACCCATCTACACATACATCCTTAAAAGTAAAATCTATTTAAACCATGTCTATCCACTATTTCCAGTTTATTTTTCATTGGTTTTAGAAGAGTTTGGGGAAACTCAAAGAAACACTCAAATAAATTGTTTCCAAAGAATTGGTGGGACAATAATCACTGCGGAGTTTTTTTATTTTTTACAAAAAACTTTTAAGCTTTCTCAAATGTTGGCTCTTCATAATCATTACTCAATTTCCAGAGAACTTTTTAAAAAGATATAAAGGAAGAGTTTCATAGCATCTGTTAAATACAGCAATCAATTCGACAATTCTATTATGTCTTAGTACCAAGATTTTAGCAGCAACTTAACATTTTTAGATTTAAACATCTAGTGACAACTAAAACTCCAGCAGAATCAGAAAGGCATACTGCTTACCTGTACACCTGAACTGTGACTTCCACTTTTTGAAGCAAACAAACAATCCTCAGAATCAACTGCAAGCAAAGCTGAAGCAGAAGGGAGCAGCTCAGAAACAGATCCTTGACCAACGTTTACAGCCTCTGGATTTTTTTGTCCATCCTTTACTGATTCACTCAGATTGATCACAGAATCGCGTATGTTTGAAATAATCTCATTATTTTCTGCCAACAGGCGTTCTAAATGATCTATTTTTTCTTGCAATATTGAAAGCTGGCCCTAGGGGAGAGAAATAAAAAGTAAAGTTTAATTATTTCTCAGAAAAATTCTTGACAGACCCAAAAAAACCCCAACAACAACAACAAAAGATTCACAGTAGTGTGTGATCACACAGAAAATTCAAATAAATCTTTATTTTATATTTTACATAAAGGCAAACTAATAAGGAATTGATGCAACACACGGAACTTTCTCTTTCCAGCCCAAGAGAAAATAGCAAAAGATACATTTTTCCTCTGTGAACTTGAATTCACTGCACAAGATTTAATCAGTGATACAAAGATACTCTTTAACGTCTCACAGTGTCAAGTAGCAATTAGATATAATTCAACTTTTTTCACTTCTTTCATTTCAAAAAATCTGATCTTTTCATTTATCAGAACATCAAACAGAAAGCAATTTTTTACAAGTCAGTCACATCATGATGGGATTAAGAGGATATTGTAAAAATTTTAGGTTTTTTCCCATACAAGTAAAATATAAATACCATTTTTCTGATTTTCAGCAGAAGTTGGAGAGAAATTACCAGAAGAACTTCATGGGTGTAAGAGATCCCTCAACAGCATGATCCCAGGAATAATCTGTATAATTGGACCATTACAATCATCAAGAAAATCCTGTAAAAGAGATATCAAGCTAATGGCATTTTCAGCCAGAAGGTCATCTCCAATTGCCAAACAACAGGATTTTGTAGATATTCTAGAGAGCTCCACAAGAGGAAGGCTGCAGAACAACACCAGCGTGAATTGAAAGAAGTCAATGCATCTTCCAGTGCAACTTGGAAGGAAGAGACAAATCCCACAAGGCAAATTAATGCTATCTAATCACTGCATTGTTGGGATGCAGGAGGGAGCACAGCCAATCAAGACACCCTAAAATTGCCCTCTCTCGTGTACTAGCCACTCCTTCCAAATTATTTGAGGGATGCTTTTTATCAGGCATGAATGTGCTAGCTTTTACAGAATCAAAAAGGCCAGATTATTTAATATGACCTCAGGGATATCTATCATCATTAACAGTAATTTCTTTATTTCCTCAGAATAATTTAATGTAACAAGAAGTGACAAGAGAAGAAAAAAACCAGTCACTTTCTATTATTAAAGTTGAATTCAGATCTGAAAATATACAACACATTATTAAATATTTTTGCAAGCAGCTGTCATAACAGCAAAACCTGCTTCAGTTTCAGTTATCTACATTTTACCATTACATTCAACACAAATACTATTGATTCAGTAGACAGTTACTCTGTGACTTCCAGTTTTAATGACTTTTTCCCAGCACCACCGCCTTATTTTCTTAGGACTGCAATATAATATTAGAAACAACATCTTTACATGACACTTTTTTCCCTTTCAGCAGTAATATAATTGAAATATTTGCCTTTTTCTTTTCAGCAACTGTAGCTTGCAAGGATTAGGTCTCCTTTCTAAACTGATGTGTACATTCTTTCAAATTCCCTTGGCTTTGCAAAGTCCTCAGGAATTAAAAAAATAAAAAAAGGAAACCAAGCCCTCACCAAGAGTTACCAACCATGCTTTTGGATTCTAAACTGTCATTACTATAATTCCACCTTTATGGAAGTTCTTAATTATTTTCATAAAATATGTTTTAGTATTTCTTTAATGCTACTGGTTTGTCTCTGCGTTTTTATGGGCTGTGTAAAGTGCCAATCCACTGCTCGCTATCTCCGTTTCTTAGATTGATACATCCTGAAAACAGTAACAGGTTTTAAAATACAACACAGGCAGACAGTTACTGTTTCCAAAAAAGACAAAAATACATTTTGACAACAAAACCTGATTAAGCTAAATGAGATGTAGGAGCAACATCCTAGAATCCCAACAGTTTAAAGATAAATTCTAGAAACTTATAAAACCGATGAACTGAAAACAAAAAGAAATTAATATGCAGATGATGGAATACTAGAAAGAAAAAAAAATAAAATAAACAGACTGTAGTCCCATGCCACCTGGTGGCACAAAAGAAACATCCAGACTAAAATCTTCCAAATGCTATGTTAAAGATACTGTGTATACATTTCTATCTAAAATTAGTGTTTTGCCTTGCAATATCTGTAATATTTTGAAAGTAAGAAGGGCTTCTCTACATGAAGCCTAATAGCCTATTATGCTACTCAATCTAAAAATCACATCTATAAAACAATACTTGATAGGGGCTTTACAGGCTGCCCAACAGAGGCTCTGATCTTTAGATTGCTAGGAAGTTACAGCACAGCTGCCACCCATACAAATCGTTCCCAGCTTCACTGCATATGACTACAGTTCAGAGTTATCAAGTGTGCAAGAGCTAAAGCACTGCTCACACCTATCCCACCACTATCAACACTGTCTCTACAACTGTAAAATCAGACAACTGTTTAAAATTTTTATTCTCATTCATGTATGCTGTAGAAGTATTTTACACCTTCTTCCACAAAAAGTTTCACATTGCCTAGCAATAGCCTGGGAACTACCTGATCAGAGAACACATCACCCATCTGGTTTATGTCATCTAGCCAATTATATGCTCTCCAGGAAAACAACAGTGGAAAACAAACAAATAAAAACCTCATAAAATAAGTGTTTGATTGATCCTTCCCCCAGCATATACTGCCAGTCTCTAGAACACTGATATAAACTTCCTCCAAATTTGGAGGTCATGTCATATTTGATATCCTCTAAGACATACCTTTCATTTAACTTATTATATGTTAAATCTTGAAAAATCTATAACAATTCTACCAGTTTGCTGTTTATTATGTGATAAAGTATTTTTCTTTGGAAACCAAGTTCTCTGTCTACAAACAGCAATTTGTTAGCAGGTGAACTTCAAACATCAACAACTTCATATGTTGCTACAAACACCCAGTAATAATTTGTAAGCTGCAAGGTTTCAGCCTACCTAGGACACTTATTTTCAGAAGTCTGTTAAAGTATGTTACTTTAACTTTGGAGGTAGATCCTCTGTTATTTGGAGAAAGAAATCCTTACAAAGATGTCCCATTATGCAGCCTAACAGAGGACATTAATATAGAAAAGTCTGCTTTTTTTTCTGGAGACTGTGAGATACACTATGACTCTCTTCTAAAGCTTTCAAACATCCATGTGCCAACTCAGCTTGAATGCAAAGCACAAAATAAGAAGCTACAGTTAAGAACATGCAACCAAGACCTCATGCAATAGCCAATTTCAAACAGGAAATCAAATTTTTGAGATCATCAAAATGGTTTTGCTTTTTGCTGTGAAATGTCAGATCCATGAGAATTTAAGAAACAATAGCATCTCAGACTAGAAATGGATCCCAGCCTCCATTCAGTATGAAAATAATTTATGTCAGGAATCCATTATCAAGGTGAAAATTTCACATGGATACCAATTATGCAAAAGCTAGGTCTATTTTCATTGTACATTCACCTTTTCTTATTAATTTTAAATAGATAGCACCTGTTCAATAGTAAAATTATTTTTAAATATTAGCTGAATGTGAAAAACACTGCAAACTCTTCAAAACAATGAATTTAACAGATAAAAATAAATTCAGTTTCAACATTTTTAAAGGAAAGCAGCGGACTTCAAATATCAAGGCCAAACAGTACCAAACTGAACTTACTCTAAAGCTGTTTTATCTTATTAATTGCTAGTAACAGACCTTGTCTTACTAGAAAAACAGATTAGAAGCATGTTACACAGGACACTAATTGAAAGACAAAACACAGAGATCCTCACCGTTACTAAAACCGTACTCCAACAGTATTCTTTTAAATTAAAATTTCAATTTTTCCACACATTAGAGGGTTAGCAGGGAGATTTTTTAACTTTTTTTTAATCTGAGCACAGATGCACCAATTTTACATTAACCAATTCTGTCTGAAATGTTGGGTTCTGTATGGCTTTGTAGATACTGAATAGCAAAAACTTTAGTAGGTATACAAGTCATAAATGTCAGCAGAACTATTCCTGACTTCACAGCATCAAGTCTTCTCAGAAAAGAAGGAACCTTGATCCAAGACTGAGAAATGCCTAACTGCACCAAAAACTGGAGATACATGAAGTATATCCTAGTAAAAGTGAACACTAAAGGATGCTCTGTTAATCTACATTGTTGAATGGGTAAATAAAGACTTTTTAAAAAAAGCAATAAAGCCAATCCTTCTGTTACTTCACAGCATAGGAAGCACTTCTACAAGAAGTGCAAAGTGCCAATAAATCTACCAAAAAGTACCTACAGCTGCTTTGGTAGGAGAATGGCATCACATGAGCAGCACACCTGTTCACCCCCACTGTGATTACGCAGGGTTGGACTTAACCGACAGAATTTTCTCATGTGAAGGCACCACAGATCCACACTCCTTCCTCCCATTTGGAACACCTGTGTCCACACCTGTTAGCTGCCCTGAGAAACCTGCCACTATCACCACATGAATCAGCTACATAAACAGTTCCTTATGCTTCAGTCACTCTGAACCCTTCAGCAGTTTTCATGCCCCAAATACTCCAGGGCAGTCTGCTTTCCCACTGCCCTCTGCTTGTCCTTCTCTGTTTGCTCCTGACACCAGTCTGATTTGCAGCAAGGACTCTCCAGAAAGGAGCACAGTGACACCTAACACATGGAGGGAAGCCCAGTAACACAATGATAGTCCAACATGTTTCATTCTGAGGAAGTAGAGAGTGTTCAGTTTCTCCTATCTAAACACTGCACATTGCAGAAAAGGTGGTAGTTGGAATTTTCATTTCCTGAGTGAATGCACACTCCTTCTCTAAATGCAGACCAACAGACCACTAGTGATCACTTCATCAGGAAAAAGACATCTAGCTCAAATAATTGAAGAGGGAGTATGACAGGGCCACAGACGACATCTCATAGAAACAGGCAGGCAGAGGAGAAATCCAGATTAGAGACTTCTGATGTTATATCAGCTGGAATTTGGTTATTTGCATCCAGACTCAGCCAGCAACCACTGAGTGCTGGGTTCAAAACAAGCCAGAACCCATTCCCTTTCTCACCCACATGAAGAAAAAGGAGACCACAAAGGAGCTGCCAGTGTCCTGCATTAGAGGCTCTGGTGCACCAAAGAACTGTGGTGAAGAAAGTGGAGCCACAATGGACAGAGCTCTCCAAAGGACGTGTAATTTGAGGTCATTGCCTATACACATTCACTACAGTAAGCAGTGAGGAAGCAAAGTCTCATTTTCTGGCTGCACTGAATGGCAGTCATCATAACAGTTTTCTGCACCAGTCTTGCCAGTGACCATATCTAGGTACATCTCTAGAAATCATGAGCTATCTTTGCCAAAATCTTGATATAAACTCCGATGAGATGCCAGCTTATCAAGATGGTAACACCAGGAGGCATTCTTTGTTTGCTATCAGAGCACTGTGAACAGAACATACTAAATATGCAATTAAACATTCACCTCCTGCACAGAAAAAACAAGCAGGTAAAAGTTAAAAATGTAACCCAATGTACGATCAAAGATAATATTTGAGTACACTGTTTCTGCATGTATTTTCTTTGCAAAGCAGGATACAGAACAAAAAACAAGTATACAATGTATCGGTTAAAGGACAAATCAAGGTTTGAAGGCTTTTCTGATCCGTGCAGAGGGCATATGTGCATTTGTGACAATGAAAAGAACATAAGAAACCTTGTTAGTAATTTCCTACCCTTAAAGTACTATTCTAAGAAAGCTCACTTTACAGAGGCACTGGAAATCTTCTGAATTAAATAACTACAAAAGTCTGTTCTCTTCAGAAGAATGATAAAGTTCTGATTCAAAGATGCAACAGCCTGACAAATAGATTTTAGGAAGTTTGATAGACTTTCACATTTTGCTTCATCACCAGAGGCAGCAATAACAAGAATGTTTAATGTACTATTACACTAGACTTATGTTTCATGGCATTTTCAGAGACAAATATAAGGCATTCTGTTAGGGACTAGTTTTGACACCACCATCAGAGACCTGGAGGCAAGGAAAAAGAAATCCAGACATATTCAATTTAAAGTCAATTAAACTGAAAAATATTCACTACTACTGTCACTGATACATTTTGTGTTCATCTGTTGATGAGAATCTGTTGATTCTCCTCCCTACTATGCTGAATTTTTATTTAAATGTCTAGCAGTACAAAAGTGAAGCACAACTTATTTGCCATTAAGAGTAGGAACTTTAATAATTGTTAATTTTCATTCAAACAAGTCAAAACAATGTGTTAGACAAAGAAAAGCTTAAGTAAGAACAAATTAGAAAACCTCTCTCTGTTTAGTTTATACCATTAAGTAAGGCAATGACTCTAGGTAGCAGAAGGATGTGCTCAATTATAGTTAAGAGTTACTGTTTTGTAGACTATGTAATCTGCAAAATACATTTTGCTCAACATTTCGCACCAGATTTAAAGACTGTAATTGAAAGAGGTTAATAGCTTCTGCTTGACTGCTGCTTCGCCAGAATTTTACACAAAATGTGCAAGCAAAAAAAAAAAAAAAACCAAAAAAATAAAACAAAAAAAAGGACCAAAAATACACTGCTCTGTGAACATTAGGAGAACAAAAAATTCTTACTGACCTGTAATTATGCTCACAAAGGCAGCTGCTCCTCCTTTGCAAAGTACAAGAAACTCAGCAGAAGCAATCCTAGATTTTCATTATTTGCACTCAAGATCATTTCCATGACATTCAAAGGCTTTTAGATTGTGAAGTTACTGAGTGTTGTTAATAGGAATTTGTTTTTAAATAAGTCAACATGTTTCAAAACCAGAACAATCGATTCCTCCTGTGGATTTCTTCACTCAACTCTCAATCTCCTCTGATGTAAAACTCATATGAATGCTAGTAAAAGTCACTGTGCCCTCAGTTTTCCAGTGCTTAGAGGTCAAAAAATGAGTACTTCAAAATGATGCACAACCTTAATTACCACTATTCACATTTTAGACAGACAAACATTGTTGTAGTGCACTAAATAGTTTATTTAGTTGTTGTTTTGCACTGGGTGATTGGAGATTTGCACTGAGTAGTCTTTATATTGCACTTCATAGTTTATGCTATATCACACGGTTTGCTCTTCCCCTCTCACGGGATTCCTCTCTCTTACCACATGGTTTTTCCCTCACACACCCCTCCCCAGTACCTCCTGGTAGTGGTCTCTCCCCTGGTCAGTTCCTCCCCTCGCTCCTCCCATCACTTTTACCCATTGGCTGTAGCCCCTCTCCTCCAGCCTCCTTTCCCAGTACTTAAAACGCCCTGGGGGCAGCTGGCCCGCCCTCTTTTCCATCTCGGGGGTCACGTGGATCTGGTGTCTCCTATCAAGGAAATTAACTTAGGACATTTGTCCCCACGTGGAGAAGAGTGCTTCTCCTCTTCTGCCTTTTGTCCATGTAAGATTGTGCGGGCTGGGGTCAGTAGCTAGTCGGATCGGACCTGAACAGCCCGTCCAGGCACGATATTCTTACAAAACATTTCCTAAAATACCTGACCAGGCTGCTTCCAATACTTCTACAAACAGAAGTCCTGTTCCTTGTCGTATAACAAAGGTCAGAAGGCTCCCAAACAAGCTCATTAAAACACACTAGCTACTAAGAACATGCAGCATCAAAACACGTGTATTCATACTGCATGCGACTAATTTATTTCAGCTACTTCACTATGGCAAGGCATACAGCAAAGCTGTAGCTGGAAAAGGTGTGCAGAGTGTATCTGTGGGGCATAGCTCCTACCAAGCCCACAGCCCAGTGGGGACTCAGGGCTGACCGAAGGCAGAGCTACTTCAGCAGAACCCTGGAGCAAAGCTCACCACACAGATCAGAGAACTCTGGTGTTTCTGCCATGTATTTGGTCCTAATTTCCTGCCACTATGCTCTACCCTATTGTGATTCCTGTTTTGGCCAAGTGGAACTACTGTCAAATTATTGGCCAACTCAGATGAAATAACACCTCATACAGGAACAACCACCACTTGTGATATTTATGCTGGAATATCTGATGCATTGTGTAGATGACTTGAAAGCATGAATCCAACAAGAACCTTTAGCAGTACCAACTGCCAGGACACTTAATGATTTGCCAGAAGGAGACAGGAACAAAAAAAACAACCAAAAAAACCTAAAAAACCAACCAACTACTTACAAAGGAACAGTCCTTGATCATCTCTCTTTGATGCAGTGCAATTGGTGAGTTCATAAAAGCACTTAACAAACATGAGATGAGAGTATGCTTCAAAAAATGGTGGTCAAAGAGAGAGGCAGGGAAAATACACAGAGGTGGAAAGGAGATCTTATTCAAATAACACTTGTTTAGGAAAAAGAAAATGGTAAGCATGGTAGTTGCTGTATGTTTCTGCTTTGCATTTTAATAAAGTTCAAAGAAAATAATAAAGACAAAATTAAGCATTCCTTGGTGCTGGTCCATTTACCTTCCAGAACCATTGCAGTCTTGACTTTCAAAAATGTATTTCCAGAAACAACATTTAACACAGTGCAGAGATATTGTCCCATAAAAGCTAAATCAAGTCATGTGAAAAAGTGGCTAGAGGAGGAAGCCCAAGTTCAAAGCATTACCTGTCAGGTAGTGACCGAGGATAATTCAATGTGATGCTGTTTTCCTCTTGCTTAGCCATAAAATTCACTATAAATTAACTTTCATTATAAGACTACATAAAGAGCATATATTTCTGATGCAAGACACTATTACAAACAAAACCTCCACTTTTTTTTTTTTTAATTGGACTTTTAGTGCATGCCATGCATGCTTAGGTGAGACCCTTACTTTGATCTAGCATCAAAATAAACAGTCCACAAGCCATTACACTATTTTTATTCTTCTATATGAGTCCAAAATCCAGAACAGCTTAATATGGGTTTATCAGTATTTGTTATTCGTCTGTATACAATAACACAAGTTCTATAAGGTAAGCTGCTTGTGGATGTCTTCTCAGATCTGATTTGAACGTAGCTTCCACTTAGTTGTTATCAATTTAGCCCACACATCACTCATACATGACACTTGCTGCACAGGCAATGTCATAGGTCTAAACACCACTTTGAGACTTCCTCAACTCTGCAGTCACACAAGATCTCCAAGAGAATATTGTATTCATTCAGCTCTTTTTCCACTGTATTAAATTAGGAGAATTTTACACCATAATCCATACAGACAACTGCTACAATGATAACTAAAAACGCACCTAAGGCCCTCCCTGCAGCTTGAGGTAGTCTCTGCACAACGTTGTAACATGGTTCCTAGCCTTGAGACAGGACACTAGGGCTCATCATATTCTGATATGTGTCCTGAGACAGGAGCATCCCATGGCTATGAACAGGCTCAGATAAAGATTGTGATATGGTCATCACCAGAATAATATACACCTGACAAACAGGCAGGATCCACAAAGATACCTGCAGGAATTACAGAGGATAGGTCAGTAAGCCTTGATCTACATGTATTATAGGTACTTATTTTTCCCCAAATTAACAGTAGCTTCCATTCTGTGGCAACATAGAGATCTTCTGTTATTATAATTTAAATGCACTACCAATGATGACAAGGATATAAATCACTTTAACTAAAGTTCTATTATAGTTGCCTTGATGCCACCCTAACATAGATTGGCATGACAAAAACCCACCGTGAAACTGATTACTGATGCCAGCTTTTACAACACAAACATCAAAAAAGACACAAAGTTACTGCTGTGTCACAAGCCTGACCATGGGTTCTGTTTTGCACCACAGTGAAAAGTATTTAAATATTTGGTCAAAGAGAACATAAAGCCATCTGTCTATGGATATTTATCCATCTTGGAAGCTCTTGTCCACAAATTATTTCTGCAAGACATTTTTGTTTGTGTCCTGACCTCTCAAACAAGTGAGCAAGTTCTGCCAGGACACTTTCTTGACCCTACTGGCCTACACTGAGAAGCCTAAAAGAGGACTGAGTCTGATGCAAGCTACCTTGAGACCACACAAAGAGAAGGCACCTTGCTTTGGAAAAAACGTGGTAATGAAAATGGAGCAGCAGTTCTAATAACTTATTTTATTACTGGCACTAGTTACCATGACACTTCAGGTGAATACAGCTCAACAGATGCTACCAGCTGAAAAAATCCTATCTCTTGTTCTGGTAGAATTCAAACAGAATACCTAAATAGCAAATGCTTATAAGCTAAACAAGGGACTGCTTCCAGAAGTACCCACTTCTCTGAGCTAATTGTAAGCCACGTAGGTCAGAAAGAACAAACTAATCAATGTGCAACTTCCGGGACATGAAAGGTGACGTGTGCTGTTACCAGAGCTGCAAAGAGAAACAGCAAAGCACGTTGCCAAATCAGAGAGGTATGAGGAGAAACAAACCAATAACATCTGAAAGAAAAAAAAAATCTTACTTCCTTTTTCCAAGCTAAAAAATTCGGCCCTTTGTCATCGGAAGAGAAAATGCATTCTTAAATCGACAGTCTGCTGCCATCATTTTTTTCAACCAAAAACAGCCTGAAGGTTTTACATCTGTGGCTAGTTTCACTTAAGAGTACTTTGAGCTCTGGCAACACTGCACTGACACAAACAACTTTTTGTCAGCTGAGGTGGTAGTATTAAAGTGTTTCTTTCATATATTTCTAGAGGTTTCTATTTCACTCTTTATCTTTTGCATTTTTTCAAACTGATGTTATAAAACTCTGAAAGCATTTGCTAGGTGTCAGAGGTTTCATAGTTGTAACAAAGTGAAACATTTGAATTTCATCTGTAACTTCCTCAAAAGACAAAGCAGTAAGAAAGGAAAAGGTAACTGTTTTACCCAAAGGAAGGACCCTCGAAAGGCAGAAGTTTTTCCAGTAAGAATCAGAAGCTTCAAAGAAATCTAGGCATGGAAAAGACAAAAAGAGTAAACACTGACAGAGTGTTCTAGAAGACCAAAGGGAAGGAGGAGGATGAAAGGAGAAACACTTGTCTCTAGCTGACTACACCACCTAGAAGGAATAGGCCTGAAAACAGACCAAGGTACCAAGCCCATGGTCACAAGAGGTAAAACCATGTTACACCTCTGACCAGGATTACACTGTAGGACAGGGACAGACGACTGCAAGACACTGACAATGGAAGACAAAACACATCTAACAAATCTTTCTTGTATTTCAACCCAACATCTAACATTAGACTTTAAAACATACCTGTATTAAACACAGCTGACTGAATAATGATACATTAAGTCATTTTCTTACATAAGATACTGCCCATATTCCCAAAGCAGCACTTGTACTTGGCTGTTACAAGAGTGGCATGTGGCATTACCCTCCTGCTGGAGTTACACACTGAACAGGCACAGCTGCTGTAGCAGCCTGGTCCTGCTCCTCTTCTCTTCCTCTTGTTCTCTTCCTTCGTGCAAAAACTGAAGGCTGACCTCTGAACTGTAACTTGAAGGAATAAAGGCAGAAAAGATCTGCTCACTTTCTTTACATTTAAGTCAAGGTTTTTGTCTTTACTATTAAAAAATTATATCAATTATTACTTTTGCATTGAATGAAACAAGAGTGGTTCTAACAGAGAAATAGTTGTTACTTTTTAACGAAGTTTTTAGAGTTCTTTTATTCACTTGAAGTCTCGCCCCAGTACTAAAATATACTTTCCTTCGGTTTGTTTCCAATAAAAATAAATACCGTGCAAGCATAAATAGGTTATAACTTTGTATTCTATGTTGTGGGGTTTTGCTGGGTTTTTTGTCTATAAGAACACACAGCTGTGTATAGCCAGCAGTATTGTGCCGTTCTGCACAGCAAACCACGTCCTCTCTGAAATTCATGTTTCTTCTCACGGGCAAACATTCCTTATTAGAACACAGTCACGACACACAGCTTTTAAACTTCTCTGCCACGCAGTGAGCACAGGAAAATGAAGAACTGAAGTACTGCGTCGTTTAACCACGAGGAGCAGTCGGGTCAGCCAGCTACAGCTCCAAAGCACGGCTCAGCGGAAAGGAAAGCAGCCACCAAGTCAGCATTTCCCTAAGTCTACCTGTTGTTGACACGGCTGCAGTCCCGAGTTGTCAGCTCTCCCCGTCCTGCCCGCGCACGCCCCGCACCCCGCTCCGCCACCCGCGGAGCCGCCGCAGCCGCGGCCCCGTCCCGTCCCGCCGGGCGAGCCCCGCCAGACCCCGCGCCCGGCTGTGGCTGTGGCTGTGCCCGCTCCCGCCGCAGTCCCGCGCCGGGCCGGCACCAGCGCCAGCGCCGCCCGCAGGCGGCCCCGCTCGGCCCCCGCCCCGCCGGCCCCGCCGCCACCGCGCCTCGTCCCCGCCGCGCCTCGGCGCTCCGGCAGCGGCACGTCCAGGGCACGGAGGTGGCGGCACGGCCGCCCTCCCCTGGCACCTCCGCCCGCCGCGCCCCGGCCGCCGCCCCGCTCACCTTGGGGAAGGTGCCCTCCCGCCGGGGGCTCTTGGGGTGGTCGAAGTGGCCGCGGTCCAGCATCAGGTACAGGGAGAAGATCACCACGCAGAAGACCGCGCTACCGAACACCGTGAACTGCCGGCTCAGCTTCATCTCCGCGGCTGCCGGGCCGGCGCCGCCGCGCTGCTCCCGCCGCGGCCGGCGTACCCGGGCCCCTCTCGCCGCCCCGCGATCGGAGGCGAAAGTTCTCCCGCCGCGGCGGGGACCGCAGGCGCTGCCGCCCCCGGAGCGGAGCGGCCCAAATCCTTCTACGGAGAAGTGCGAGAAGTTGCCCCCCGCCCGCCTCGCCGGGACCGAGTGCCGTGTCGAGACCCCGCCGGCGCGACTGAGAGGAGAGCCGAGAGTTTCCGGGAGCGGATCGAGTTCGCGGGCAGGAGAGCGCCCAGCGGGGAAGTGGCGGCCGGGCCGACCGAGCGGCGCTGCTTCCCGCTCCCTTCCTCCTCCTCCTCCTCCTTCTCCTCCTCCTCCGGCCGCCTCAGCAGCCGCTCCGCTCCCCCTCGTTGCCCGCACGCGACGTCGGAGTCCGGCACCTCCTTCCTCGGCCGGAGCGCTGCTGCTGCTGCCGCCGCTGCCGCCGGAGCTCCCGGGGCCGCAGCGCACAAGCTCCGCGCCGAGAGAGCCCCCGCCCGTCCGCCGCCGCCAGCCCCGCCGCCGCCGCCGGAGCGCCGCGTCACGGGCGCGGCTCCGCCCCCGCCGGCCGCACCGCCCCGGCGTTCGAGACCCAGGGCGGCCGCCGCCCCTCCGCCCCTCCGCTCTGCTCGAGCTGGGGCAGCGCTGCTGCCCGCCCCCCGCTCGGCTCGGCTCAGCTCGGCTCGGCTCGGCTCGGCGGGAGCTGCCCCGCGGCCGCTCGGAGGCGCCGTGCACCGATGTCCCCGCTGCTGCCGCCGCCCCGTCGGCGGTCGGTGTGTGGCAGCCTCCGCCGTGGAAGCGAGGAGGCTGCAGGAGGAAACGAGAGGAAGGGAGGGAGAGCAGGCTGGGGACTTCGCCGTTCTGCCCGCGCCTCGCGGCGGCGGGGGACTGGAAGAGAGGGAGCGTGGGGCGTTTGGGAGACCTCCGGTTCCGAACGACTCCGGCATCCGCGTTGTTCGGCAGAGCCCCGTCCGCTTTTCTGTGGGATCCCTGTTGCCCGCTAGCATGGTCAGGCACCTTTGTGAGCCGCTGCCAAGCTCCAGCTTGGGTCAAGCTTTTCTAGGTATGAAGAAGTAGAATGTTCCGCGGGGCTTTCATGCAAAGTAGCGCATGTTCCTACAGGAATGGGTCACAGCTGAAATGGCCGGTTCGTGGAAGGCCATGCAGGTTGTGCCCTCTGTTTGGTAGCTTCTAGCGCCTCATTTTGACAGATTTAGTCTGCTCGGTCTGAAAACGTGCATCCCCGGTGTCTGCTTCTACCCGATATTTCAAGGTACTACTTGAAATGGCCTTGGTTGCCATTGAGAATTAGGCACATCCTAGGAACATGTTCTACCATTGTGTGCGCTTCTTTATAAATGACTGTCATTGAGACATACACCTATGCCTTAAAGTCAGGATGTATGTGTTAGCACCACTGTTTTCTTTAGCCAAGAATATCATCCCCTTTCCTACCCTGCCTGTTCTCAACAGTTAAAACTGTAATAGTACACAAAAATTGGCCAATAATTTTCAGTTGATCTTTGCTGGAGTTAAGAAGCTTGTATCATTGCTAAGGTTTCCCATGTTCAGAGATTTTTCTAATACCGTAGAGAACATCTTTCAAAGTGTGATTCTTCATGATTTTCAAGTTCTCCCACTATACAAAAAGTCAAAGTGTTGGATTCCATCTTTGAAGAGCAGTGAGGACTGCTGCAGTCGCTGGGTATGAACATTAAGAGCTACTGCGGTTGCTGAGGGGAGGGGAACCTCAGTCCATCCATCTCTTACTATTTTGATGCCAGGACCAACAAGAGATTTTCAGGGCCTAGACAGGGATAGCAGGTCAGTAAGAAAGCTCCTGAAGGTCAGCACAAAGGAATTCCATCCACTCTGGCCTGCCAGTCAGCTTATGGTAGTAGAGAAGGCAATGCGTCTGTGTACACAAGTGTCTTGTGCTATTGGAATGCATGCAGCTCCATCTGGGGATGGATGAGGAGCCAACCAAAGGCTTATAGGTCAGGATTAAAGGGAGAGGGGGAGGGGTGACATTACAAAGGGGTTCTGCAACAGGCTGCCTGACCAGGAAGACCAAGGAGATGAGTCCCTTCACAGACAGAGAATCCCTCCTTATGTTCACAAGCCCTGGTCCTCGCAGGGGACTTCAGCCAGCCCAACATCTGTTGGAGGAGCAACACAGCAGAGCACGGGCAATCCAGGAGGTTCCTGGAATGCCTTGGTGAATACTTCCTTCTCCAAGTCATTGAGGAGCCAGTGAGGAGAGGTGCTATGCTGGACCTTATTCTCACCAGCAAGGAGAGGGCCGCAGTGACCATGAAATGGTGGAGTCCAAGATGCTTCGGGCAATGAGGAGGGAGCACTCACCACCATGGACTTCAGGATAGCTGACTTGGTCTTTCCGGGGTCTGCTTTATCATGGGATAAAGCCCTGGAGAGTGGCACAGGGAAGCTGGTTAATAGTTACGGACTACCTCTTCCAAGCAATGCATCCCAACAAAAAGGAAGTCAGGCAAATCCACAGGAGACCTTCATGGATGAACAAAGGGTTTCTGGAAACTAAAAGGAAGCCTACAGAGGGTGGAAGTAAAGACAGTATTCTGGGAGAAATAAGGAGAACTAGTCTGAGTACCCAGGGATCAGCTAGGGAAGATAAAGCACAGGTAGTGTTAAACTTAGCCAGGGACAAAAGGGCAAAAATAAAACCTTCTATAGGTACATCAGTGGTGAAAGAAAGAATAGAAAAAAATGTGAGGGCCTCTCCAGAAGAATATAGGAGATTACCTGGGACATGGAGAAAGCTGAAGTTCTTCATAACATTTTTGTCTCAGTCTTTATTGGCAGGTGACTCCAGCCTCCCTGCCCAAGTCACAGAAGGAAAAGGCAGGGATATGTAAAATGAAGAACTACCCACTGCAGGAGATGAGATTCAAGAACATATAAGGAAACTGAAGGTGCACAGTTCCATGGGTTCTGATGAATTGCATCCACAGGTCCTGAGGGAACTGGTGGACAAAGAGGCTAAGCCACTGTACTTGAGAAGTTGTGATGGTCAGGTGGACTTCCCATAACTGGAAAAAGGGAAATATCAATCTTATTTTTAAAAGGAGAAATAAGGAAGCCTCAGGGAACTACAGCCCAGTGAGTCGCCTCAGCACCCAGCAACAGAGCAGACCCTTCTCAAAATTATGGTAAGGCACGTAGAAAATAAGGAGATGACTGACAGCTAACATGTCTCATGTTCCAACTAAGAGCAGCTCCAGGAAGAAGGATTTGGGGTGTTGGTGGATGAGAAGGTTGTCGTAATGCAGCGATGTGAGCTTGCAGCCCAGGAAGCCAAACATGTCCTGGGCTACATTGGAAGAGTAGCCAGCAGGTCTAGGGGGGTGATTCTTCCCCTGTGTGTGCTCTGCTATCATGAGACCTCACCTGGAGCATGCTGTGCTGGGACGCCCAGCACAGGGACATGGACCTCCTGCAGCTGTCAAGGGACAGCCAAGAAGGTGGCCAGGGGGCTGGAGCACCTCTCCTATGAAGTCAGGCTGAGACAGCTGGGGCTGTTCTGCCTGGAGAGGAGAAGGCTCCAAGGAGACCTTATAGCATCTTCTACTACCTAAAGTGGGGCTACAAGAGAGCTAGAGAGGGACTTTTCACAAGGACATGTAAAGATAGGACAAGGGGGCATATCTGTGGCACGTCTGACAGAATGTACCACATAGTTGTCAGGTGGCTAAGAGAACAAATGTCATATCCGCAGGCCTATTGAATGCTCACAGAGAGGCAATTCCACCTCTTCCTTGGGCAACCTCTTCCAATGCCTGACTGCCCTTTCAGGGAAAGAATTATCCTTTATATACAATCTAAACATTCTGGCACAATTGAGGCTGCTTTTTTGTTGTTTTGTCACTCGCCAGGGAGAAGACACTGGCCACCATCTGGCCACAACCTCCTTACAGGAAGTTGGAAAGTCTGACAAGGTCCCTCCTGAGCCTCCTTTTCTCCAGGCTGAATGAGGCATCCCCAGATGCCTCAGCTGCTCCTCATTTGACTTGTGCTCCAGACCCTTCATCAGTTCCATTGTCCTTGTGCTGGATCCTTCCTGCCCTAGTTTGCTTTTTTCACCAATGCTAAGTATATGTATTCTTAGAAATCTGATTTGATACAAATGGACATAGGGAGAAAAAATTCTTGGTTTCATTTTCTTAAGGAATTTAGCTTTTGTGAGCATATACTCCTTTTCTGTTTTCTGCTTCAGTAGCTTCTCAAGTTCTGGATTCAATAACCTACATTTGACAAAGATGTAATATCAAAACCACTTAATTTTGATGCTTCCTCAATGTCAGATCAATCATTTTTATTTAAATACAAATGAAAAATCAACCAGGAAATGGTTTAGCAGTGCCTCATTGCCTACTATTAGTATCATGCTGCAATACTTGCCAGTCTTTGCATTTATTGAAGGTGTAAGGCTCCAGACTTCAAAAATCAATCCATTTTCCAAGCAGTCAGGTCATTCTTCCCTGAAGTATTAGGAACTAGTGAATGAAAATAAGACATTGCTTTATCCTACATTGAATTTATTTGCTTGTTTTTTGTTTATAAGATAATGTTAAATGCTCGTGGCTTAAGAATTAGACTGCATTGACCTAGTGTGGATTTCAAAACATTCTGATGTATATTGATCTTGAACCACTATATAATAGAGAGGAGTATCAGGCAATTAGCAAAGCCTCTTGCATTTTCAGAACTGAAGTGCTGCAGCAATTTGATTTTTATAAGGTCCTTCTACATAAATATAGATATATGTGTGTATATATATATATATATAAATATATATATGTGTGTGTATATAATATATATAAAAATATATATATATGTATATTCTTTTGCATACAGAACTTGCCTCCAGGTGCATTTGGAGTGCATTGTATTAAATGTGTGTTTAGTTTATGTCTTTGTTTAACAATATATCATTTACAAAGAGAAAAGTAGTGTGGTGCTTCTCTTTTAAAATCAGAATGCTGAAATTATATGTCTGCAGAAAGTTAACACAGAAGCTGACAATAAATTACTTCTGTTATTCTGATAGTCTGAATTAATTATACTAATCTATTTTAGGTTGCACTAAACTGCAAAAGCATAGAATAAAACGGTGCAGAATGCATGTCTGTGAAGATTCACAAATCTCTCTTTCAAACCCATGGAAGACCTTTTGTTTTTCTACAAACAGTGCTAACCATACTTACCAGTTCCTTCAGAACTGTATGATCCCCCTCACCAAGGGCTGGCACCTTTTCATGAACCATATGCCTTAACCTATATAAAGGATGTTTTCCTTGAGTGCTGAATTAATTTTTCCTAATGGATGGCCAGCTTTCCCACCAACTGTAGAAAAGCCCTTTTCTGTTGGAGAACTTTGAATTGAGCACTCCTGCCTAAATCTTGGATGGGTTGAAACACCGGGATTCCAAGGGGCAGAGAGCTCCAAATGTGTGTTAATTTACTGAGCATGGCATGACAAAAATCAAAAAGCTACCTTAAAAGATCTTAGAACTAAGATGTGACAAGCCACATGTTGTTAAGTCTGGCTAAATGTGTGTTATGAAAGCTTCCTGAAGTTATTACAGACTGAATATATGCCATTCTATAAAAAGGAATGTGCAAATCAAAATGTTAAATACCAAACAGCAAAAAAAAAATTATTGGACAAGGCTGTTCATTCATGATGAATCTCATCATTATGCTATGTATCAATGTATTTTTACAAAGTAAAAGAATGCTTTCTTTCTTTGCTGAATACTACTGGATGTGTGGTTTCTATTTGTACATTCAGTCATGTATTTAACTGTTTGGTCATTCCCTAAGAAAATGAAAATAAATACACAATAAAAAAATTAACAATGCTATACATGTATTTTTTTCTCAAAATAAAAGCTGGTTCAGCACAAAGCAGAGACGAAGTATGGTCAGAGAAGCTCCTGTAAGCAGTGCATCACTGGCTCTAAGAGTAAAGCATAGGCTGAGCCAAGGAAAGAAATTCTGAATATTTTGGGGGTGGGGGTTCTTTCAGAGTCATCCAGTTCTTAAGAAATACAGTCATCACTGCTGTTATGTAATACTAGATTTGCACCCCCCAAAACAGGTACAGTTAGTTTTCTGCTCCTCTAAGTATCCCAAAAGTATTAAATTCCACCTCTAGAAAGCATAACAGAAGGGAAGTATTTAATTAAAGATAGATAATATAGCATTATCCTGATTATTCTCCAAATTATCCACAACTGGGAAACCACTCTGGGAACTGGAAATACTTAAGTGCAGATATAATCTAAGGAGAGTCAAGCAACAAAAAGTGGGTAGGGATAAAGCTCTGTTTAACAACATCAAAGCAAAGAGCAATGACTCAGATATGTCATATAAAGATAGATAGAAATATCAGTTTAGTTTTCTAATTAACTAATGTTAATGAATATTAAAAAGAAAAAAGTAACAAAAATCCTCATCAGCGCAGCAAACATTATACTTTTTAAAAAAGCCAGTTGCAAGTATAAAATTAGTAGTATCTACTTCAGAAAATCTATTTTGTCTTTGTAAGCCTAGTAAGAGAAATAAGTGTCAACCGAACTTAGCTTATGTTTTGCTGTGATGTATTTATTTAAAATAGAGGTTTGAACATCTGTTTTAGCCTCTAAAGCATAAAAATTTGACCAAGTATCAGTCACCTATATAATTCAAAGATTAAATGTATTAGAGACATGTTTTGATCTTTTTCAGGATTTACCTTGGGGATAAAACAAAATCTAATTATTATGGAACGTCATTACTGCTCCTATGCATGTTTTCAATCCACAAGTTTGAAAACGTGTGCTCAAAGAAAGAAGCCAGACATATCCACAACTCTCTCTCACATTGTGCAGCAATGGCCAAAGCAGCCAGGATGGTTCAGAACTACATTTGACAGTGAATATTTTACCATGTTTGGAAGTGTTGCCTTGGAGTATATGTCAGTATATGGGAATGTGCAATTTCATGACCCACCTTAATACCTGCTCGCTCCTACAGTAGTCCTAGGTCTTTATTTGAAGAGATAAGTCACTGTAACTTCAAATGCAAACAACCCTAAGAATATGGTAGATATTTCTAACATTTAGTATACAAACTAATTGAATCACAGCATATATACAAACATACTTTTCCTGGAATAATGTTGACAGTAAAGAACTAAATTTGCATATTTCTATAGTTGCCTCCTGCCTATTGAAAATAAAGCTCCACATTGCAGAAAAAAAGGATGGTGTATTTCCAGATGATATTCTGGTTCTTATTTTTCTCTTTGATCTCTTTCCAAATCAACTGAAAGTTATATTGTGAAAAGAATATTACAAATCAATTTTACCTTTTGAGAAATACCTTTTTCTCTATGTTAATACAGTTGACTATAGGAAAAAAGCTTATGAAAATTGTCATTAATCTTTGAGGTCTGTACAAGACAACAAAAAGAAATTTCTGTAGGAAGCATAACTATAAAGAAATTATATTATTAAAAGGAAAAGACAAGCAAAAATGGACAAAACCCCCCAAGCATCACGGCCTATTCCACTAGGTGTTTTTCTTCTGACCAATCTAATCCTTCTTGTCTTCCTAAGTTACCCTAGTAATTATTAAAATGTCTAGCTTTTATGATCACATTTATCTCACAAACATGCTAAAGAATAATTCTGACTAAACAACTAAAAATATTACACAAAGCAAAGTGATAAACAGCATATCCCCACCTTCCCCAAGCCCTCCCTTTAGAAGGGAAGTCCTTTCACATCCTGTGGCTGCTGCTCTGGGCTCTTTGGGGTTGAAGGAGGCATTGGCAGCCTTAATGCTGCTTAGCTGGCTGAGATTTCAATGGAAACTTTTGCAGTAAATGTGTTCATTTGTGTGAGCACTATAAAGCAGTGAATACTTGAACAGTAATACAGAAAAATAATAAACTTTATCAAGATGAGGATAGTGTAATAAAGTATAAAACAGAAAGAATGCCCATTACTGTGTCGAGTACCTTGCAACTTCTTCCCACCAGCCTGTTTTTGACTTTAAATTGTTTTTGTCATATATCCAACTCTGACAGGAGTGTGTTAGATAGCCTGCTAAAGGCTACTGGGCAGCAGTGCCCCTGTGCAAGGTCTCTGGAGGATGCTGATGAGTTACCTTGCAAGGGAACATAACCCCCAAACCAACAACTTTACAGTGTGGAACATGTTGCAACAAGCTGGTATGACCCATGCAGTGCATGATCTATGTTTTAGGGAGGCACAACACTTGGTTGCATTACTCCACTATTTCATGTTACAATTTAGAAAGAAAAACAAAAAGATTCCAGCACTATTTATAGAGTTCTGCTGAAGATGGCTCCACAATTCCTGTGGGAGTTGCATGAAGAAGGAATTTTGTCGTATGGTATCCCACAGTTACAGCATTTTAGAAGTTTAGTTTGAAAGCCAAAAAGGAAAGAAGGAGAAAGAGCAGATGTTCTGTTGACAGCAGAACAAGTAAGGCATAGTTTCCTATCATTTTGATCCTTCTTCTTTGATTTCAAGTAATTTAATAAAGGAGAAGCACCATCTTTCACGGTGGAGGCATTTATTAACCTATATTTCCCTTGAGAAAAGGTATGTTTAAATAAGTTGACTAATAACGTTAAGCAAACTGTGAAACTACTCCAAAAGAAGGGCATAAATTAGATGTCTGTCTTCTACCTGGTTACCCATTTTTATTAACTCTGCAAGACCACAGATTATTTATCATTGTTTTTCTGTAACATGTGATTCATATTTGCTAGTTGTTTTTTTTAAGTTATAGAAGAGACAGGACATATGAGCATTCTTATTACTGAATTTTATTTTTCCTCATTAAATAAGGAATGGTACTGATATTTTTGAGAAAATATTGATCTCTGTCATGTAAAGATTTATTAAGTGTAGTGTCCTTCACCACCACAGCAGATAATATTTGAAACAAATACTCATAGAAATGTGTGCTATCATGTATCACAACTATCCTCAACTCAAGAGGTCCTCAGATTATTATGATATGGCATCAAGCAGGAATCACTAAGTAGTTATGATAACATCCTGAACATTATATCTTTGCTTTTCTTTTGGTGATGTTGCCTTTCTTCAGACAGTGATCTACCGGCTCCTTAGCCATTTCCTCTCTTTCTTTCTTTTGTGAGGAAAAAGACATCAACAAAGGGGAAGAAATTATCTCCTATTCTCCTCTCTGCTGGAGGCAACAGTGAGAGGATTGACTTCTAGAGCTTTTTTCTTCACAGCATGCAAACTTCATCACAAGCAACACATGCTTGTCAAGATGACTGTGTCTGCTCCATGGTTGCCTTGCCGGCATTAGCAAGGTAAGAAAATTCTTTTGGCTCTCCATGGGGTGGCAACAAGTAATATGGGTGTCTGACCTGCATACAGAAATTCACACTGTATCATTTTTTTCCTGCATTTTTAAGAAATTGGTATAATTTTCCTGCTCATTGTTGGCATCAAAGGAGGAAGCCATTCAAGTCTCTTCATTGCAGTAATATGCTGAAGATACAAATCTTTGACTTCATAGTTATTAGGACCAAGGTCTCCCTTTCAGAAAGGAAGCTAGTTTTGAGGTTTCTCTGTTGATTTTGTGTTTCCTAGCTTTCTTTATTTGATTGCTAGAAATCACCAGCAGAAATTTTGAAGCCTTAAGAGAAAGAGAAAATGGACATGAAAAATCTTGTTCTTAAAGTAGTGCAGCAACTGAAATGAAGCAGATGAGAATGAATATATAGATCTGGTAGACCAGGACCTCAGAGAAAGGTGGGACAGCTAAATGACAAAGTTTTAAAATGGTCAGGTATGGGCTTAGAAATTTATAAATGAAGAAAAGTAAATTATGAGACACTTTTATGAGGAGCATATTGACTGCTTTAGTGACACAAGGCTCCTACATGAGCAAGGCCTTTATGGTAAAGGTCTTGAAGGCCCTGCTCCATGTACTGACAAATGAGACTGCAGGCCAGACAGGTGCTGGAAAATTCTGGGTAGTGTGGGGTTACTAGTGGTTCATGCCTGCTCTACTTTCAGGAAACATTTAAACCTTTTGCTGCCTTGCAGGGTGAAGCTTTATTTTGATGCATATCAAGTGGGTAAGAAATAATTTAATTATGTACCAATAGTGAGAGAAGGTACCTCAAACAACTTCTACAATACTTGCTAGCTTGAACGAGAATACTTTGTAAGGCATTGGAGGCTTGTGATAGAATTGCAGATTAAGATAATATTCATACTTCTGCATCTGAACTGTGGAGCAAAAACACCGAGACTGAATTATGGTGTACCATAGAATATTTTTCTGCTTCCAGTTTCAGTAAAATTGTGCATATTATGAACTGCGGCTATTGACTTCTATTTCATGTGTAGCTTATTGATGTCCTATAAACTAAAAACTCCCATCTCTTTGCCATTGATGATATTCTTTGATGTCAAGAAACTGAACACATAACTTGATGAAAATATATGATAATTTTCTAAATAATAATAATATAAATCATTAATGTATTGGGTCTCTTTTCAGCAGGTTTTATATGATGTAAAATACACAATAGACTATTCACTTATTAACGTATTTTGTAGTAATAGAATTAGGGATAATTCTAGAATTAACTTTGGGTTTAAATAAAAATTCTTATTAAGATTTAAAGTAGACTTAAACTGTTACTTCAGTCACATAAACAGTAATCTAGAAGGTAAACATTTGAAAACTGCTCCTAAGTTACTAAATCAAATGACAGGTTTTCCTGCTTTAGAAAACCATACATGATCTGTAACTGTCATTTACTTAATAGTATAGCAGTAATCTTCTGCGGAAGAAAGAGAGCAATCATGGCAATTGCTGAATATTTTTGATATTTAGGATGATGGAGAGCAGTGGTTCTGGACTTCAAACTGGACATAGAAGGAAGAACCTTGCTTTTTAATTTCATCACAAAAGGTTTGTTAGAGGGTACTGCCTCAAAATAGTTTCTAAGATGAGAATGGATAGCTGTATTCTAGAACTGATTTCAGTGTTCAGATGAGGCAGCAAATTTCTGGCTAAATAATATGTTTCTCAACAGAATAATTCTCTTTCCCTGTGCTTGAAGTCAGTCTGCTTTTTTTGTGTGTGTGTTTTGTTTCTATGGCTGCTAATGCTTATCAATATGCTAACTGATATTCAAGGGTTAGTCCTTCCACCTTCACATAATCTCAAAAGAATGATAATTAGGGTTTACTGAACCACAGCTCACACAGAGTGGGAATTGAGGCCTTTAATGGTGCTGTTTAAATTTACCTTATTTGTCACTAATGCTAACAGCCAGTCTTGTGTTTGCATGGCTCCTGAATTCACATGACCTGCCTCATGCTGCAGCACTTGAGGTCATGGTGTTTCACGGTCAGTGCAATCAGGCAGTCAATGAAGCTGATACCTAAGGAAATAAAAAATAGTCCGTTTTCAGCCAGCTGAGTTCCTGAATCCACCTGTCCCTTTTATTGCAGAAACATGCTGGCAGAAGCAAGAGAGCATAAGTTTGTATTGCTCTAAGATGAATGTTTAAACAATGCCTTTTGTTGTAAAGCAGTTCAAGTGGCAAATAAAGGTACATTCACTTACAGTTTTAACCCAGGGATGCAGTGGTATGAATTTCACACATATCTGGATTGTGTGTAAGAATCAAACATGCAATACTGAAATTCATTACCAGTTCCTGGATTTGTGTGACAAATGAAAAGCTACCAATAATTCTTTGAATACATCCTGCCTCTGCAGAGCTTTTAGGACAACTTCTCCGGGACCAAAGAGGAAAGCAACGTGAAATTTGGAGGCAAACTGTCATAATGGATAATCATAGAATTATCTTTTCTGGAGCTGTATTATTTCTTTGAAAGAAATACAATATATTGGAAAGCATCCACAATAAATTGAAGGAAGCTGAGTAACGAACAAACAGAATTGTTCTTAACACTCAGGATTGTTTTACTCATGCAGTTTATAAATCATCTGTCTAACTATCCAAAAGGCCTATAACTTTGTGAAATGGAATGAAATTAGATAATCTGTCTTAAAACAACTTGAGTTGTTAGCAAAAATAGAGGAAAAGTACATATATTTCAATAGCCAACAACTATTGACAATTAGAAAGCTATACATTCAAACACGCGTTAGAACAGCTTTGCCTTTACTTTCCTTAATGTTGATAATGGCAAATGTAGCAGAAGAGGATATGAGTGAGTAAAAAAACACAGTCTAAACAGATGAATATGTTATCAATAATTTTTTTAAAGAGTTAATCTACTGTTACTCTGTGCAGAGCTTTCTGGACCTGTCTTTTCTCAGTTGGACTATATGTCATAGTTATATTACATTTATGCAGTGATTTATTTTAAATGTGTAATCTTGCAGCTTGTCTGATTAAAACAAAGCAAAACCAAGTATTTGCACATCATGGTTGGTGCACTTGCCCAAAGCCTCAGCAGAATTAAACATTATGGAATCTAAATGATATTTCCTAGTGTTTACCATTGGTCTGATCATTACTACAAAGATTTATCAATGGCACTTGGCTTCTTTTATCACAACCTGTCTGTATGCATAAAGTTGTTTATGTAATTCCCATTCATTTACCAGCAAATATAAAGGTGTTCCTCAAAAAAAAAAAAAAAAAAAGAAAGCTCTGTTAGTATATTTGCATTTATGCAGTGCCTAAGCAGACAGAGAATGATATCACAGTTTAAACAGTTCTCCCAAAGCAAGCCAACAATACAGCTCTTCCAGCAGAAGAAACTTTACAATGTTTTAATTCTTCACGGAGCAAAACACAGTGGAGAGCCTGGCTGTCAAATCCCAGTGCATCTTTCTGAGAATGTTGCCTACTCTGACTCGCGTTTATGCTCTTAAATGCTGACAGAAAACTCTTCTAGTTCTTTAAAACACTGATATTTTATATACATATTGTATCAGCAAGAGTGTGGATGTTTTGTTGGAATGGGAGGTAGGGAAGCCCAAAAGTACAAGAGAACAAGGTCTACACCAGCTAAGGAGAAATTAAATGCACCATGTTTACCAGGATTAACATAAGCCTGAATATTCCTATTCAGATATGCTTTTTTAGGTATTCATCACTAACATGTTAAATTGGAAACCTGATACCTTCCTGATAGCAATAATGGGGAGCAATCAATCTGAATTGAGAGAGGTCCTTAAAATGGTGCCTGTGGGCGAAAATGTTAGAGCTGTTCATGCAAATGGTGTTGGGAGCAAAAACTAACTGCTTGGAAATGTGTCTGGATACAGTAAGAAAAGGAATTTGAGTAGATGTGATGCAGAAGTGGCTTCTTCATGAATATAGACAGCTTATTTTCTCCAAAATCCTTTCTCTACCTTCTTCTCAAAATGATAGCTGCTTGTACTTTTTTGTTGAAACCTGGACATTTATTTCCATGATAACCTGGTGCTTGATAGCAGTCAAAAAATGAGACATATTTTGCAGAGATGTTTGCTAAGTAGTCATGTTATGTTACACTGTAAAACTGAGTAGGAAAGACTGATCTTTAGCACTCAAAGAGATTTTGCATCCTTCATCGCAAAAGACTTACGTGTCAAGAGTGCACTATTGATCAAAATATCAGCAGGCTTGCAGCACAGCAGCCATTTGACAATACAGAAAAAAAAATTACTTCTGTCCATGTAATGTAAATCTCCTTGTCAGGCTTCCAGTCTTCCTAGAGGTATACCTATAATCTCACTCTGGCAGAAAATAATAAGAACTTCTATGAATAAACTTACTGTCAGTAGCAATTATGCTCTGCATGGACCATTGAATGTCAGATAGCATTCAGGCAGAAGCCAGGCTCCTACATCTTGATAACCTGACCAAACTGTGCAAGAAATAAAAGCTAGACTTCAAGCCCAAGCAACTGATGGGGGCCCAAGCTGTTTCTACTGCTGCTTTGTCACTCCACTGGCTTTGCACCAGTAGCACAAAATCAGCAGCCCCTGTCCTGGGCCCTGCTGCCCAGTCATGACTGCTGCACTCATCGTCCTTCTGCCTTACTCATGTCTTCCCCACAAGCTCTCTCAGGATCTGCCTTGAAGCAGTGAACTGGTAGGATTACTGGCAGCTAACCTGTGTGCTAGGCATGCCTTTGATTGGGTTTTGATGTCTTGGTTTTAGTCTTTTATCATTACGGTCCTTGCTTCCAGTCTTTTCATTGGCCTAGTCAGAGCAATTTCTGTGACAGCCCACTTTTAAAGTAATATTTTCCAGACAAATCTACTTAAAAAAAAGAAAAAAGTATTTTCTTTGTACTAAGATAAACAGAGACATTGAAATTTTCCAAAGCAATTATTTCTTTTCACACTGCATGATTTCATGTTCTGTCAAACCACACTTTTAAATCTTACTGTGGCCACTTAGCAACATATTGGCATATGTCAGGTTGCTCAAAGTCAGCAGGCAAATGGAAATCTCACTATCAGCCTTGGAGCCAGAATGTCCTCTGGGTCTCACAATTGTTATGAAATGCAATCCTGCTACAATATCATGAGGGATATTTTCTGTAATAATGACTGTCCTAGGTGTAAGGCATTTTTAGCTTGCCTTCTATCTCTCAAAGGTGCACACCACAACCTGCACTGAGTCGGGTGATAGCCTCTGAAAATGCTGATTGTCATCCTGATGCTGTCATTCTGCAGGAGCAAAGCAGCTCCCACCCTCTCAATATAGATTAGATAGTTCCACCAATATAATGAATATAGCATTCATGTTACTAGCAGCAAGTCATGTTAAGAAAGAAAAATGGCACTAAAAAGAGTAAAACCAGACAGATTTCTTGGAATTTTGCCCAAGAGCTCTGGCAGATTTTGTGGTGCTGTGCTATACAATATGCCAAGTCTAAAATACAGAGAAAAAACAATCCACAGGATATTGCTTCACATGCTCTCCTATGAGGTATAAGGATGCCTTTACCCAAAGCCATGTATCTTTTGCTATAGCATTTTTCCACCTGCTCTGATTACACTTTATTAGAAGACCTGTACTGGCTTCACTGTGTCTGCTGATAAAACCTCCTAGACAGTAGACAAGCATTTCTTAGACGGAAGTAAATGTGTATAATCCAAGCAGCAATGGAAAATGATTATTTTATATTCTTTCCATTTTTCATCAGCATTAAAAATCAGCTGACAGAAGGCAAAATATTAAACAGATAGGTTATGGATAATTTTCCTTAATTTTTTGACTTGCTTTGCAATATTCATTCTGGGAGCAAGAAAGATAAATCACACTCTCTGATGAGCTTAAACAGTTGGTGAGTTTGCCTTGATAAAAATCCTTATGTTAAAAGAAAACTTTTTAATATCCTTATTATATTTCAATATTCAAGGAAACCAAGAGATGTATGTGTTAGCATAACTGTCTTTCTATATGGTTGGTGCTTTGAATCAGCAAAAGTGTCATTTGAGGAAATTTATATGGTAAGCAAGAATGCACTATTTTTTAAGGTTTGAAGAGGCTGTAGAAATAGATGAGTATATAACATTTATGTTCAAACAACAATCTACTATACCTGTGCCTTCACTGTAACAGAATTATTCAGTATTGATATTAAACTCTCATACTTCTGAATTCTGAAAACTAAGCTGTGCTTCAAAAGGTCAGCAGAAATGGCACTGTCTTGCAATTCAGACCTTTGGATGTGATCCAGATACACTAACTTTATAAGATGATAAATAATATCTTAGTGTACTGCATTGACCTGTGTTGCTTTTGAACATTTTCTGGCTTGTGCTTAATGATTTTACTTTATCTTGATCATCTGTTTTTCTTTTTTGTTCAGCCATCTAGTACCATTTACCAATAGAGTAGATAATAAAGAAAGGCCCATTCAGTACTAAGTAAGCTGGATTTTTACAGACAGATGTCAGAGAGATACAACCCTCCATCAGATCTCATAAGTCTGAAGTAAATAAACAGGTATTTGAGTAGCTGATCCACTAACACAGAAATCCACTACGTGCCTCCTGTTTTAATCTTGTTAACTGAAGATGAAAGGGGAAGCAAGGAAGGATTTAGCCGAAGTTTTCTTTAAACTAGGTTCTTGCTAACAGTTGTTGTACTGTTGTTTATAATGAATACACTTTATTCCCACTGAATTTATTATGGGTAACAAAAAATGGATAGAGTTAAATTTTAACTATTAATTTAAAATTCTGAAGGATTATTTTTTGTTCTTT